>VDFB02000015.1:13234066-13410069 GCA_007258455.2 Sequoia sempervirens | reverse complement strand
CGAAATAAACATTCACTCACAATAAATCAATCGTCAACCTCAACCTTTGGTAAGATAATTGGAAACAAGTCTAGCAGGTTCAAAAGTGAAAGCTCAAACATCAAAGTCTCAAGGCTAGGTCAGTAGGTAAACAAGTTGGCCAATTATTGGTATTAATAGCCTATCATCTAGTCAATCTCATCATCATTTGATAACATCATGTCCTAGGATGCATCCTTCCTACAATGGACATCAACATCAGGCATCACCATAGTTTAGTCTTGGCTAGTGGTATTGAAGAACATTAGCTTGTTTGTTTACTTTATCTAAGTCTTTTGGCTTATCTTATTGTGCTCATTTCAATGACCTCTCGATGATGTCCAAATAAAGGGATTTAGAGAGAAAGGAATGGGGCAATGATCATTATCTTTTTATCTATTGTGCCTGTTGGATGTTCTTGTAATATAATCTTGGTCATGTGTGCTTTGTTTGGTCTATAGGGAGGATGTTTTAGGTGTCTTGTTGACCACATAGGAAGGCTTACCTTTATATGTTTTGGTCCAAGATGTTTGGAATATCTGAACTACATTTTGAATAAGGTTTTGTATGCCAGGTGTGACTAGGAGTACTCCTATCTGATTGTTGAGTCAAAGTCCATCACACTAGGTGCAATGCCATCTTGGTTCTTTATACCTTGATGCATCATGCCTATGTGTATTATCAAACATAAGGTAAATGGCCCTTTTAGATCCCAATTCCTAGTAAGAAAATCATCATCATCATCATCATCATCATCATCATCATCATCTTTTGACTTGTTGGATTCTCTTCTTTCTTCTATCTTCTTTCTGCGCTAACACAGTACCATGACAATCAATCATCATCGCTATTGCACCCATCCTACATCCAGAAACCATTAGCATAATGCACATCATATCATGACATATAGGAAACACTGATAATCCCACATGCATTGCATTTCATCATTTGCATCATAATATAGATTGGTTATTCTAACCATTTCATGAACCATACATTTACATTCATTACATAAGCATAAAAGAACCATCACATAGGCATTATTAACTCATATCATGTACATCATCAAATCATCCATTGCATCATCACATATACACCATAATATCATTCATTTGCATCTGTCACATCATCATATAACATCACACACATATCATCCATTTGTATCATCATATAATCATTATCATATCATATCAAGTCATATACATAAGCATCATTATGAAAAGCATCATCGCATCATATCATATGCATCATCATGCCATCCATAAATGCATCACCATATCATACATAGAAAAGATATTGAAAAACAAAAAGATTGCATCTCATACATTTCATCATCATCATCCATTAGGTGCATAATATAGATCTTTTAGTCTAATCATCTTAATCTATTTTCATATCATAACATTTGCATTATCCATACATCATGATAATAGTGCATAGAAAAGATACTGAAAAAGAAATGCATCCATAAATCATTGCATCACATCATAAGCATCATATAGAAACATACATTGCATTGCATCACATAAGATAGAATCATTGCATCACATATAGACCATCGGATATAGAAAGTAAAAACATCCATCCATAATGCATAAATAAGATAGGAAACATCATGCATCAGATCAAATAATCTCATATCATCTCATATATCATCAAAATAATAATACACTGTCATGGTACAAACATCAGGATCAAATTTGTGTATATCAATCAGTATAGTACAATCACCCATAGGGCTATAAAAAATGGAGCCTGTGGATATAAAAAAGAATACTATCTCTGATCAAAATATGAGGCTAGCCCTGATGGCTGCTCCCCTCACCTGGAAGATCTTGCCTCTGCCCTGTCTATTGGGAGAAGTCTGGTACACGGGCAACTTGTGACACTGACTGATGGTAATGCACTCTGTAATACTGAGCCTCCTGTATCACCTCATGGTACAACCTTGTAGGGACAATCCTGCCCTATGTGGCCTCCAGCTATTGATGACAACCATTCTCTGCTGGATGGCTTGGTCCTACTCTGTGCGAGCCTGATCTCGCTTGACCATCAAAATGGTAACCTGTTCCTATAACTGCAAAATCTGACAGTTCCTCAGGTTTGGTTGTGGTGGTGGCTAGACTAGTGGTTGGTCCCAATGACCTTCTCTTAGTGGGATCCGCTACCTATCCTAGTCCTAATGACCATCGATCCTGATGCCTATCTCTAGGGGCATCCCTCTAGTCCCTGTGCTGCTCAGACTGTTATTATGGTTGTCACAGAGGTGTCCCACCTCCTCCTTTGCCTCCTCCTCTACCCCTACCGCCATCTCCGTCTCCATAACCATCTCCCCTGGCTCCTCAGCCCCACCCCTGCCCTGCAGATCTACCTCTGGGTCTCCATCGTGGCAATAGTGCACCAGGTACTTTCAATCTCATCGATAGACGAAACTAATATCTATATGCCTGGGTCATCCCTGATCATAAGGCCATGGCCTGACCACCAACTATCTAAATGAATCAATTGCCTCATCTACATGAATGGTATGACCCTATGTTGTCTTCCTCATAGTACGTGTGAAGATGGCCACGTACTGGTCATTAGGACAGTCTTGTGTATCTCCGAACTATCAGGAAACTCGGTCTGGCAGATACTACTCTATTATCATGTGCTCTCTACCCTACATCAAATGGTCCTACCTAGTGAAGAACAACTATTGAACATCATCATACTAGGCATGCATTTTGAGCCAAGGCCTCGAGGTAAAAAAATTCATCTCGTCGATGACGCGCCGCCAATGTCGAATGCCTACTGCCCCTATGTGCATGAAAGTAAGTGCACCCCTATATCTCCAGATGACTAGGTCATCTAGCTCTATGTTGACAGGGGTGACTCGAGGGCAGAGTACTACAATGTGTTCCCAGGCCCAAATATGTAGCAATGTAATTCCTAATCTGATGGCCCGACTATCACAATATGCGAACTCATGAAGATCATGGTAGAGGGAGGCCAACATCACTGGCCCCTAGGCAAAGCACTCTCTCTATCAGAGCATTCGCTCCTAGGAAAGACCCCATCCCGGGCTGAAGTATCGATCACGCCAATCTGATGCCACAAGTCCTCAAATGATGGCAGCTACTATCAATCTGAAGGACAATACTACAACTCTTTACCATTCTAGCTTGATCTGACCCTTTGAAAAAATGATCTCATCCAGGTCCATAATCTCATAGCAGGTGTCCCTACTGGCATCCACATCATAGATGACTCTCTCTCTATGGATTGACAATCGTAGAATACACCACATGTCCTCCAGGGTCACTATGGCCTCACCTATGGGGAAGTGAAATGAGGACCTCTCACTATGCCAACACTCTGCCAATGTTGTCATCATGCCAAGGTGCGTCTTGATCACTGGGGCATACACAACATACCATAATCTAATCACTCTCAGGTGCTCCTGGAGTACCTCGTGCAAAGGGGGATCCTAAGTCAATCTGCTCAAGATCGATGACCTTTGCTCCCGTGAGTGGACTGGCTCCATGTCCTCCTGCATCAGGAAAGTCACTGTGTCAAGTTTCGTAAAAAATTGAGATCCTGTTTGAAGCTTGCATAACCAAAATAGAAAATGCATTGTTGTTTGCATATGCATCAATGTTTGAAACTTCTAAACTGCACTACTGGAAGCTTGAAATTTCCAAACTCCGCTGTCACGATGCAGTTTGACAACTTTTTAATTTGACCCTTGGACCTAAGTGTGGTGGGCTTTGTAACCTAAACCCTAAATTCTAAACTCCGCCACTGTGGCACAACTCTCACTAGAAGCATAGTTTAAGCCCACATGACACCAATTTAAGGTTTTTAGTGATGCTAAACAATGCTTTTTGACTTGGTTGACCTCTAGACCCTAATTAATGCACTCAAAAATTGAAAACAAAGGTCGAGACACGATGACATACCGTTGGTCCTATGTCGGGAAGCCTCTAATACACTCACACGTGCTCAAAAATATGTCATGGAAGCATGCATTGTGCCATCTCGATTAGTCCTTAGAGCTCAAATTACAAGAATTTATAAAGGCTAGGTGTGCAAATGAATTGGAAGTGGCCCCTCCAAGCCTATTTAAGCCTAAAAGTTAGGGTTTTTGACCCTGTTTATCCATCCAACCTGGGTTTTGGACCCTCGAGCCCGTTTTTTCCCAACTGAGGGTCGTTTTGCATCATTTTTTTTTGCATTTTTGGCATCTTAGAGCCTTTTTGGACCCATCGGGCACCTTGTCCTTTTTCGTGAGATCACCCAAAAATCAAAATTTTTGTACGATCTCTCGAGGGGGTAGTATATTAGCATGTTTCTTCTCGCTAGGGCAGCAGTGGGGTATTTAAAAAATTGATTTTTTTTTGAATTTTGATCATGAGGTTATTCTTTGAACCAATGCAGCAGGTACATTGCTTCAAAGAGGGGAAAAATGTAGACATGGAAAATGTACCAATTTCACTTGATCCTAATTACTAACACCGCTTCATCCTGAATCATCTTCTTTGCTAATCATTTAATCAAATAATCTGTATTTGATTAAATTCATCATATTTCATCTCTTAATTAAATAAATCATTATTTATCTAATTAAGTCATCATCTCCTATTGATTAAATAGATCATTTTATTTAATTAATCCTATAGTCTCCCTTTAATTAAATAATTCACTTTATTTAATTAACCTCTAAAGTCATTCTATTAAATTAAATAAATCAATCTTTATTTGATTTAATCTAACATCATCTCCTTTTAATTAAATAAATCAAAATCTTTATTTAATTAAGTCTACCTCATATTCCTCTCATTTTGATTTAAATTAATCCAAAAATATAAATCAAAATGGTCAAATCAACTAATCTCCTTTTAAATTAATCAAATCTTGATTAATCTTAATCTTAATCACCTAAATCCTTTAGATTTTGCAACTTTCCCATGAAAATCATTTCAATTGATTTATTAAATCCTCAATTACTTTAAAAAATGCATCAATGTTGGAATATTCTCCAAATTTGAAAAATCCCTCCAAAAGGGTTTGTACATCCAACAAAGCATTTAAACCTCTTACATTTCCTTTTTCCTTGAGCCAAGTGGAATTAACTTCATTTTCTCCTCCCTCCAACATGTCATTTCATCCATTTTGAAATTCCACCTAATTGCATTTAATTGCACAATGACCAAAATGTGCTCCACCTTTGTCCACTCACATGTTGACAAGTGGCACTTGGTCATTGGTTGGTGTTTGATCCCACATTCATCTCTTTTTCCTCATTCTCCATCATTCTCATCTATAAATAAGAGGCTCTCATTTGGATTTTGGATCCACAACTTCATGCAAAGACATTATCTTCAGATTTTGAATTTTCTCATCCATTGTTCATCCATCTTCATATTTTCATAGCTAGGTTATGCAGGAATTCAACCAAGGAGCATCAAATCTTCATCAAATCATCACTCAAGCTTACAAGGAACTGGGAAAGGGACATTTTCCACATCAAAATGGCACCAATTCCCCCATGGGATTAGGAGTTTGTTGCATGAAATAGGATTTGATAGTTTTCATTCGTGTTCTTCATTCCCATTTCTTGTTTTGTGCATTTCAAATGAATTCTATGGGGAATGTTGATTTAACTTGCATAGTGGACTAATTGTGTGATTGTTCGTTGTGTTTGTGTAGGTCTAACATCAAAATTCACAATAGAATTACATCTGGATATTCAATGCTCATAGAAACTGAATAACTTATGAGCAAGCAAGTCATAGTTATCCTTCTTTATTATTTTATTTACATCATATTGTAATTAGAAATCAAAAGTTCATACCCTTCTAATGTCTTCTAAATGCATATTTATAGATCCTCATTCTGGAATCTTTTTAGTTATTGTAACTGTTTCTATCCCAAGTGGGAGTTACATAAATTATTACCCAATTCTTTCTTAGTCGAGCCTCGTAATCATTTATGACTCTTTTTAGAAATATCATAATTACTTACGTATATCAATTTGATTTTCATGGACTAATGTATTATTGCTCCTTGTATGCAAGCCTCGTGGATTTTTGTACATGTGAAAAACTTGTAGCCTTTAACCTCCACATTTAATTGCATATTCAATTTGGATTATACGTGTGAGAAAAGTTAATTAAAATATTTCACACTAACACCAAAGCTCATCGACCAGAAATCTAGCAATCTCATCACATCATCTGTTGTGCTCATTTAATTCAAGGAATTTGGTGATTTCCTTGTTCATTAGTTGCTACTAAGAAAATATCCCTATAGCTTATCTTATAGATATAACAACCATTCCCTTTCTCTATAAATTTGAAGGAATTTCCTTCATTCTTCACATCTCAACTTCATTCTAAAAATGTCAAGCACTTCTAGTGACACAACTTCCAAAGGCGATTTCTAGTAGTGAATGTGTAGAATGCAATTATGTGAAGTAGTTGGTAGTAAACCAACTTAATGAGGTATTCCTTATAAGGAGTGATGTAGATAAGGGAGTAATAAGGAAGGTCATTGGGGAGAACTTCCTCACATAGGTCCACGTCCATAACTCTGCATTCTTGGAGTGTTTTATGTACATCATCTAAACTTCTGGAATGTTGGGATGGGGTGTTGGAGCTAATGAGATATTGGTGAGGACAACATACATAGCCAATGTGGAAGTTTCCTTGGTATTCCTGAGTGAGTACCCACAAGAAGGATTGGTGGGAGATGCTATCTGCATTTCCACCACTCTCTGGAATGAGCAAGTCAAACAAGCTGTTACTCTCTCGCGTGTTAGACTGGAGAGGAATGTAATGAATTTTGCTCATTATGTTGAGTTTAATTAAAATTTATTTTCCACCACATAGATAGAGATAATTTTGAAAGTTGTGGAAGGTATCTACATCTTGATGTTCACTCTCCGTGCATAAAATCTTGTACTTGAAATCCCTCTTTTTGATAATATATATATGTGTGTGTGTATATATATATGTATGTATATATATATATATATTTAATTCTATGTTTTAATTTCTCTACATAATGTGATGAATTTGATATTCTCTACTTTTTCTTCATGTGCTTCACCATTTCCATTTTTTGTATTACTTAAGTAAGAATCTTAAAATGCAAGATGATGGCCTTAAGAATAATGTAACCTATGTTGGGTCCCAATGAGGTTTTGAGAACCTCATCAGAATTTGACACGATTTTGAAAACCTTTTGATTCTCCACTTCATAATCTTTATTTAAGGCACAATCCAAAATACTTGGGTGCCTTCTGAAAAAGGGTTTCGAAACTAATAAAACACTAAATCTTTAAAAGAAATCCATGGCCATTGAAAATAAAATAGGTTTTTGAAACCCTTTCAGGGATCAACAATGGTTTTGAAACCTTACAAAAGTTCCAAAATAGCATTAGTCTCACTTTTCACTTAGCTTTTTATTCTTTCATTTGACACTCGCCAATATTTTGGAAACCATTTCAAGCTCTGATGCTATTTTTAAAACTTTACAAAGAACCGATTCAATGACAAATTTTAAGTTTAACTTTGGAAAGACAGGAAAAAGGGGTTGTGACAACCACAATAGTGTTTGAAATAGTTTCAAAAATAATGGGAAAGGGTGATAACTTTAACTTAATAAAATTTCATGGGTGGAATTGGTTTTGAGGGAATGAAAGAAACTTTGACAATAATTGGCTCTAATTGGGGACAAGGACTAGAAAGGACAATTAAGGGACCTAGAATCTTAGCAGTAGATTAGTTCTTTTAAATATATTGGGAAATAGAGTTAGAAACATTAGGGAGGAGGATCAAAAGAAAAATAAAATGGGACAAAGCAGAAAAAAACTTAAACTAACAACACAACAAAATTTAAAAATATATATAGGGCAGGGAAAACCTACCTCCAAAGATGCTCAGGGTTATTCATGCAAAACCATTAACAGACTATGAGAAGTATGATCCACTACATAAAAGGAATGTATTTCCATGTAAGACTTATAGATTAAGGAACAAAATGTAGCCCCAAAGAAGACATGCCTGATAGAAGGGATTCCTATGTGTAGTTTCACCACCAAACAACCACTTTTTTTCATATATTTCCATCACTTCCTAAATATAAGTTTGCATATTACCAACCACATCCCCATTCGTTATCTCAACTAGTTCAACATTTTTAATGGTTTCTTCACTAGTTGGAATGGAAGGTGGGTGCACCTAATATGAGTCTGAGGTAGAATCCATCTGTATTAGAGGTGTCTAAAGAATGTGAACTTCACTTTCATCTTTGGTGAATATGAGTTCATTATCCACTACAACATTTTCCATGAGTTTCATAGAGGTATTTTAGTAATGGTATCATTCCTCGTTAATAAAAACCTTGAATCATTAATTTATCTTATTGTTTGTAAGGGGGGAAATGCAACTTCACATCAAATTTCATCATTAGAGATTCCAAAACCTTGAATTGGAGTATGAGGGAGGCCAATCACAACATAAATACTTTCCACATATTGCTCCTCCTCTATTTTAATCTCACTCTATAGTTCAATTTCTTTCTCAAATTTTTATTCACATTTCTCATTTTTTAAGTTAACATATTCAAACATCGCATCATTACAAGAAATGGAAATGAGTGCATTTAGATCATCAAAAATATAGAGTTCAAACAAAGGATTGTCTCTTATTTCAAAAACTTCACAAGAACTACCTAGCAAAAATAATGCATTAGAGTTGCTTGAATAATTTATATAGCTCTATTTTTTAGCTTTTTCCACTCACTCATGAGTCTCTACTATTGTTATATAATTCTTTTTTCTGATTCCTTAATGTCTACAAAGGTGAATGCTTCAAGTTCTATAGTTGTAAAAGAAGTATGAGCCAAATTTCCCAATGGTTGTCTAATAAGGGATGTCAATAGATTTTCTAGTGGTGTGTGAGAAATGTAATCCTCTTCATCACTTGAACTGACATAATCACTTGTCTTCAACAAAATTATAACTATATATTTTGGCTTGAAGAGATACAACTTTAGGAACACCTACATTTTTATCTTGAAAATGTTCTTGACCTAGAACTGTAAGATTGGAACATTCAACTATGCAAGATAAAAGACTTACTCTTTTTATTCAATTATAATGACCATTTGTAGATTCTTTATTTGGATTTTCTCTAACTTGATCTTGACTACACCATCTGGATAATAAAAAATCATGTTCTATTTTAACAACCTCCTATTTTGCAACTTCCAAATCATATACTTTATTATGCTTCATATGGAATTGAACTTCAGGATGCAGTGTTGCAATAAAGATAGATGATAGGTTATGTTGATTGGGTGATTCATTTTAGAGATTGATCAAATCTATCTACAAAATATCTTATAAATTCACATTCTCTCTTTTTGATCCTAAAAAGGTGGCGTAGAAGAACCCCCACGTTAACTGTTAGTTTGAACCTTACCAGAAACTCAGTCCTCAAATCATTCCAATTAGTGATACATCTATCTTCCAAATTCTAGATCCAACATGTTGTTTCAATAAGATTCAATAAATAATCTGAAAAAAAGGTATTTATCTGTAACCCCAAGACTCCACATGCAATGGTGAAGGCTTGAATATGAGTATCTAGATCTTGTGTGTTTTCTCCAGTAAATATTGGAAAGTGTCTTCATGATATTGAAGGAGGGACCATGTACAACAGAACAACCAAAGGTCCAAAATGAGTTCCCCATGGCTGAGGTGCAATGACAACCATAATGCAAACTGGAATCCCCTTACCAAAGAAATTTTTTGAAGTAACTTTCTATACACAGAGTCACCAACTCCCATTCAGAGAAAGTAACTTCTTTCCTTTTGGATTTTTTTCTCATCTTCAAACTTCTTCATGAATTAATTTCTGGGTGGAACATTTTGACTTTGTGGTGAGTTTCAATTACGATCTTGATTTGGTCGAGGGTGAGGGTTCCTTGTGATTATTACCCTAGGAAATCTCTCAATCTCTCTCTCAAAAACTACCACTAGTTGCTATGCAAATTCTTCTTCTTCCAAAATGAAATTTACTCTCATGTACTCTATAGTATTCCTCTTATGCCTCCAGGCTAAGGTTTTTAGTTGAGAGATGATGTCTTCTTTTTCTACATGAACCCAATCAAGGTCTAGTTGTAGCATAGGGAATACATTGTCATGTGGTAGAACCATATCTTATCATAATAAGGAAACTGTTTATAATTTTTTTTCATCCCCAGTGGAGTTGCCAAAAATTTTTTGGTTGAAAAATTTATCCTTTTAAAGATTAACTCAAAAGTACTCTATGTTACCTATAACAAGGATGAATAAGTAACACACAGTTGGAGAGATCAACATTTCATTGGTGATCTTCCTTTGAATTTTAATGAGGTACAACTCCCTCTCTACATTTTCAATAAAACCATAAAAAATACAAGCTCAAAACTATGTATTCTTTTAACCAAAAAGCAAGAAAGGCGTAACTAACATTGGTTCATTACTATGATACCAATATAACATGAATTAAAACCCAATATTACTAATACTTCAACTCATAGATTGGAATATCAATAATAAGTAAATGATCTTTCTAATAGAGACTCACTCAATCACAAAAGAGGATAAACATAACAAAAATAAACATTCAATTCACAAAAGAAAGAACCTCCGCATGTTTATAAAAGTTCAAAGGCTTAAACATAAACAATAACATTACATCCATATATTCAATACTCACAAACACTGAATGAATTCTGAGCAAGCGAGTCAAAAGGATCCTTTATTATTTTCTTTACATCATAGTGTAATTAGAAATCAAAAGTTTGAACCTTCCAATTTCCTATAAATGCATATTTGTAGATCCTCATTCCTGAATATTTTTAGTTATTGTAACTACAATTATCCCAAGTAGGAGTTACATAAATTATTACCCAATTCTTTCTTAGTTAAGCCTTGTAAGAATTTATGACTCTTTTTAGAAACGTCATATTACATTACACATATCAATTTGATTTTGACAAGCTAATGTATCACCGCTCCTTGTATGCAAGCCTCATGGCTTTCTATATGTGTGAAAAACCTGTTGGTTCCCAAATCAACAAATTGTCAAACCCTAAAAGTATGCCAAGATTTATGATCAGATTTTAACAAGTGATCTGGCCAACAAATAGAATTAACTAGGATGGTTATGATTCCCTGCTCTTTAGGCTTTGCTATGCCTAGGTGGGTGTACCTTTATCACCAATCATTGTTAACTCTTCAAGATTAACTAATGATAATCAAGAAGATTAAAAACCTTAAACAAATTTGTAGGGTTTGTGTGATCACAAGTATTTCAATTAAATCATCCTCTCTCAATCTATTTCACATTGGCATGAGGGTTTGAAATAGACATGTAGATACCCTAAATTTTCTTGAATGACAAACAACTCTATTTAACTAACTTTCACCCTTCTTCCATAAATGATTAAATAATACATTATTATTTAATTATTATCAAATTTTATATTCATCTATTAATTAAGTAATTTAACATCATTTAATAAATTCATCCCCAATCATCATTTTTGACTAATTAAATAAATCTCATTTATTTAATAAATTTCCTAATCCAATTTTATTCCTCTTGATTAATTAAATAACATCAATTATTTAATTTTTTCTCTAATATACCCTATTCTCCTAAATCAATTAAATTTTTATCACTTAATAATTTAATTTAAATCACTCTCCCCTCTCTAAACTTGAATAATTAAATTAATTATTCAACATCATTCAGCATAATCAACAAACAAATACAACTTTATTTGTTAAATTCAAACATGAATTGCATGTTCAAACTCTAAATGTTAATTAATTAAATCAATTAATTAATTACCTTCACTTCCTTTTGTGATTGAGAAAATCACGACCACTGATTGCTCACTTTGATTGGCTAACCGATTCATCTATTTCCTAACTGATTCATCTATTATTCAATCCCACTAACCTCTCAACCTATTTTCTCAATTCCACTAAATACTCAACTTGATTTCATCAATCACACCGATTATGCAATCTAAAACCACTTATTCTTCCAACCTAATTCCTCTCAACAGTTTTTGAACTGTTGATCAAGATCTTTTTCAACTGAATCTTGATCTTTCATCTCAAATCATAAAATCTATAAAATAACCTTCTACCTTCACACAAATCATCTAGAATTTACATAAGCAAAGCACTGCACAATTATCTCTTGAGCACGTTACGATTTGTCATCACATTCTAGTTCAACCTTTACACACATTGAAGCTTTTACAATGCATAATGGAGGCTTTGTATTGATTACAACAATTTGACATTCAACATCGATACAAATATACTTCGACATGAGATGGGTAACTTTGTAATTTCTTGAATTTATTGTTTGTTCTTTGTTTGCTAACAATTGTTTCATTGAATTCATTATTTTATATTGTTCATTTCATGAGTAATTAGTATGGGATCCTAATCTTGTTTGAATTAGTTTAATTCATTTTTTTTCTATATGCTTGTTCCCCCCTTACGATAAGACAATTCAAATACTAAACTAACTGCTACTCCTACTCCTACAACTAAACATTAAAATATATAGAAAAGGTTTTTACAAGGAATTATTTTGGGGATAAAAATGATCAGTGCATTTCTTCCACTAGGTAACAAAGTCAAAATATAGATTAATATGTGTCCTTCTACTAGTTATAATTCAAATTGTTTGGCACTCTGCTATTTATGACTTGGTTAAACGTGCAAGGAAATTAATTACCAGACTCTTATTTTTAATCCAAATGATTCTTCCAAGTTATTGTGACTTATTCAAATGAATGTAATTCTTACTTGTAGAAACCAATCAAATAAACCACACAAAACATGAATTTGCATTGATAAACCAGATATATACTTGATACACTGATTTAAATAACAAGGAAAATATCAAATTAGTGACAACCAAATAATTGTTATCAATAACCTCAACAAAACATTTGAAACCAAAATTTAGGCACCAAGTTATTGCTTTCTTTCCATTACTTTGCTTCAAAAAGGTTCTTACAATGTATAGCTTTCCCCCAAAACCAATTCCCCCTTTCCTAATGGTCATAGTTTTCCTCTTATAGGTAGCTAAAGGAAGCAACAAGCTTCAAAATTTTACAATTCCAAAAGACCCTTCAACTATCCACACAAATGCATAAAATAATAACCTTGCATTAAATTCATTATCTTTTGTTTATCTCTAATTACACCGACCAAAATATTACACAAATACATTTGATTTAGGAGAATAATTATGTTAATAAAACATCATAGTACTGAAGGCCCAAAATCCTTGTAACATAGAAATGAAGCACATCCATGGTTCATTGATAATCATGATGCACCCATGATTGATGGATCTAGCAAGATTCCTTCTTAACAAAAATTGATCACTTCAAAACACTCTGGGACAAGACTAATCTTCAGGAGGAGCCAAATATTCTTGTTCCCATTGAAACACTGTATAATCATGAGGCCATTTATATTCTTAAATTTGTGGCACATTTTCCAAATAATCCTTCCACCTTCTATTCAACAATCCTCTTACTTCTATGATAAAATTGGAATCGCCTGAATCCAATGCAATTATTCCATCCAAAATTAGAGTGAAACTATGAACATTCAATTCTTGACCCTTTTGCAAATGAGTGATTACATTAGGAACTATATGATTGAATTCCTTCTTCCAATTAGCAAGACCTTTGATATGAGCATTTTCCCCTAGAGTCTCTGGTATAAACTGATGCTTGAGTGTATAAAAGGATTCCACTTTTATTCTGATTTTTTGACTCTCCCCAAATATATATTGAAATTCATAAATAATCACCTACTCATTGGGCTTTAGATCTTCCAGAGCATCCATAATTCTCTGTAAAACTTTACACAATCTTACCAAAGTGTGATGAATAGGTTAAAATTTCTTAAACAGAGGATCTAAAATTGGGACATGAGCCTTCATGTATTCTAATGCTTGTGACAAAGCAACATAACACTCATGCACATCTTCTATCTTATCCATAACAATCTTGACCCTATGTTCTAAAACCATTTCCAATATACCAAAGATTTGACATCTCACCCCATCTTTAGTGACTTCATTGAATTTTTTCAAGTTTTCAATCTCCTTTTCCCAACCCAGCTTTAATGTATTTATTTGATCTACAAAAATTGTGTCAACACCAAATTCCTGAGATGTGGAAGGTTGATAAATCACAATCTCCTTGCCTTGATATGAATCAACTTCTTTCAATTGCTGCTTTAGTTTTACATTATCCACAAATAACCTATTTACTTCTCCATTCATATCAAATTGGGCCTTCTCATATTCCACCAACTTTAGCTCCATACTTGTAATGACAACTTGAGTAAACATGGTTAAATGCATTGTCATGGTGGCTACCTCTAGTACTGAAGTGTCCTTGAGTGTTTTAACCATAGCGGCTCCCCTCATTTCTTGCACAACATCCAATAACTTTGGCTTCTGTATATTCTTTTTTTTTTTTCACAAAAGGCCAAAGTCTCAATCTTGGGGTTATACCTAGTGCCACCAATTCCTTCTTCTGAATCAAATTCTACAATTAACAAAGAATCTTCCTGATTTCTTACATGGTCAAGGAAAAACATTTTCTTCAATTTTATCCTTGGGATGATTAAAATGTTTCTCTTCAACACCATCTCTCTAGCTTCTTGTGGACTAACATTCACTTCATTTATCCTAAGCTCCTTAAAGGTTTGAGCCACAATTTGATCATGTTGGGACTCATTAGTTCCCATTTTATTTATTTGAACTCTTTCTTCAAAATCCTTCATTTTCATCTTGACCCAAAAATATTTGAACTCAAGAGTCTTCACAAAATCATCATCCTCCATAAACATAAGAGAGGCTATTAATATTTCATCTTCATGCAACTCATGTTCACCATGTACTTGCATACCCACCCTTGCATCATGCATATGAGCTGTAGTCTCATGTTCAACAAGTGGTTGATCAACCTCGGTATCATCCTTCATGTGCCTTAGTACACTAGAAACCTCCTCTATACCCCCTACTTCTTCTATCACTTCGTATGATGCTAAGGGAGTTACACCATCCATCTTCTGTTTCTTAGACCTTGGTTGCTCCAAAGATGAAACTAGTGAAAATTGTTGCATTGAAACTACATCAGAAGGAGGCTCAGGGATCACAACTTCTCTTGGTTTCTTAATAGGATGCTTGGTTGGATTTTTGTGTTGGCTCTCAATTCCCCTTTTTGGTTCATCATATAACTTTTCAAAGTTATCGATCATCAAATCAATTCTCTTAAGAAAATTTCTCTCTTCCATAAAGAATCCTAAGAAATCAGGGTCCTCTTTCTTCCTCTCTTCTAATTTTACCAAAATGTCCCATTTCCTCTTTCTTTGAAACACCTCTTGATGAGTGACACAATTCCTTATCACATTTTCATTGTAATCAACCTCATGGGTGATCCCTATCTTGGTGAGAATAATTTTCCTTACAAAATTTATATGTCCCTTTGGGTTAGAGACTCTTTCCACTTTAGATCTCAAAGAATACTTTCCCTTCAAGTAATCCTGCAACTCTTCAAGGGTATCTAAACCAATGGAGAGCCCTCCATACATAGTCAAGTCAGGTAAGAATGTACCCTTCTATTTTTTCATAACATCCCTTTGCATCCACAACATCTGCCACATGAATCTAAAAATGCCAAATGAGGAGAAATAAATTTGGGAAAATGTGGGGAGGCTAAGGACATCCATAAATCCTCATTATTATATGATCAAGCAATAAAAAAAATCACCAAATTTATGTGTATGTCCATTTTTCTGGTTTTAATGCCAAAGGTCTTAACAACTCCCTTATTTTGGAAGGTAGACTTGGTGAAATACTACCAAGAGTGGCCATGATTCTAATTACAAAATCATCATGAAAACTTACATAATCATTATTCCTACACCTATTGTCCCAAATATAACACCAACATTGTACTGGCATTCTTTTTCCCTATTGATCAAGCATTCTTATGTTCATTCTTTGGGTCCACTGATCTGTATTTTGATACAAGATTAAATGGAACAATAAGGAGTAATGCCTGAAAGTAAAGAGAGCCTTGCTTTCTCTTGAAGAAATACCTTATGTAACCCTTTTTCAATTACTAAAGGAAAATAAAACTCAATATTCACCTTTGAATTTTGGATCTTCATGGCCATCATCATAAGATTGATTAACATCCCATTCTGTGCATCTATTCCCAACACCTGACACAAAGAAAAGTATGTCCTTTTGAATTATACTTCAAAATCATCCACTCAAAATGGTTCACCACAAGATGGGGAAATATGTATCCTTTTTTTATTGGCACCCTTCCTCCTATACATTGGGAGCTTATCACTCTGATAAGTTTTCCTTAATTTGTTATATTCCTCACTCTTTTGAAGCTCAATTTTGGTGATATCTTGTTTTTTTAGCATGAAAACTCTATGATAGAAATTTTGGTTAATACTACCAGTGGTAACCCAATAGGAATCCTTACAGTCCTTGTTACTCGATGGTAATGTCGTGTCAATATCTTGATGAACTCAACATCCACAAAAATATTAGGGACAACTAGCTTTGCCAAGTCAAGAGTCCAAGGATCTGAAACTAGGATCTTAGTATTTCTCTTGTCACAAAAGTGACAAAACAAGTCCCACCCTAAAATGAGAATAACAACATCCCTACATCCATGTGCCTCATCCTTGAACACCTTCTTATAACCCTTATCAACTAATTTCAGATATACATCCAAGATTGATTGCTAAAGTGGTCTCTTCTTTTCTTTAGGAGCTGAGGACTCTCCCTTTTTACTCTTTGACTCACTTTTCTTAGGAGGAATTATGTAAATTACACTTAACTAGGGTTTGAAATGTTTTATTCACAGAGTTATTTGAAACCAGTAAGTGAAAACGCCTATGGACATGATAGAAGAGAGGCACAAATGCACTTACTCGTTCATACAACAATTGCAGTTCCCAAACCAAGCCTTGAATCCCTTCATCTCTAAACACACCGAGCTACTATGAATGATCGAAATGACACCAAATTCTAAATATATCAGCGTCTGAACTCAGTCACTTCACCATTAATGTCAACTCGTGATTAAAAATGCAATGGATGATCATTGTGTGTGAGTTTGAATATAAATCCTTGATATATGAAGATCGAATGGTCCAAAGTTTCTCATACAGTTAATTTTACAATTGCCATAAATGCAATTCCAACTTGTACCATAGTCCTATCACAATAGATCAAGATCCCCGTGAGGCAGTGGGACCACATACCTTTCACATTTTACTCCATCTCGATACACTGCACATCACCTTTCATGTCATGGTATGCTTATTGTGGGGTTGCAAGTTACCTTATGGTTATTTGATTTCTTACTACCATCTCGCACATACCCCCACTGACTAATGTAGTATTGCAGTGAACACTTACAATGCACCTCACGCTCCCACAAACCTACTAAAGACTATTAGGAGTGACTACAAACCTCCACGCGGATGTGGTATATGACCAATATACATACCAAGATGGAAACACAAGGATGTAACATAGGTCGGATGGAAAGTGACCCAATGAGAACATTAGCAAGAAAGTTTTGATTTTAGGATATGAGTGGTAGAAGGATTAAGACCCTTTATAATGGATTTTTGGATTTAAGGCTTATCAAACTAGAAAAATTGGATAAATTTTACAAGTTCCAACACAACCTACAACCTTTAACCTCTGTATTTAATTACATATTCACTTTGGATTATACATGTGCAAGTAGAGTTAATTAAAATATTTCAAACTAATGTTGAAGCTCATCAACCAAAACTCTAGAAATCTCATCACATCATCCATTGTGCTCATTTAATTCAAGGCATTTGGAAATGTCCTTGTTCATTAGTTGCTACTGAGAAAATTTCCCTATATCTTATCTTGCAGATATAACAACCATTCCCTTTCTCTATAAATTTGAAGGAATTTCCTTCATTCTTCACATCTCAACTTCATTCTCAAAATGTTGAGCACTTTTATTGACACCACTTCCAAATGTGATTTCTTGGTTATTAAAGGTGTAGAATGCAGTTACATGAAGCGATTGGTAGCATACCAGCTTAAGGAGGTATTCCTTATAAGGAGTGATGTAGAGGAAGGAGTAATAAGGAAGACCATTGGAGAGAACTTCCTCGCATAGGACCACATCCATAACTCTACACTCTTGAAGCATTTCATGTATAACATCATCCAAACTTCTGGAATGTTGGGATGGGGTGCCAGAGCTACTAAGAGACTAGTGAGGCCAACATACATAGCCAACATCGAAACCACCTTGGGATTCTCAAGTGAGTACCCATGAGATGGCCTAGTGGGGGATGCTATTTGCATTTCCATCACTCTCCAAAATGAGCAAGTTAAACAAGTTGTTACTCTCTTTCTTTATGGAATGGAGAGGAATGTAATGGAGACCTTTTCTCATTATATTGAGTTTAATTAAAATTTTTTTTTCCCTCACATAGATAGAGAGAATTAAGGAAGTAGTGGAAGGTATCTGCATCCTGATGTTCACTCTCTATACATAAAATCTTATACTCTATTGGAACTTGTAAAATTTTCCTAATCATACCTCCTTGATAAGCCTAAAACTCTAAAATCCATTAGGAAGAACCTTAATCCTCCTGTTATTCATCAAAAAACCCCTGCTAATATCTACATTGGGTCACTTTTCCATTATTCACTTGCTACATCCCTATATTCCCACCTAGATTTGCATAAAATTCACATACCGCACCCCCACAGGGGTGTGTAGTCTCCCTTGATAGGTTGTAGTGGGCTTGTGGGATATAAGATACATTGTAAGTGTTCACCATAATACTAGAACAATTAGTGGGGGTATGTGCGAGATGGAAGTAAGGGGTAACCTAACTATTAGGTAACCTGCAACCCCATCATAAGTGCACCATAACATGAAATGCTATGTGCGGTATAGTGGGATGGATATAATGTAAAATCCATATGGTCCCGCTACCCCACAGAGGTCTTAATGTGTTGTGGCGGGACTGCAGTATAGGTTATTAATTATTTCAAAGTTTTACAAAGAAGTGTGGATGCTCCTGCGACCCTAAATCCTACTGAAAAATGGTGAGAATGGTTATTGATGAATTCCAATACATATCTAGGGAAAATTAGAAGATCAAAGCAAGAATATAATCTTTTAATACACTTAAGAATTGGTTTGTACTATAGGTCCTAGGGAATAATGATCTCCTCAAAGGTTTTGATGACTAGAAGGAGTTCAGCCAAAGAGTTCCTTATTGTCTCACTCATTTGCAAAAGGATTAGGGGGTAAATATTCAAAGTTTCAATTTAATTCTGGATGGGATAATTACATTGGACTCAGGTTATTCAAATTTTATCATAGAAGCTAGAGGGTTTTTGGACAATAGGTGGAAGAGTCATTTGGAAAATGTGCCACAAATTCAGGAATACAAATGGCCTAATGATTATATAGTATTCCAATGGGAGCAATAATATTTGGCTCCTCTTGAGGATTAGGCCCTATATTAGAGTAGTGCATCGTGTCAAGCCTTGTGTTCATTATCAAGAAGAGGGGACCTTGCTAGATCCATTGATCACAGGTGCCCTATTCTTATCAATGGAATTTGGATGTACTTCAAGTGCTTTGACCTTCAGTGTTAAGATGTTTTTTTATGCTTTCTCCTAAATCAATTATACTTATGTACTATTTTGGACAAACAAAAGATAATTAATATAATACTTTTTTAGTTTATACATTCAAATGGGTAGTTGACAGGTTGTTTGAAATTGTAATGGTCTGAAGCTTTTTGCTTCCCTCATTCACCTATAAGAGGGAAACAAAGACTGTGGTAAAGGATAGAATGGGGGGAGAAAGGAGCCACATATTGTAAGAATTCTTTGAAGTGAAGTAATGGAAATAAAGCTATAATTTGGTGATTGAATTTTGGTTTCAATTTTTCTTTAAGTTTGTTGATAATGATTATATTGTTGTATCTAGTTTGATGTTTTCCTTGTTATTTGAATCAATATGTCAAGTGTATATTTGGTTTATCAAAACAAAATCACTATTTTGTGTGGTTTATTTGATTGGGTTCTTCAAGCAAGAATTAAATTCTTTTGAATGAGTCACAATAATTTGGGAAATTCATTTCGATTAATAAGAAGAGATTGGTAAGTAACTTCCTTGCACGTTTATGCAAGTCATAAACATCTAAGTATAAAAAAATTGGAGTTATAACTAGAAGGATGACACATAACATTCTATATCTTAACTCTATTACCCAGTGAAAGAAAGGCATTGATCATCTCCATCCTCAAAACAATCTCTTGTAAAAACCTTTTTTGTACATCTTAATTTTCAATTGTAGGAGTAGGAGTAGTAATTAGCTTTTTGAATCATCTATTTCAAACTCTCATTCTAGTGTGAAATAGAATAAGAGAGGATGATTTAATTGAAAAAATTGTGATCATATGAGGATGATTTAAATTGAAAAAATTGTGGTTTTATGAGGATGATTTAATTGAAAAAATTGTGATCACCTAAACTCTACCAATTTTTATGAGGTTTTCAATCTGCTTGATTATCATTAGTCAATCCTAGAAAACAAGCAATAATTGGTGATAAAGATACACCTTCCTAGGTATAGTAGAGCCTAAAGAGAAAGGAATTATAACCATCTTGGTTAGTTCCATTTGTTTGCCAAATCACTTGTTAGACCTGATCATAAAGCTTGGCATACTTTTAGGGTTTAACAATCTGTTGATTTAGGAACCAATAGATTGGTGACTCCACTGGGGACATAAGTGATTATCATTGGGAAGAGTCAAGAATCAAAGGGTGTAAATATAAAATTTGGTTTAGATTTTAAAGATCAGACTTGGAAAAAGTTTTGTTGTAGTAGTGGTGAGGAGATATGTGAATGACTCTACTAGTGGAGAGGAATCAAAAAATAAAATTCATTCCTCTTTGAAAGAGGTGGCAAATCTTATCAAATAATCTCTGTGAAATTGTTGTATGAGTGATCAATTGAATTTAAAATAAGAGAGGTTAAGTTTTAGATATCAAAACATTAAAATTTATCCTAACATGGATGGTAGGAGATGCTTACACCAAGGAAACTTAAATAACTCACTGAATAAATATAGAAGTAAAAAATGGTCAAAAAATAGTAAGAATGGTTCAAAGTCCCCTCCGACTTCAAAAATATCTACTAATAATGAAGGAGCCTCTATAGATGCACCTGTAACTACTGAGTCACATAAGAATCTACCAAATGAACAAGGGAATACTTCAGAATAGCCTTTTAACATATTTAACAACCCTTTGATTGGATTATGTAGCGATGAGAAGTTTCCACCAAGAGATTCTCACAATTTTTCTGAAAAAAATAGTTTACACAAAGTTGTATTCCCATTTAAACCTGATCCTCAAAATTTGAAAGAAATTGAGGAACGCATGGATGAAGGAATAAGATAGGCTGAAGCAAGAAGTGATTATGAGGAAAGAATGGCTCAACAATATGCTAAAAATTCACAACATAGGTATGTGGGGGAAAACACCTCAAATGGTACGCTTTACTGATGCCCATGTTGTTTCTACTTCAACAAGAGAATTGACAGATCGAGAGTTAAAGGAAGAAGTAGAACAAATTTTAGCACAAGTTGAAAGGATTAAGTTGATAAGGAAAAAGGAAAAATTGGTTCAAGAGTTACTCCAGTTGAGTGCCCAACCTATTTCAAAAATATCACAATATAGACTTGTATTTAATTAGGTTGGATGTGCAAATACCATTGGTTCTTTAATCTCACAAGTGCCCTATAATACGATTGAAAATCTTGAAAATACAAGTAATGCTCATCATACATAGAAAAATGTGTTGGAACCATAAGTTTCAAATTCAAAGAGTGTTCCCATGACATCTCAAATTTTCAGGAGTGCTTATCCATTTCCTCCTAGTCAAGGAGTAAGATATCAAAATCATGGACATAATCAATATATTAGGCAATATCAATATCAAGCTCCCTATCAAAATATGAAAAGAAATTTGAACCCTCCTAGAGGAATTAACCAAAATGTGCAGCAATGTATGCATCAACATCAGCACCAACAAGGACCTCAACATCAACAATATCAACCTTATCAAAGATAAAACCCATTTGCAAGTAGACCTATGAATATAGATAGATTTAGATTAATTTCTTTGGAATTACAGGATACCCAAATGCAATTGACAATGATGTAAGGAATTTAGTCCCAAAATTCTCTGGGAACCATGCTATCTCATGGGAGGATCACATAAGGGAATTTGAAATAGTCATGGAAAATTTTGATATGCAACATGAGCATGTTTATATGAATATGTTCATGTAGTCATTGATTGAGGATGTGAGAGATTGGTACAAAAATTTACATGATGCCTCAATGAGTTCTTGGGCTGAGTTTAAAAGGATATTCAAGGAGAAATATGGGGATCATACCAGCACGAGGTTTGCTATACATGAGTTAATAAATATTCAAAAGAATTACAATGAATTGGTTGCAAATTTTAACACTAATTCTTGAAGTTATTCAATAGAATTCCACCTGATTTGAAGCCTACAAATCCTATGTCCCTAGTGTTCTACTTGAATGCATTTAATCCAAAGACTAGTAATGAACTCATAACAAGGAATCCTCCTATCCTTACTGAAGCATTCAAAGATGCTCTAAATATAGAAAATAATAGAAAAGCCTCAAGAAATATTGGTAGAAGAGATGAGGTTAAAATACTGTAAAACCCTAACACCCAACAACATAAGTAGTCGAACCATTATAGAAATGAGAGTCTGAGATTGCATGATATTTCTTAAAAATCAAACTGGAAAGATGGGAGGCCCTTGGATAGAAATTAGAAGCATATTTTCAATAAAGATACCCCTAATCCATTAAAGAGGCATGGAGCTAATATGGTAGAGAACACTCCATGGTGTGTACCTTTTGATTTTTCCCATTATCCTGAGTATTGTGTAGTTGCACAATCAATTCAAGAAAATGAAGTATTATATGACCAGGAAAGAGATGGCCGCACTATCAATATGTCAGAAATTAGACCTTATAGGGTAAATAAAGAATATTAATCTTTGGAGGAGGATGGATTTGAGTATGATGTAAATAACCAAATATACAACATTCATGTGGTTCAACAAGAGTTATTTTCTAATCAATAGGATGATAGTGTAGGAAATCCTCTAATTGGAACTACAAAACCACAATCAAGTCAAATCCAATTAAGAAGACCAAATAAGAGAGAAATAAAGGTACTCATGATTGTTGTTGTGACACAAGTAAGAACCAATTACAATCTCATAAATAGAACTATAAATTCAGATCAAGGGACACCTATGGTTTGTTTGTGAAAAATCAACAAGGTGATGAAAAGGCTACCTTAGGATTTCAAAAGAATGATGAAAATAGAAAGTATCAAAAGATAACTCAAAAGTATGTGCCAAAAGAGTCAATAAGAGGTGATCAAAATAGAATAAGAAATGATCCTAAGAAGCAAATGGAAGAGAAAAAATCTACTAAACTAGTGTTAGTAAAACAAAACCAACTTGCACACCTTCCTTTGACATAGCACAGGCTTTATATTAGATTAAGATGGTAGTTCCTTTGTTGGAAATGATGAAAGTTGATGAGTATAGAAATAGTGCAATGAAGTTGATTTCAAATGTTTCAAATAAGCTTGAAGATCAAAACAAGAATAAAGAACTAGAAAAGAATGAGAGGCATGTTAATAATGTCAAAGGAGAAACTATGAAAACTATTGAGATCTACTTAGGAAACACTCTAAAAAACAATCCATCTCAAGTTGATCCTTTGTATACCACATTATTAATAAACAACAAGTTGATAAAAAAATGTATGATAGATTCAAGGGCAGCAATAAACATTATGCCCATGGAAGTCATGAAAGAGTTGGGTTTGTGGGTCGATACCACATATGGAAAGTGCTATGCTATGGAAAATAGGTTTGTCCTTGTCATTGGGATCATATGAGATGTGGAGTTAAAGATAGCTTCCTATCCTAAAGCTATATATAAAACTAACATTACTATGGTTGATATTCAACCATAATATGGCATGTATCTATCAAGATAGTGGATTGTGTTAGTGGAGGGAATGTTCAATTGGATCTATCATATGAAAATATACCTATTAATGGGAAATATGTTAAGGTATGTAGAGAGCCACGGTTTGAACAAGTTGTAGAACATATTGATCCCAACTTGATGAATTGTTTATGTGATGTAGACTTGGAAAGTTTTAGGATTGAGCATTCACAACCTCAGTTATAGAACAATGATCAAATCAACAATATAGTTCAACTAGATAAATCTGGTATTTGGAAAACGTACTTTGATGGTGCTTGCAGTAAAGAAGGTAATGGAGCGGGTGTGGTTTTCATTGCACCTAGCGGTAAGAAATTTAATTACTCATTCATGTTATCATTTGAGTGTACTAATAACATAACAGAGTATGAGGCATTGCTGCTAGGCATTAATATTGCCATCAAATACAAAATCAAGTTACTGACTGTATATGGAGATTCTGAGTTGATTGTTTCACAAGTCAGATCTAGGTACACCTCAAAAAATAAGAGGCTAAAGTAGTACAAACATGATGTATGGGATACTGTGAATATTTTTGATGCATTTTCCATTTAATGGATAGAGAGGTCAAAGAACTTGGTGGCATATTTTATTGAAAATGTTTTGAAAAGGGATGATATTATATTGGCAGGCATCTCAAAAGTAGAATTCAAAACTAGACCTTTTAAACTTGAAAATGTTTATAACCTAGAAAGTGTTTAATGATGATAATGATTTGATAAAAATTATTCAGTGCATAGACCAATATGAATCACAAGAGATAAATTGTAATGCTTTTGTTGAAAAGGTGGATGGTAAAGACACTTTCTTTGGTTAGGAGGTTGTACATTTGAAAAAAAAAATCCCAAAAGGCCTAGCCCTAGAGAGAGTATTTGATGGGAATGATTGGTCTATCCTGAGGCAGGCATCGGTCAACCAAGAAGATATTTGAGGAAGTAAATCTTGGGACTGAGAATGATCCAAAGAAGGCAAACATAGGTAAGAAAATTAGGACCCAAAAGTTAGGGAGATGCTCATATGATGACCTGAAAGCTTATAAAGAAGACTTGTTTCAACGTGAGATCTCCTTGAAACCAGATTCCAAATTATTTCGACAAAATAAAAGACCTATAAACCCTATGTTGGCACCAAAAATGCAAGAAGAACTAATGAAACTTAGGGATTATGGGATAATCAAACCTATCAGACATTCATCTTGGGTTTCAAACTTGGTACCACTAAGAAAGAAGAATGGGGACATAAGGATGTGTGTAGACTTTCATAATTTGAATGTTTCATCACTAAAGGATAATTATCCACTTCCCAATATGGAAGAAATGTTGCAAAGAGTAATAGGATGTGAGTTGCTATCCATGATGGATAGATTTTTTGGTTATAACCTGGTCAAGGTTAAGGAATTAGAGCAATATAAAACTACCTTTCTTACACCATGGGGTACTTATTGTTGGCAACACAAGGGAAAACAACTAAGAGGGGGGGATGAATTAGTTGTCACAAAAATTTAAACTTATTAAACTTATTAACCTTATTCTTAGATCTGATAAATAAACATGAAAGAATGAACCATCAACACATCAGAGACACACATAACATCGAGATTTTTTTATGTGGAAACCCTATTAGGGGAAAAACCATGGTGGAGGTTAGTCCACAATATTACACCCTGTTAAACGTATAAAAGAAATGTGAATGGGGAATGCACATGCATTCAGGTGCACTGCCTAGAGCTCATTGCTCAATTACAACAATGCTTACTACCCAAAGGAAGACACACTATCTTACATAAACATTCAAATTACATTTGCAGGATTTTGAATTGAGAAAATAGCATCTGCTAATGCCTGATTATAGTTTTGATTAAGCACATGAACACTTCTTCACACTCTACTAACTCTTCTTCACACTCTGCTTCTGCCTTCAAATGATTAGGACATTATTCACACATCTCATACAAACGCATGCCTTCAAATGGAATAAAAAATCACTTATATATATCTGCAACAAGAGATTACATTGCTACATGTTGGCTTCAACAAAATAATAAAACATATGCAAACTGTCGACCCAAAACAATAAATAATTTTCAATGTGAATCAACCAATGTAAGCCACAACATAATGAAGACCCAAAATTAAATCCTCAAACATGAAAAAACTTCAAAAATTATTCCATGAAGATCCACAACACACTACACTTACCTTGTCAGCCATGAACATGAAAACCATGAACATGCAAGAGAAAATCACCAATTGCGAGCACAAAAATCAATGTAGGTGTGCAACATAGATAGAGAATGATCTAGAAACATCCAAAAACATTATGAATCACCATAGAAGCATCCACAACAACTAAACGTAGTAGAATCACATCATCTTCATTTAAGAACACCAACTAAAGCAACAAAAGAGCTGTCAGAACACAACTGCTCATAACTCGATCAAATCTTTATGCAGATCTCTGAAACTTAATGTGGATAAACTAGATATACTTTAAAACAAGCCCTTTAATCCACAACCTCTGATCATAAATGTATTGAGCTTGGAAACATACTGAGCTTCACTTCATCACTATCAACCTGCAACTTATCTCATTACAATTTTCTCGATATCGTCGACATATACATCCTTGAAGACATCAATGCCAATAGTGTTGACATCAATTACAACCACATATCAACAACATCCAACAATCTCCTCCTTTGGAATTGATGGCAACACATGATGTGAAAAACACCATCAACGCAACTAACTCTTAGCACTTTCTTCCGCTTAGATTTTGACTCTTTTCACCTCAAATCTTTCACATAACTCTTCTCCCCACAATTTTTTTCACATGACTCTTCTCCCCCTTTGACATCAATGACAAAGATACACATTATATTTCTCCACACAAGCTTTGAACCACACATCTAAACTTCTGACTACTCCCCTTGAGTAGCAGCCACCACAACATCAATCTGGATCAAGATATGACTATGAAATGCATGGACCAATGCAAGTTAATGCATCTTAGTTTTGATTAGGAGGGGTAACCACCCCTAGCTTCCCTCTGAGATACCCAAAATTATCCTTAGGAAAAGGCTTTGTAAAGATGTTTTCAATCTATTCCTTAGTAGGCACATACTCCAGTCTGACTTCCTTTTCACTCACCTTCTCTCTCAAAAAGTGAAACTTGATAGATATATGCTTGGTCTTTGAGTGCAACACTGGATTTTTAGAAATGTTAATTGCACTTGAATTATCACAGAATATAGCAATAGGTTCATCATACACAACTCTAATATCTTTTAACATTTGCTTCATCCACAATACTTGAGTATAATTGTTAGCAACAACAATGTATTCTACCTTTGCAGTAGATAAAGAAATGATATTTTGCTTCTTACTTAACCATGAAATCAAATTCTTTCCCAAGAAAAATGCACCACCACTAGTACTTTTTTTTCCATTCACATCTCTTGCCCAATCAACATCAGTAAAGGCACTTAAAGTAAGATCATCATCTTTAGGATACCACAAGCCAAAATCAACTATCCCCTTCAAGTATCTGAAAATCCTCTTCACAACAGTTACATGAGATTCCTTAGGATCAACTTGAAATCTTGCAACAATACATATGACATTCATGATATTAGGTCTAGTTTGAGTCAAATAGAGCAATCCACCAATCATCATTTTGTATCTATGTTGATTTGATTTCAGGGAATAATCATCTTGTGTCAACTTGCATTCAGTCACCATAGTTGTACCAACTGGCTTTGAATCTTCCATACCAAACTTCTTTAGCAATTCTTTCACATACTTGGACTGAGATATAAAGATCCCTTTATCTAGCTGAGTAATTTTCAATCCCAAAAATAATTTCATCTCTCCAATAATAAACATCTTAAACTCACTTTGCATCTCATCGGCAAAATTCATGCACAAACCATCATCTCCTCCAAAAATGATATCATCAACAAAGACTTCAACAATCAAATTTTTATCATTATCAATCTTGAAATACAAATTACTATCGGTAGTAACTTTATTGAATCCAAGATTCAACAAATACTTGTCCAATCTGGCATGCCATGCTCTTGGGGATTGCTTAAGTCCATACATTGATTTCTTAAACCAACAAACCATATCTCCCCGATCATTCAATTGAAATCCATCATGTTGCTCAATATACAATTCTTCTTCTAGTTCACCATTTAGAAATTCTAATTTGACATCCATCTGATAAACCTTGAAGTTTTTGTAAGCAGCATAAGCAAGAAATAGTCTCACAGCTTCAATCCTAGCAACAGGGGAAAAGGTTTCTTCAAAGTCAATTCCTTCCATATGAGAATATCCTTTACACACCAGTCTTGCTTTGTTTCTAACAACTTCACCTTGCTCATTCATTTTGTTTCTAAAGAACCATTTAGTTCCAATTACATTTTTGTCTTTAGGTCTAGGGACAAGAATCCATGTATCATTCTTCTCAATTTTTTGTAGTTCTTCTTTCATTGCTTCTACCCAATGTTCATCTTTGCATGCTTCATTCACACTATTAGGCTTAGTCTTTGAAATCAAATAGTATTCTTTTTGCAATTTTTCTCTTAGTATGAACACCTTTGTTCTTATCACCTATGATATGATCTTCTGAATGATTTAGTCTTAGATACCTTGGAGTCTTAGGATGTTCTTGAACTTTAGGCTCTTGTGATCTCATTTATGCACTTTCACTAGTTCCTTCCTCTTGATTTTCCTGATTCACCAGAATGATCTGAACATGATTTGAAGTCTAAAATTTCTTTCCTTTATTTGAATTGTCATTCTGATCATCTAAATCATATCTAAAGGTTTTGGATCATCTGACTGTGCCTTCATCAACCTTGACATTTTCAGTTTCAACTACTTTCCTCAATCTCTTATTGTAGCACCGGTAGGCCTTGCTTTTAGTAGAATAACCAAGAAATATTCCTTCATCACTCCTAGCATCAAACTTTCATATATCTTCATCTCTTCTGATAAAGCATTTACTCCCAAACATTTTGAAGTACCTAACAATAGTCTTGTGACCAAACCATAGCTCAAAATGAGTCTTACCAATATCACCTTTGACTTGTATCTGATTGAGAGTGTAAAAAATAGTACTCATAGCTTCTCTCCAATATATATGAAGAAAATTTCCTTCCAGCATCATAGTCCTAGCAGCATCTTGAATTTCCATGTTCTTCCTTTCCACAACTCCATTTTGTTGAGGGGTCCGTGGAGCAGATAATTGTCTCTTTATCCCATGCTCTTCACAGAAGGAATTAAACTCACCGGAAGTGAATTCACCTCCTCTATATAATCTCAGACATTTAATCATTAGACCTATCTCTGTCTCAACCATAGCCTTAAAAATCTTGAACTTCTCCATAGCTTCAAATTTCTCCCTTAAGAAAGTAACCCACATCATTCTAGAATAATCATCAATAAGTAGCATGAAATATATGTCTCCTTGTAAACTTCTGATTCTAGAAGGACCACACAAATCAATATGAACAATCTCCAACACTTCATTTGAACAATGTTGTTTTCTCCAGAATGAAATTCTAGTTTTCTTCCCTAACTAAGATTCCTTGCATATGGCGTTAGTAGGTTTTATTAACTTAGGAAGATCTCTCACAGCCTGAGGAGAACTTATTTTGATAATATTATAAAAGTTTACATGACATATTCTCCTATGCCACGACCAAATTTCATCAACTTGAGCATTCAGACAACTTTTACTAGTAGCATTCAGGTGAAATATATTACCTTTTATTTTTGTACCTGATGCAATCACATTTCCAAAACTCCCCAATATTCTGCACTTTCCATCCTTGTATTGAAGATTGTATCCCTTGTCAACCATATATCCAACACTTAAGAGATTATGCTTCAAACCTTCCACATAAATGACATCATCAGTATTATGCTTACCATCAAGAGAAATGGATCCTCTACCATGGATTACACCAAATTTTTCATCACCAAATCTTACAACACCACCATCATACTTTTCTAGGCTAACAAATTTGATTTTATCACCTGTCATGTGATGAGAGCATCCAATATCAATCACCCATTCATCTTTCTCTTCAACTCGAGCAGCTAGGTCTTTCTCCACATTTGAGCAACTAGCAAATTTAGTAGGGGTTGGATCATTTTCCTTGATAGAAATAAATACCCATTCATCCTCACTTGCATTCCCTTTATTAGATTCATCATCTGTCACACCTTCATCAGTAGCATAATAACACTTTATTTGGAATCTAGGCTTGTTAGGTTTTGGCTTAGGAACTCTTTCCAAACACCTTGATGCAAAATGACCTATCTTATTGCAAGAAAAACATTTAATAGGAAATTTTCCTTTATACTTACCTTCTCCTCTACCTTCCCTTTTGACAATAAATGCTTCAAGCTCATCTAGTTTTCTTTCCTCTTCTTCAATCTCTCTCATTTCCTCCTCATACTTGAATATCTTTCTAGAATAACTTTCTCCCGAATCATATCTCTGCTTATCTTTCCTAGAGATAGTAGCCTTGAATGCATATTTTGTCTTAGGAAGAGCATCACCAAATTCACTTAACTCAAAAGAAGTAAGCTTACCAATAACCATATCTCTAGTTACATTTTTCATAGTCTGGATCTCCTCAATAGTAGTAGCTTTGGCTTTGTATGCAGCAGGAAAGGATCTGAGCACTTTAGCAAAAAAATTCTAATTCATCCAATGTTCCACCATCACATTTGTAGACATGTAAAATGTACCAATTGACATTGTACACCTGATCCTGACTACTAACATCATTTCATCCTAAATTATCCCTTGGTCTAACCATTTAATCAAGTTTCCTTATTTGATTAAATTCATCAATTTCCTTCCCTTAATTAAATAAATCATTTTATCTAATTAAGTCTCTCTCTTTTGTTAATTAAATCAATCATCTGATCTAGTTATCCCTATTTAATTAAATAATCAATTTTATTTGATTAAATCTCTAGAGTCTATCTATTAAATTAAATAAATTAAAACCTTATTTAATTTGATCTAACATCATCTTTTTTTTTAGTCTGCAGGAATCAAGTAGCACGACCCCATATAAACTGCAGTGCGCCTGGTAAAAATTTTAACGTGATCGACGACGCTGGCATGACATGCCCTTCGGTACCACGAGGGTGGGGGAGACTAGACCTCGTGACCAACCTCCTACAACAGGAAAGATTTATCCAACCGAGCTAGGGCCCCAACCCCTAACATCATCTCTTTTAATTAAATAAATCAAAAAAATTATTTAACTAATCTCTTATCACATTTCTTCTCATTATTTGATTTAAATAAACCCATAAATCTAAGCCAAATAAGTCACATCATCTAATCTTCTATTAAATTAATTGACCCTTGATTAATTTAATTCTAATTCATGTCCCATCTTCTAGATTTTCCCACTTGCACATGAAAATAGATTTAATTGATTTATTAAATCTTCTATTTTCCTCAACAAGGCATCTTTTGGAATATTCCTCCAAGTTTGAATTCCAAATTCCAAGTTGACATGTACATACAACAAAGCATTTAATCTATCTTACATGTCCTTTGCCTTGAGCCAAGTGGCATTTATTGCATTTTCCATTCCCTCTTGCAAGTCATTTCAACAAATTTGAAATTAAAAAATAAGCATTTATTGACACAATCCTCAAAACATGCACATCCTCCATCCACTCATAGGTTGACAAGTGGCATCTTGCCATTGGATGAATGTTAGTCCCACATTGATCAATTTTGGACATTCATCCATCTTGGCATTCTATAAATAAAGAGCTCATATCCTCATTTGATCATCCACAAATTATGCAAAGTTACCATGCACAAATCATTAGCAATCCTCATCCATTTTTATTGAATCATAGCTAGGTTATGCAGATTTTCTTATTGGAGTATTCATCAACATCAACAAATTGGATCAAATCTCTTCATCACATCAAACTTGCATCATTAGGAATTGGGAAAGGGCCAATTTTCACATCAAATTGGCACCAATTCCCCCATGGGATCAAGAGTTTGCTTGCTTAATTAGGATTCAATCTTTATTTTGTTGTGTTTCATTGTGTTCTTCATTGTTTTCCTAACTTAAGCTATGATTAAATGGATTTCATGGGGAATACTTGTTCTTTCTTGCAATTGATTATCTAATGTGTTTATTCTTATTGTTGTGTAGGTATTAGGATTGGGGTTCACACATTTGGCACTAGAAGGAGGGCGAAATCTCACTTTTATCACTTTTCTCACAAAATTCTGCGTTTTTGTTTGTGCACAGGAAAATTCCAACGCTAGGAGCCCAACATCGCTATTTTAGCACCGCTGACTCTCCAGCGTCGCCATATGGAACCGCTGGAAAATCAAACTCAGACACTTTAGCCATCCCACCAATTTTTTTTGAATTTAAATTTTAAACAGCGACATTGAGCAAAAGTGTGACACAATTGAGTTCATTGGTTTGGGCACATAGTGCCGCTGACTGGTAAGCGGCGTTGTATAGCACCGTTGAGAAATCAAACTGCGACGCAGTCATAGGTTGCGTCGCTGGCAGGGAGTAAAAAGTTGAAATTTTATTTTAGCACGTGCTTTTTGATAGATGATAATTTTATCTTCTATTTTTTTCTTTTTAACCTCTGTGTTTTGAAGAATCTGACTAGTTTGCGTTCTTATACGTTAGATCAATTGAAAACGGAAGAGGGAGAAGCATGGTGATAGTATCTCACAAAATCAAATTTTTTTAAAACACTTTAGTGTTGGTTTAACACTTTTTAAGAAATTGTCATCTCTTTTTGCTTAGGACATTAATTTCATTTGGGTTTTAAAAAGAATCTTTTCAATTTTTGCAAAGGGTTTAAAATAAACATTAGGACTACAACTTACTAGAGTTTGTTTTTTTGGTTAACAATTGAACAAAACAACTCTCATTTGTCCTTTGGGGCTTTAAAAAGAACTCATAATTGATTTGTGAATTTAAAATGAACATGTGCTAGTTTGTTTTGTGAGGGCTTACTTAAAATAACTTCATTGGAAAAGGACGTATGTGCTTCTCTCGCGCTTTATAGCGATCTTGAGAATCAAAAGGCCTTTTTTGTGATTTTAGATTAAGATAAAGCAATCACCTCCACACTTCATTTTGGGTTTAAAATTGAAAAAAATCTTGTGCGAGTGTGAGTAGAGCATTATTGCGTACATTCTCTCTCTTTGTTGCAAAAAAAGATTGATTGAGTTACGGATATTATCTTTGCTCACTTTTGTTTATCCTAGAGGGCCTGCCTTGGGGAAAAAGTACTCACCCAAGGGAATGACTCAATCGGTAACACTCTAAATCCAAGATTATTTCCAACCGGGATATAAATGTGGGTATTGGAGTAAACGCCAATATCACACGATTGGCTCCGACAAGATGGATCTGAAAGGGGAATCTTGCCGTATGGGTCAATCTCCACGAACGAAAAGTCCTAATTAAAACCCATGTTTGAGAATTTCCCAAAATCCTTTGATCTATTTGTTGGTGCAAGAACGGTTGTTCTGAAGCCACCCCACACTTTTACGGTCTTTTAGTAGAAATGGAAAGCATACCATGGGAGTTTCATGGGTGTTGATGCTTGGCTGCTCTGATTGGCGTTAATGAGCCATGGAGGGGAGCCAGTGGGGTCAAACATCTAACCATTTGCTAAAGATAAGCGTATCTGGACTTGTCCAAGTGGGAATCCAACAAATATTGTCTTCCACATCCATAGGGTTGTACTTATTCTTGGTTACAAAATGCTTTGCTTGTTCGAAAACATCTTGGAAACAAACACTTAAACTTCATCATCAAAATTCAAACTCTTTAGTAGACAAATACAATTGACTCAATCCATATGTTATTGCTTGCCCTTGGGATTCTATCCTTAGAGGTTTCTAAACATTGGATTAAATCTCAATTTTTCTACTAAAGCTAAAACAATAGTTAACCCTTGCCTTGAATTCATCGAATTTCTACATAACATATTTTGTGGGATTTGAAGAAATTAAGACATTGGACATTTAGTTTGGAAAACCTAATCAAAGAAAGTGTTTGTGGTAAAATAAATTCAATAAGAAAAGCTAAACAAAATGAACTCTCACATGTGTTGAAGCCTCACGAATTCCAAGAAATCAAAATCCCAAAATGAAAATCCTTGGTTCAAAATCCGAAAATGTATGTTCAAATTGAATCATTCTTTGGTTATAAAGGTCTATAGAAGCATTGCATGTTCTTTAATACCGAGGGTTTAGGTAAACAAAGTGTCTTTTTCAGGTTCATCTTAGGATCAAAAGGAAATCAAAATCTTTTTCACCCATCCTTCAAACATAAAAAAAAACAAAAAACAAAACAAAACAAACATCCCACCATCACCTTTTGGGAAATCTTGAAAATTATCCTTCATGCTAGGCTTTTTGGCAAAAATCAAAATCATTAAATCCTTGAGAGAAAATACTTGAAATCTTTATTAAATCATCTTTGGATAGGTATTTGTAGATGCATCCTTTTGCATGTGATTAGTCAAAGTTATCAAGCCATCTTGTTTAGTTAGGTATATGTAGATGCATCCTTCTTCATATGCTTGGCTAAATTATCATCTTGTTTGAATAGGTGTGGGTAGATGCATCCTTCTCCCTACACATATTCAAATTATCATCCTTTGAGAAAATCTATTCCTTAGATAATCATCCAACATCTTAGGGTCTATTTGTTCAAAATCAAAACAAATCAAAATCAATCAATCAAGGGAAATCCAAGAAAATAAAAAATCAAAATCCAAAAACATATCCAAAAGTCCTAAAAGTATAGCATCCCCCTCAAGATTTATCAAAAGATCAAAACATTCATCCATCTCTTACTTCATCATCATATCACTCCTTTCGATCCTCAAGATATCCTAAATTTTTCTCTTTTGTGCATAAAATAAAAGATCAATCCAAAGAATTAGAGATTCATCTCCCATATTCTTGAAAATTGATCCTTGTTTTATGGTTGAAACTAGATCTCAATACAAGAAGAAAATAGAATCCAACAAAGAAACGCCCGCTTCAAGTGACCTAAGCCAAGCGAACGTCGAAGTGAATCCGGTCGAATCAAACAATCCTTTGACCATCTCATCATCAAAAAACCCACAAGAGGAAAACCAAGGGGAAGATCTTACCTTTGGGATGTCGCAGGAAGAAATAACTGAAATGCTCCAAAATCTGGAAAACCGTAAGATCATCAACATCATGATGAGGCTTAACCCTTCACTATACATGCTCGAACGAGCAAAACAAGAGGCCAAATTACCTTCTGACTTCGACGCGAGCACTATAGTGGAGACATATTTTCCTCCAATCTCATCCACCATTCCCATCTCATCTACACCCCCATCCCAAAATATCACTCAAAACATTCTGCAAATCACGACACCTTTTGCTCCAACCCAACCCAATGTTAATAAGGGAAATGCATTTCTCAATGCTATTCAAACACACCCCCTTGTTAATAATCAAAACTTGGATGCAAATACCATCTTGGAACAAAACATTCCTAAAAACCAATTACATAAGAATGTTCCTCTCACTTTCCATCATGATCCATCATCATCATTCTTCCACGCAACACCTCAAACTTCTCTCCTCACAAAGTCACAAGAGGAGGGAGAGATGTTCGGACCAGGGGGAATTTTTGACACCACAACATTTTCTCAAGAAATCACACCCATCACATTTCCACCTCTTCCACCATTTCCATCATCATCCACATCACTCCTTGGCTTAGGGCTTCCCCCTTTACCAAGTATCAATCAAACCAACATCCCAAATATCAATCAAAGCATTATGCCAAACGCTAAAAACTTGTCATCGATATTGCAACAACAGATGACAATGACACAAGAAATCACATCATCAACCACCCCCCTAACACCTCAAAGCATGGTTTCTCAAGGACCAACCACCAACACGACATCACCATCTACCACTCAAATCATCAACATGACATCACCGCTCACCACGACAAATGCCATCTCGAATCCACCACCACCACCAACTTCCAGCATATCAAGCCAAAACCACATAGCATTGCAAGTAGCTCAACAAGCCACCTTTCAAAGGGGATTCTAGCAAGTGCAAAAAAAAAAGCCGCACAACTAACTACTCAGCAAGCTGCCCAATCCGCACAAGATGCCCAAGCAGCCTAAGCCACATTACAAGAGCAACAAGCTGCACAAGCTGAAGCATTATTGCAACAACAACAATAACAAGCCAATCAAGCTGCACAAGCTACCCAAGCAGCCCAAGCCATATTACAAGCACAAAAGGGTGCTCAAGCCCAAATCCTATTGCAACAACAAGTAGCACAAGCACAAGCCCAAGCACAAGCAACACAAGCACAAGATCAAGCTCAGGAAAACTCCCAATATCAAGCACAACAAGCACAAGCACAGGCACAACGTCTTGCACAAAAACAAGCAACACAAATGCAAGCATATCAGTAAGCAATAAAGCATTATCAAGAGCAGGAAGAAGCAGCCCAACAACAAGCTCAACAAAAAGCAATCCTAGCACAACAACAACAAGAACAACAAGTGTTGTTTATATAGCAACAAGTGCAAGCATACCTAGCTCAACATAATGTGCAAATACCATCAAACAACACACCAACCAACCCAATCGTCCAACCCACAATCGAAATACCCCAAAACACCTTCATCCCACCTCCTGATCTGCAACATGACATAACGACACAAATCAAGTTGCTCTCGCAACAAGTGCTCAATCTTCAATCAGGGCGAACCACAAAAACACCAAGCAACTTGTGCCCCTATCCATTTGATAGGAGCCTAGTGATGAAACCATTCCCTAAGGGATTTGAGATCCCCAAGTTTGACAAATATCGTGGGATGGGAAATCCTGAAGATCACATCAGGGAGTTCTAGGTTCATTGCATGTAAGTCTCATACGATGATACTTATCTCATGTGGCTATTTCCTAGGAGTTTGGCTGGCCACACTATGGAATGGTTCTTTCGCCTACCAACAGGTATCAGAACATTCCAAGAAATTATAGACGCAGTCATTAAAAATTATGCATGCAACATTGCAATGGATATTAATCTAGAAGAACTCCCAGCTCTGAAACAAGGAAAGGGTGAATCATTTGCTTCATTCCTACAACAATGGCAATCCAAGGCCAATCAGAGCAAGTGGACCATGCCCGAAGAACAACAAGTTTGCACCATTATATCCAACCTTGACGACCTCTTGGAATTTCATCTCAAGGTTCAAGGGATAACCACATATGACCAGTTGATCCCTAAGGTGCTCAGTATCGAATGAGCCCTTATGACTCAACCGGTAGGATCAAATTCCTACCCCGAACAACAAAACAACCGCCCACCCTCCAATTACAATGATAAACCTCACACGTGGGAAAGGAAGAAAAACATTACTAATGATGGTGTTGTTGACGCCAAGGTGGTCATTAGTGCCCCTCGCCAAAATACACCCACACCACAAATCCAAATTCAACACCAAAAAAATCATCACACAATACAACAACCAAACAACAATCCAACAATCAACAATCTCAATGATCAAAGGGGACCACCCCAATGCAACAAGAGTTACCCCAAGCGAAAATACACTGCTTTGGGGGAGCCACTTGAAGTCATAATGAAAAAGTTGATAAACGAAAAAAATCATCAAGGCTCCTACCTTTGAGAATTACCAAGAACCAAATGTGAAACCTCCTTGGTATAATGAGAATCAACTCTATGAATTCCATAAAATCAAAGGCCATACCACGAACAGTTACACGAGATTAAAAAACATAATTCAAGATCTCATCGATAAAATAATTATAAACGTGGAACAACCAATAGGGAACCAAGATCTTAAGATATACATGAATCTGATGCCTAATCATGGAAATAAAGGGAATACTAATAATAATGATAAGGGGAAAGGCACCCATGCAAATGTGAATCATGTGTACGAAATAGTCATTTCCTCCCTAGATGAAAACTGCATGGTCATCACCATCAAGGGTGCCCATGCAGATTGTGGAGTCACAACAAGAGGTGGAAAAGTTACCATTGTAGAATCATCCCTAGCCAAACAAAGCCCTTGCATCTAGATCTGTTCCTGATGGCTACAATTTCCTAGATTAGCTCAAAAGAACGCCAACGCAAATATCCATCATGGAGTTGCTAAAAATCTCATCTGCCCATAGGAAAATCCTGGAGGAAGCGTTAGCTTCATCCACTATCCCCGTAGATCTTGATGTGGAACAATTCCAAGCTATGGCCGAAAATATCATTATGCCTAATCTCCTCACATTCTTCGACTAGGATTTCCCCACTCAACCATCTCACAACCGTGCACTCCACCTAGAAGCAATCGTACACAAGAGAAAAGTCAAAAGGGTCTTGGTGGATGGAGGAGTGGGCTTGAATATTTGTTCTCTCAATCTCATAAAACAATTGAAAATCTCAGAAGATTCTATTGACAAAGGAAAGGGTATCATAATAAGAGCATATGATGATTAAGAAAGAGTATCCCAGGTAACAATCAAACTCCCTATTCAAGTAGGGCCTGCTATCATGGAAACCACTTGTTAGGTCTTGGACCTCGACTTGCCATATAATATCCTCCTTGGAAGCCCATGGATTCATGCAATGAAGGAAGTAGCATCGACTTTCCATCAATGTGTGAAATTCACACATGAGGGACAAGAAGTTACCATCCATGGAGATCCCAAACCCTTCTCCTACTACAAAATCCCTGAAGCAAAGTACTATAAAATACCCCAAGTGCCAAAGAATGATGAGGGACCATCCACACCATACATTGACCTTGCCACCCTCGCATCCACTTCTGCGATAGAGACACTCACCACTCCCACCATCCCCACCATCTCTAACATTAAGGTCATCATCCAAGATAACGGTTGTGGAAATTACAAGCTCCCTAATAATGATTTTGTGGTAGGAGAGTTACCACAATCTCCTAGATCACGGGGACATCAGCAAATAAATGAAGCCTCCACATCCCAAACGTCTCCTAAGGACTATCCTAACTTTACGAGTTGGGGAGATCTTGGTTGAGAATTTATTGAGGTAGATCCATCTCATATGCTATATCAAGATGAAAGACAGTAATCTGACTTACCAATGGATGGTAGAAGCAAGGGTCTGGAAATGATTCTCGTAATGGGCTATGACAAAAATCAACGACCTGGACAAAACAACAATGGCCTTATAACACCTATCATTCTGGAGACGTGACCAATAACAAATCTTGGCCTTGGATGTATCCCTCTGAGTATAACCATACGTGGCTGAGGTCCTCCAGCTAGAATAGTTAATAATCCTCCTCAGCCAACTGTAGTAGAACTACGCTTACCAGTATCTATAGGTAGAGTCATAGATAACTTTACATTTGATATAACCGACGTCTGTAGTAGTAGTGATGACGAGGATACCATGACCAATCTACCTAGGATTTTTGAGGATACCACTCTTTGCATGATTAGCACCCTATCTTTTGAATCAGACCACCAAAATCATGAGATTTGCCTAGTATATGCCCAACTCATCGACTAGGACCAACGAGGACCACCAGTTCTTGATACATTTGAAAATGATGAAGCACTTTCAGAATTCATGGGATTGCGGGATAACATTTTGTGTGGGGATCACAAAGTAGGTTTTATAATGGAGTTAGACAAACATGCCTATTATGGGGAAACGATTGAATCCCTTAGTCACAAAAGTGAAAAATTAAGAATAATATCCAAGTCCTTGAGTGAAAACCACATTGTGGCACTCTCCAAACAGAAAAAAGTAAAAAGAAAGGATGCATCCAATGGTGAAAACCTCTCCGAGGCACCCGAGGATGGGGGATTCAATCTTCCTTATAGAGCTATTTATCAAGAAAAGTTAGTAGTCTTGGTAGAAAGGTGCAATCCGGTCAATTTAGGAACAGAGGAAATCCCGCACATCACATTCTATGCGGAGTCACTACTATCAGAAGAGCAAGAGCTCCTAGCAGCCTTCCTAAGAGAAAGACAGATAAACTTTGCATGGAGTTATGTTGACATGCCAGGACTTGATCCAGAGACCGTGGTTCACCACCTAGCAGTGTATCCAGAAGCAAAGCCTGTTAAACAAAAGCTTCAAAAAATGCACCCTCAAATCGCCTTATTAGTCAAAATGGAGCTAAAAAAGCTATTAGATGTAGGATTCATCCAACCGATAGATTATCCAGAATGGGTGTCTAACTTGGTACCTATTTCAAAACCTGATGAAAACATCAAAATCTGAACAGACTTCAGAGACTTGGATAAAGCATGTCCAAAAGATGACTTCCCACTTCCCAACATCAACATGATAGTAGATATGACAACCGAACATGAAATGTTGTCATTAATGGACAAATTCTCAGGGTACAATCAGATCATGATAGCTAAAGAAGACCAACATAAAACAACTTTCACTTGTCCATGGGGGACATACTATTGGAACATGATGCCATTTGGCTTAAAGAATGTAGGGGCAACATATCAAAGGGCCATGACATTGATATTCCACGACATGATCCATAAGATAGTCGAAGATTATGTTGATGACATTCTAGCTAAATCCAGAAAGAAAAAAGACTACATAGCAACCCTAAGTGCCATCTTTGAAAAAATGGAAGAGAACAAGGTTAGATTAAACCCAAAGAAGTGTCTTCGACGTACAATCAAGAAAATTGCTAGGATATATAGTGTTAATGAGGGGTATCGAGGTAGATCCAACAAAGGTAAAAGCAATCCTCGAGATGGAGGCACCAAAATCATTAAAGCAATTGAGAGGTCTCCAAAGCAGACTTCAATCCATTCAAAGATTCATAGCACAATTGGCAGACAAAAAAAACCCATACTCTCACCTACTCCATAAGGGAGTAGCGTAAAAATGGGATAACAAGTGTGAAGAGGCATTCAATAAAATTAAAGAATATCTACTGACACCACTAGTATTAATGCCACCAATCCCAAGAAAACCATTGATTCTATACGTATTAGTAACAAAAGCAGCCCTTGGAGCTCTCCTAGCTCAGCATGACGAAAATGGAATAGAAAGGGATATCTATTACATCAGTAGAACAATGGTTGGGCATGAGCTAAACTATTCATTTATTGAGAAAGCATGTCTCGCTGTAGTGTTTGCATCACATAAATTCAGACATTACATGTTGGCACATAAAATAAAACTCATCACCAAAATTAACCCTCTCAAGTACTTACTGTCAAAAGCAATGCTCACAGGAAGAACGGCCAAATGGGTGATGATACTATCAGAATACGACATTGAATATGTGGAGCAGAAAGCAATCAAAGGCCAAGTCATCACAGATAAACTTGCAGAAGCACTAATCTATATAGAGAATCATCTCATTTCAGAGTTTCCAGATGAATCTATTTTCAATCTCAACGTAGCTGACCACTAAAAACTATACTTCGATGGCTCATACACACAGTATGGATCAAGAGCCGTTGTCTTCTTTATCACCCCACAAGGAGATTACATACCAAGGTCATACAAACTAGCGTTTTCCTGCACCAATAACATTGCAGAATACGAGGCTTTAACCATAGGTCTTAGAATAGCAGTGCAGTGGAACATCATAGCTCTCAAAGTATATGGAGATTCCCAATTGATAATAAATCAAGTGAATGATGAATACCAGACCAAGGAGCACAACCTCACTCCATACAAGAAATTGGTCGAGACTCTCAAAGAATCCTTTATCCAAATTACATTTGAGCAAATTCCTAGAACCAACAACAAAGTAGCAGACGCCATGGAAACAATTGGGTCCTTACTAGATATCCCCAACAATGTTCCAAAATATGAATTCCTGATAGAGCAGCTTCTTGTGCCCGCATTCGAGGTACCAAAATTAGAATTCATGTGCGAAATCATTGGCCCTAGTGATCCTTGGTACCATGACATTTATACATACCTTCGAATAGGATTCATGCCCGCTGACTTACCTTCAAACCTAAAATGAACCTTTGTAAAAAAGGAATACCGATTCGTTATCCTAGGAGATACCCTATATCGTAGGAGCATAGAAGGAACCCTACTATGCTACTTAAACAATGAGGAGGCATTGACCGCTCTAACTAAAGTACATAATGGTATATGTGGTTCACACTCGAGTGGAATGACTATAGCCAAGAAATTGTTGAGGATGGGGTATTATTGGCCCATAAAGGAAAGAGAAGCACATGACTATGTCAGAAGGTGTCTACAATGTTAGTAGCATGGGTACCTCATCCATGCTCCAGCTCAAGAGCTTCATCCCATCGTCACACCATGGCCCTTTTCAGAGTGGGGACTTGATCTCATTGGAAAATCACTCCCACTTCATCTAATGGCCACAAAGGCCAAGCCGAAGCTATAAACAAGACCATTTTTAAAATCCTCAAGAAAACAGTCAATGACGCAGGTCGTGACTGACATTTACAGCTTAATCCCACCCTTTGGGCCTATCGAACCAACATCCGCACACCCACCGATGCCACTCCTTTCTCCCTGGTCTATGGATCAGAAGCAGTACTCCCCATCAAGATCGAGATCCCATCACTTAGGATATCACTGCAAAACCTCATCACAGATGAAGAGTACTGAGTATTAAGATTGAATGAGTTGGAGCTACTAGATGAGTGACGTATAGATGCTTTGAATCATTTGCAAGTCTATCAGAATAGACTCAAAAGGAGCTATAATAAGAAAATCAGAAGCAGGACCTTCCAAGTCAGAGAACTGGTATTAAAAGAGAATAAAAAAAATGTCCCAAATCCAAGCATAAAGGCAAGTTTGAACCCAATTGGTTGGGACCTTTCATCATCACAGCAAGTTACAAGTCAGGGGCATATCAGTTATCAACACCCGAAGGGGAACCTTTGCAAGAGCCCATGAATAACTCTCACCTCAAAAAGTTTTATGCCTAAATATCTCAAGGTATAGAACCAAAAAAGCCAAAAAATCATAAAATGTCTTGAAAAAATGGTTACCTTGGCGAAAACCTGGCAAACAGGCATCTTAGTAACAACAAAAAAAAGAAGAAGAAGCAAAAATCCAAAAAAATCAGAAAAAGGATTGAAAATAGTAAAGAGAAAAATCATCCTCTAGTGAAAACCACTTCGGTGGCACTTTGGGAAGGTACCTTGGTGAAAACCTGGCAAACAAGCGCCTTGTGTAAATAAGCACTTTCCATCCATCAGGATCTTTACGGCTTGTTCTGCATCATCCATCCATCGCATTTCCATCATCCATCACATTCGGATCCCCATCCATCACTCATCCACCCACGTCCGCATCATAGCTTGGTCCTATTTTCGTATCATGATCCCTTCTAGTACTACTTGGCCCATCCTCAAGGTCAGTTTGTCCCACCTTTATCGGAGTAGTCTATCACCTCACGTTGGGGGCATGTTCTTATCGGATCGGATTCATGTATGTTCTTAAAGTCCTCAAATCAGAAAATCCAAAAACATCCTAAAAATCAAAAAATCCAAAAACATTAGAAAATAAGAAAATCCAAAAACATCAAAATATATCAAAAAATCCCAAAAACAGGTCAAAAAGTCAGTAAAAAATTCAAAAACAGAGTCATCTTGTTGAAATACGTCATCTTTGAGCTTGAACGTAGGCAAGGTTGATCTTTGATCATCCCCCGAGACACTTAGGTCAGTCCTTTAGGAGTCTGTCATAATAAACTGACATCTCATCCTGTATATCATCATTTGTAAATTGATCAACTCGTCAGTCAAACTTTGCCGTCTCTGAGCTTGAACGTAGGCAAGGTTGATCTTTGATCATCCCCCGAGACACTTAGGTCAGTCATTTAGGAATCTGTCATAATAAACTAACATCTCATGTATATCATCATCTGTAAATCGGTCAACTCATCAGTCAAACTACATGGTCTCTGCGTGTATAACGTAGGCAAGGCTAATCTGTTGATTATCCCCCGAGACCCCTAGGATAGGTCTTTAGGTTAGTCTCTTGGTCAAAATCTCAGAAAACCCTAAACATTCAGAAAATCGAAAATCAAAACATTTGTAAAATATCAAAAAATACCAAAAACAGCCTCAAAACATCTCAAAAAGATCAAAAACATTCAAATATTTGAAAAAATCCATCCATCTCATCTCGCTTGCACACACAATAACATCACTCATAATAAACGATCGTCATCCTCAATCTTTGGGAGGACAATCAGAAACAACTCTAGCCGGTCAAAAGTGAAAACTCAAAATTGCCAAAGTCTTAGGTCTAAGTCAGTACGTAAGCAAGTTGGTCAACTCTTTGTGTCGATAACCTATCATCCAATTGGTCCCATATCAATCATCATTTAGAACGCTTTGGATAAATGAAATGATGTGCCTCCATCCACTAACATGTACTAGGATGCATCCTTCCTACAATGGGCATTATCTTTTGGCAATAGTTTTGGTTCTTATCCTTAGAAAACACATCCTCTTTTGGTTAGCAGTATTGAAGAACATCAACTTGTTTGTTTACTTTGTCTTTATCTTTTGACTTATCTTATTGCGCTCATTCTAGGGACTTCTCAATGATATCCGAATAAAGGATTTAGATAAATAGGAATGGGGCAACAATCATTATCTTTTGTCTATTGTGCTTATTCGACGTTCTTGTAATATAACCTCGACGAATGCTTGCTTTGTTAGGTATGTATGGAGGAGGTTTTGGGAAACTTGTTGACTATTGTATTGAAAGGTTGTACCTTTCCGTGTTTTGGCCCGAGGTGTTCGAAACTTCTAAAGTGCATCCTAGTAAGGTTTTTGTATGTCGAGTGTGAACAAGGATACTCCTATCTATTTGTCAAGTCAAAGTCCATCACACTAGGTACAACACCATCCTAATTTGCTATACCTTGAGGCATCGTACCATGCGTGTCATCAAAAATAAGAAAATTGGCCCTTTGAAAATCCCAATTCCTCATAAAGTAATCATCATCATTTACATTTTCATCATCTTGTGTCTTTTTGAAATGACTTCTTCTCTTCTTGCTCATCACACTAACAAGGTACTATGACAATTGTTCATCACCATCATCATCATCATCAATCCTACATCCACAAATCATTAGCATATTGCATCAACATATCATATAGGAAACACATGTATTGCATTTCCGTCATCATATAAACATGTTATCATAAGCATTCTTCATAGATAGGTGCATCCATTTCATCGCATTTCATCCATTACATTGCATCACATTGCATCCATCGCATGAATCATTGCATAAAATTCATTTGCATAAGCATTTCATAATCATTTTCACATTACCACCTATTGCATAATCATACATAAATAGGTACATAAGCATCATTGATAATCCATCGCATACATACTTGCGTAACATCATAAAGTCATCTCACGCATTAGGTTCATTTTGCATAAAACATCATCATATCATTGCATATAGTACATCACAGTAAATTCATCACATTCATTACATTATCTTTTAAAATGTTTAGGATAATAATATTTGTTATTCTAAGCATCTTAGAAAACCATCCCATTCACATTGCATTATATCATCCACTAATCATCGATGTCATCTCATAAATAGCATCATAATCATTCATTACATAAATTATTTCACATCATTATAAACATAAATAGAAACATAAAAATCCATCACATACAAAGCATACATCCATCCATAAAACATTTCATATATAAGCATGATTCATAACATTTCACATATACACCATAGATCATCACCATATCATTTCGCATATTACATTCCATATCACATATCACATCATCATTTGCATCAACATAATATAGATCTATTAGTCATAATCATTGAATAATGCATATATCATCAGAAATAAATACATCCATAAAAGCATTAGATAACATCATTGCACAACATATAGAAGTAGAATCATCCATACATGCATAAATAAATGGTACACATCACATCACATCATATCAAAATCATCATATCATATATATCATCAATAATAGAAACTGTCATAATACAAGAATAATTGGATCACTGTAAATGTATGTCAATTAGTACAAAAGACCCATTGGGCTATCAAAAATGAGCCCATAAGGCATAGAAAGTGTCATCTCGATCAAGGTCTACCCATGTATGTTGCCCTTGCCCCTATCACTGTGACCCTCTGTTGGTCTATGGCTGGTCCGCTACGAGTACTCTGGGACTCATCCTGCTTTGGGTACGACCTCATGATAATGCATCTGATAGTTCTCGTCCTCTCAGACAACATCCCTATAAGACTGAATGGACACTGTACCCTGAGAAGAGGAGGCTGCCATACTCTCTAACTGTTGTCTCCGGCCTAGCTCTATGGCCACCTGTAACTCTGCAACATGTCTCTGCTGAATGGCATGATCTCTCTCATCCCTCATTTGATCTCTCTTAGTCCTTGCCTGATCTCTCTTGGCTGTCACGGTCTGGACCTGGGCCTGCAACTAAGCAATCAAAGTATCCTGGGGATCCACTTGTCCTGCTGGCTGCATTAGTGGCTGTGCTTGTGGAGGCTGATCCTCAACCCCAGCCCATGGTGGTGGACCTGCTGGCACCTGCTATTGGTCCTGCATTTGTACATCTACCTGATCTGGCTGCATTGGGGGCCCAAATGGCTGGTCCTTTCGTACATCACCCCTCTGTCCTCATCCTCCCCCTCTACCTCTAACTCTTCGTTGATTGGGGTCTACACCTGGAATAGTCAATCATAGGGGAGGCCAGAACCAATCCCTGTATGCCTGTGTCGTGCCTGGATCCACAGGCCCCTGATCATAAGCCCACGATCAAGCTACTAACTGCCTGAAACTGTCAACGGCCTTCGAGGAAGGAATATACCGCCCCCATGAAACTTGTGTCATGGTGCGGGCGAAGACAACCACATAATCATCATCAGGATGATCCTCAGGCTCACCAAACTGGCATGGCACGCACCTGGGCAGGTATCTCTCGATCATCATGTGCTCCCACCCCTACATGTATCGGTCTTGGTGGGCAAAGAATAGTTGCTCTGCATCACCGGCCCATCCGGGCGGACGAAGGTATGGTCGCCATGTAAACACCTGCATCTCATCGAGGACCCTCCTCTAGTAGGGGATCCCATACTTGCCTGTGTGTGTAAAGGACACACCACCTCTGTAGTGCCATACAAGGGGATCATCGGGCATCATCGAAACTGAAACAACTCACGGTCAAAGCATAGCAATGTGCTCCCATGCCCATACGTGAAGAAGAGTCACTCCTACTCTGAGTGCTCTGCCATCCATGTAGACATACTCGTGCAAATCTATATACAAAGAGGCAAGAAGAACAGGCCCCCATGCAAAATGAACTAGCCTATCGCGAACCATCCGCTCCCAGCAAAGTCCCCAGCTGGGACTGAAGTATCAGCCTCGTCTATCTGGGGCAACGAGACCCGAAATAACTACTACAACAACTAGGCAGAAGGGAGGTGCCAGGGTCCTGTGTCACTCCAGCTCGATCTGTCCCTCACAAATAATGACATCCTCTATGGTGAGGACCCTGTGGCAAGCATTACACTCCTCATCCATATCAAATATGACCCACCAACCATGAATCAACAATCGTAGGATGTTCCAAATGTCCTCCAAGGTGACAATGGCCTCGCCGGTGGGAAGATGAAACGAAGACATCTCGCTGTGCCATCTCTCGGCTAGCGCTGATAGCATCCCTAGGTGAGTGTGGATGGGTGTTTCATAAGTGATGTACCATAGCCCCATATCTCGAAGTTGATCCTGATCTATGTCGCTGAGATCCCGTAAATAACCAAACAAATCTCGTGACCTATGCTCTCGGGAGTAGAGCTCCCTCCCCGCGTCCTGCATCAAGGAAGGTCACCGTGTTAAAAATTTTGAAAAATTCTTTGCCTGGCGTCCAAGAAATCACTCCAGCGTCAAAATCTATTAAGGCATCGCAATTTGATTCCTTTCAAACTCTGATGCTAGGGCACAAAATGGCGAAATAGCACTGCTGCGGTGCACTTTCCCTCCTAGCGGTGCACTTTGAGCAAATAAAAGACCGACACATTGCATTTTGCAAATCACCTCGCCGGCCACAAGCTCAGTGTCAGAGTTTTCAAACTCCAAACTCTACTGCCACGGTGCAATATCATACCAAGCGACAGTTTAATTTATGAGCGGCATAAATAGCACCTCTGTAGAATGACCAACTTTGAAGGCATTAATTAAGCACAAAAAATGAGAAACAAAGTTTGGGTAAGGGTCACTTACCGGTGCCCCAATGCCGGGTGGCCGCTAGTACGTCTGAACTTGATAAAAAATATGCATGGAAATTTGTCGTTGCGTCATATCATTAGGAGGTCAGAGCTCAAATCTCAAGGTTGCTAATGGAAGTGTGTGAAAATGACTTGAAAGTGACCCCTCAGGCCCCTTTTAAGCTTGAAAATTAGGGTTTTTCACCCTCATTGGCTGTCCTGCTAGGGTTTTGGACCCTTGAAGCTATTTTTGTCTAGTTGAGGCCTATTTTACATCATTTTATTGCGTTTAGACACGTTTTTGGCTTCCTAGAGCCTTTTTGGACCTGTTAGACACCTTGTCCTCTTTTTTCTCGAGATCACCCAAAAATTAAAATTTTTGTCCAATCTCTTAAGGGGGTAGTATAATGGCATGTTTTCTCTCGCCAGGCAGCAGTGGGGCAAGATTTTAAATAACAATTTTTTTTGGCTTTGGTCGAGATCGTTTATTCCTTGAACCAACGCAACAAATGCATTACTTCAAAGATGGGAAAAATGTAGACACGTAAAATGTACCGATTGACATTGTGCACCTGATCCTGACTACTAACATCATTTCATCCTGAATTATCCCTCGGTCTAACAATTTAATCAAGTTTCCTTATTTGATTAAATTCATCAATTTCCTTCCCTTAATTAAATAAATCATTTTATTCAATTAAGTCTCTCTCTTTTGTTAATTAAATCAATCATCTGATCTAGTTATCCCTATTTAATTAAATAATCAATTTTATTTGATTAAATATCTAAAGTCTATCTATTAAATTAAATAAATTAAAACCTTATTTAATTTGATTTAACATCATCTCTTTTAATTAAATAAATCAAAATATTTATTTAACTAATCTCTTATCACATTCTTCTCATTATTTGATTTAAATAAACCCATAAATCTAAGTCAAATAAGTCACATCATCTAATATCCTATTAAATTAATTGACCCTTGATTAATTTAATTCTAATTCATGTCACATCCTCTAGCTTTTCCCACTTGCACATGAAAATAGATTTAATTGATTTATTAAATCTTCTATTTTCCTCAACAAGGCATCTTTTGGAATATTCCTCCAAGTTTGAATTCAAAATTCTAAGTTGACATGTACATCCAACAAGGCATTTACTCTATCTTAAATGTCCTTTTCCTTGAGCCAAGTGGCATTTATTGCATTTTCCATTCCCTCTTGCAAGTCATTTCAACAAATTTGAAATTAAAAAATAAGCATTTATTGGCACAATCCTCAAAACATGCACATCCTCCATCCACTCATAGGTTGAAAAGTGGCATTTTTCCATTGGATGAATGTTAGTCCCACATTTCCCAATTTTGGACATTCATCCATCTTGGCATTCTATAAATAAGAAGCTCATATCCTCATTTGATCATCCACAAATTATGCAAAGTTACCATGCACAAATCATTAGCAATCCTCATCCATTTTTATTGAATCATAGCTAGGTTATGCAGATTTTCTTATTGGAGCATTCATCAACATCAACAAAGTGGATCAAATCTCTTCATCACATCAAACTTGCATCATTAGGAATTGGGAAAGGGCCAATTTTCACATCAAATTGGCACCAATTCCCCCATGGGATCAAGAGTTTGCTTGCTTAATTAGGATTCAATCTTTATTTTGTTGTGTTTCATTGTGTTCTTCATTGTTTTCCTAACTTAAGCTATGATTAAATGGATTTCATGGGGACTCCTTGTTCTTGCTTGCAATTGATTATCTAATGTGTTTATTCTCATTGTTTTGTAGGTATTAGGATTGGGGTTCACACAACATGTAATACTACACACAAGTTCATTCACTCTCTGCATAAAAGAAGTAATGTTCTCATCATCACCCATTCTCAATATTTCATATTTCCCTTTCAGGCTTTGCAACTTAGCAATCTTCACATGAGAATCACCTTCATACAACATTTCCAAATTTTTCCAGATCTCATAAGCAGTCTTTAGATCCATAACATTTTTATCTCAGAATCAGTCAGAGCACTCAACAATGCTTCCTTATCCTTGATATTGTATTCAACATCCTTAATCTCAGCAGTAGTAGAAGGACCATTCTGTGGGATAACATACCTATTCCTTGTAATGTGCCAGTAGGGACCAATGCATCTCAGATGACACTCCATTCGAGTCTTCCACAAAGAATAATTTGTTCCATCATATCTCAAACTATCCTTCTTGTAAGTTTCCATCCCGAATCACCTCAAGCTATTAAACTTCTTCCAAGGAACCTGCTCTGATACCAACTGTTTGTAACACAAGGGCAGACAATTGAGAGGGGGGGTGAATTGGTTGTCACAAAAATTTAAAGTTATTAACCTTATTCTTAGATCTGATAAATAAACATGAAATCATGAAGCATCAACACATCAGAGACACACATAACACCAAGATTTTTAACGTGGAAACCCAGTTAGGGGAAAAACCATGGTGGAGGTTAGTCCACAAGATTATACCCTGTTAAAAGTATAAAAGAAATGTGAATGGGGAATGCATGTGCATTTAGGTGCATTTCCTAGAGCTCTCTGCTCAATTACAACAAGGCTTACTTCCCAAAGGAAGACACACTGTGTTACATAAACATTCGGATTACATCCATAGGATTTTGAACTGAAAAAATAGCATCTGCTAATGCTTGATTACAGTTCAGGTTAAACACATGAACACTTCTTCACACTTTGCTTCTGCCTTAGAATGATTAGGAAATTATTCACACATCTCATACACACACATGCCTTCAAATGGAATAAACAATCACTTATATATATCTGCAATAAGAGATTACATTGCTACATGTCCACTTCAACAAAATAATAAAACATATGCAAATTGTTGGCCCAAAAAAAAAAAAAATTTCAATGTGAATCAACCAATGTTGGCCACAACATAATGAAGACCCAAAATAAAATCCTCGAACATGAAACACCTTCAAAATTTATTCCATGAAGATCCACAACATGCTACAATTACCCTGTCGGCCATGAACATGAAAAACATGAACACGCAAGAGAAAATCACAAATCGTGAGCACAATGATCAGTGCAGACGTGCAACACAGATAAAGCATGATCTAAAAACATCCAAAAACATTATGAATCACCAGAGAAGCATCCAAAACAGCTAAAATTACTAGAATCACATCATCTTCATTCAGGAACATCAACTGAAGCAACATAAGAATTGTCATAACACATCTACTCATATCTTGATCAAATCTTTATGTGGATCTCTAAAACTTAACATGGATAAACTAGATATAATTGACAACAAACCCTTTAAACCACAACCTCTGATCAGCAATGTACTAAGCTCGAAAACATACTAAAATTCACTTCATCACTATTAACCTGCAACTCATCTCATTACAATTTTCTCAATATCCTTGACATATAAAACCTTGAAGACATTAATGCTAATAGTGTTGACATCAATGACAACCACTTATCAGCAACATCCAACACTTATGTATATGTAAGAATTCCTTTTGGTCTTACAAATTTTTGTGTTATGTTTCAAAGGGATATGGATGTGGCTTTTGTAGATCTAATAAACATCATATTGGTTGTTTAACAAGATGATCTAACTACATACTCAAAGAAGGAATAAGATCACTACATACACTTAGAGAAGGTGTTTATCAAGGCACTTGAGTATGGTATATCCTTGAACCCTAAAAAGTGTCACTTTGCTATAACTAAAGGTAAAATATTGGGACACATAGTTTCTAAAGAAGGGGTAAGGATTGATCTGAAGAGAGTTGCAGCCATTAATAAGATCCCTATTCCCAAAATAGTAAAGGCTATTCAATCCTTTTTTGGGAAAATAATTTTTTTTAGAAAATTTATCTCTAACTTTGCTAAGATTGTGAAACCTATTTCAAAAATGTTGAAGAAGGAATCAAAGATTGATTGGATATCTGAGGCCATTGAAGCATTTATATCAATAAAGAGGGAAATCAAAGAATCTCTTGTGTTGAAATCCCTAGATTTTAGCAAACCATTTTAGATCTTCTCTTTTGCATATTTCCATATTGTTGCTACTATTATGTTACAAAAGAATGAAGAGGGGTATGAGCAACCAATTTCACTTTTTAGTAAGTCACTCTAGGGAGTTGAATTTAAATATGATGTCATTGAAAAACAAGCTTGTGTACTTGTGAAAGCAATGAAGGCATTTAGGCCTTATTTACTAGGAGCACAAGTAATTGCTTATGTACCAAATACAATAGTTAAGGATATCTTTGTGCAAATAGAGGTCATGGGAAGAAGATGTAGGTGGATAAATAGAATTCAGGAATTCAATATTGACATCTGGATCACAAAACTTGTGAGAGGATAGGGATTGGAAAGGTTAATGGTTGAGTCTAATCTAGAAGCTACTCAAGTGTGTAACTTTGAGGTAGAGGAAGGTCTGATATCTAGCATTGAACATACACCTTGGTATAAAAATGCAGTTCATTACCTCAAACGCATAAAATTCCATAATGGTATGAATGATAATCAAAAGAGGACATTGACACTCCAAGAATCAAGGTATGTCTTTGTGAATGATGATTTATTTTAGAAGGACAAGGATGGTAAAATATTGTTATGTTTGGATGAAGGACAAGAAAAAAAGACCTTGAAGGCAATGTGTGAAGGTGTATGTGGGGGAATTTCTCAAAAAAGACTATTGCACATTAAATATTGAGAGTAGGTTATTATTGGCCAAAAGTATTTGTTGGTGCTCACAATTATGTAAGAAAATGTGAGGCATGTTAGAATTTTTCTAGTAAATTGAAACATTAAGGGGCCCTGCCTTTGAGGCCTATGCAGATTGAAGCACCCTTTTACCAATGGGGTATTGACTTCATAGGTGAAAAAACAAATAAATCAAGTAGAGTACATAGGTGGATTCTTGTTACCACAAACTACTTCACTAAATGGATTGAAGTGATCCCAAGAAAACGGGCTACTAGCAAAGTGGTGATCAATTTCTTGTTGGAAAACATCATTACTAGGTTTGGGGTTCCTGTCAAGATAATCATAGATAATGGGATGTGTTTTATATTTGATGATTTCAAGAAATTATGTGTCTTATAGCATAATGATCTTATATGCTTCTCCATATCACCCCCAAGCTAATGGTCAAGTTGAATCTAAAAATAAGAGTATTATGAAAATAATTAGAAGAATGCTTGACAATAACAAAAGGGCTTGGGGTTCAAAACTGAGATTAGCATTGTGGGCAGATAGGATTACAGTGAAGAAGGCTATTGGGAAATCTTGTTTTGAACTAGTTTATGTTACTCAAGATAGGATACCAATGTATAACCTTCTACCAGTTTACAAATTCATTTTGAAGGAAGATATGGACATACCTAAGCCTATGGAGGAAAGGATGGAGCAACTAGCAGATTTAGATAAGATTAGAACTTAGGCACAAAAATAGGATGAGAAAATACAACAAATGAAATATTTGTTGATTGGAAGGCCAAGGATAGAAAGTTTCAGATTGATGATATGGTTCTCATGTAGCATTCTCAGAGCCAATATAAAGGAAAAAATGGTAAGTTTGAAGCTCTATGATTGGGCCCATTCATTATCACAAACAAATGTGGAGAATTCTCATACTATTTGCAAAATAAGATAGGTGAAAATCAAGAATTGCTAGTGCATGGAAAATTCCTGAAACACTTATTTTCTTAAAGATTAATTCCATGCACAGTAGTTTAGGTCTATCCATTTTTAGTTTTCTTTGTTTTTAGTCTACATCCTAGAGATTATTTCTGGATTCTTGCAATTTCTGATAGCCATTCATCCCCAACTAGAGCCACTATTGGAACTTGTAAAATTTTCTTGATCATACCTCATTGATAAGCCTAAAACCCTAAAATCCATTAGGAAGAACCTTAATCCTCCTATTGTTCATTAAAAACCCTTTCTAATATCTTCATTGGGTCACTTTTCCATTATTCCCATGCTACATCCCTATATTTCTACCTAGGTTTGCATAAAAGTCAAATATTGCACCCCCATAGGGGTGTGTAGTCTCCCTTGATAGGTTATAGTGGGCTTGTGTGATATAAGATACATTGTAATCATTCACCACAATATCACGATAGTAAGTGGGGGTATGTGTGGGATGGTGGTAAGGGGTAATTTGACTATTAGGTAACCCGTAGCCCTACAATAAGTGCACCATAACATGAAATTCTGTGTGGTATAGCGAGATGGATAAAATGTCAAAGCCATATGGTCACACTACCCCGTGAAAGTCTTAATGTGTTGTGGCAGGACTGCGGTATAGGTTGGCATAAAATTTATGTCAAGCATAACATTAATTACATGACTTATCTTGGACTGTTTTATCTTCTAAGGTCAAGGGTGTATATTCAAAATCGCATATAATGATGGATTATGAAATTTTTTCAGCACAAGTTGACATTAATGGTGAAGTGATTGAGTTAAGAGAGATACATTTTTAATTGGGTGTCATTTCAATCATTCAGAGAAAACCAAAGTGCTCAGAGATGAAGGAATTTGAGGTGTAGGTTCGGTAGTTGCTGGTTGAATGGGTAAGTGCATTTGTGCTTCTCTCCTATCAGGTGTATAAGTGTTTTAATCACCATTTTCAAGTAATTCTACAAGTAAAAAGTTTTAAAAACCTAGTAGAAGTGTAATTTCATCACGCCTCCTAAAAATGTGAGTCAATAACTAAAGGATAATCCTCAGCTCCTAAGGGAAGAAAAAGACCACTTCAAAAATCCATTACATATGTATTACCAAAATCAATAGATAAGGGCTATAAGAAGGTGTTTAGGGATAAAACCTATGGATGTAGGGATGTGGTTATTCCCATCTCAAGGTGGGACTTGTTTTGGTATTTTTGTGAAAAATGAGATGCTAAGGTCCCGGTCTCAAACCCTTGGACTCTAGACTTGGCCAAATTAGTGATCCCCAATGTTTTTTGTGGAAGTTGAGTTCATTAGACTGTTGGCACAACATTATCATGCAACAAGGAGGACTGTGAGAATTCCTGATGGGTCACCACTAGTAGTGCTAACTAAGTCTACAATTACAAAATGTTTTATGTTAAACAAACAAGCTCTTACTAAAATTGACTTGCAAAAAGGTGAAGAAGATTATAACAGATTGAGGAAAAATTATCGAAGTGATGAGCTTCCAATGTACATGAAGAGGGGTGAAAATAATAGAAGGATATCTATCTCCCCATCTTGTATTAAACCATTTGCAATAGATGATTTTCAAGTGTATTTTAAAAGGACATACTTTGCTTTGTGTCAAATACTTGGAATAGATGCTTAGGAAAAGATGCCAATTGGTCTTATGATGATGGCTATGAGAATTTAGAATCTAGAGGTAAACATTGAGTTTAATTTTTCTTTAGTGATTAAGAAGGGATTGTATGAAGGATTTCTACAAGAGAAAACAAGGTTCCCATAACCTTCAAGCATTATTCCCTATTTTTCCATTTGATTTTGTATCAAAACAGAGATAAATGGACCCATAGGATGAAGTTTGAAATGCTTGATCAATAGGGTAATAGGATTCCTATGCAATGTTGATGTTACGTTTGGGACAACAGGTGTAAAAACAATGATTATGTAGCTTTTCATGAGTACTTTTGTAGACATGTAAAATTGACTTAACACTTATCACAAATTTAGAATGTCTCAGAACAACCCTAAAATGACTCGGAACAACTCTGAATCAACTCAGAACGTCTCAAAATGACCCCAAAACGACTTGGAACAACTTTGAATCAACTCAGAATGACTCTAAAATGACTCGAAACAAGTCTGAATCCACTCAGAACGTCTCAAAACAACCCTAGGAAAAATCAAAACAACTCTAAATCAACTCAGAACATCTTGGAACAACCTCGAAATGACTCGGAACAACTCTGAATCAACTTAGAATGTCTCGAAACGAACCCAAAATGACTCAGAACAACTCTGAATCAACCTAGAACATCTCAGAACAACCTTGAAATGACTCAAAACAACTCTGAATCAACCTGAAACGTCATCTCGGAACAACCCAAAAATGACTCAGAACAACTTTGAATTAACTTGGAACGTCTCATAATGACCCTAAAACTACTCGGAATGACGCTGAATTAACTTGGAACATCTCTAAAACAACTCAGATCATCTCAAAATCATCCAACATCTCATAACACATCAAACGACATTGAATGACATTCAAAACCCTATTTCCTCTATTCATTAAATAATAAAACATTGTTTAATTAATTCACATTTCATCATTTCTTGACAAATTAAATAAATATCGTTTATTTAATAAAGTCTCGAAAACCCTAATTCTACTATTAATCGAATAATTCAACGTTATTTGATTAATTCACTTTTCATCATTTCGACTAATTAAATAAATTACATTTATTTAATAAAGTCGTAATCTTATCTTATTTCATCCCGATTAGTCAAACAACACTAATTATTTCATTACATCACTAATTCACCTTATTCCTCAAAATTAATTTAATTATTACACTTCCCTCTAAAATTTGAATAATCAAATCAAATAAAACTATTCAAATTGGAAAAAATCAAAATTAAAATCAAAATGGAATTAATTAATTAATTAATATTCCTCACCCACTTTTTGATTGAGGAAATCATGGATTACTAACTAAGCAATATATTTTGCTAACTCAACCATCTAATTTCTAACTCAACCCTAATTGATCAATCAATTTCTAACTAAGCAATCAAAATCCTAACTAGCCAATCTATTCTTCAATTACCCTAATTGTGCAATCAACTTTGCACAATATCCTCATGTCTAAATCCTCTCAACTCATTTTGACCATTGATTTGGATATTCTCCAATGCAATCTTGAGTGTTGATTCAAAATTGATTTTTCTATATAAAAATCCTTTCTCTTCACAAATTAGGATCAAACTTTCAACTTACCTTATGCAATGAAGTGCTGTCAAGATCACCATTGAGAGAGCTTCACCATTTCTTCAAGAACGAGCATCGATCATCAAGCTTTTGTGTACAAGATATGGAGGCTTTGCAGTGATACGAACAACCCAACATCATGCAAATACACTCCAACATGGGATGGTAATCTCTTCTTGTTATTTAAATTGGTTTTGTTAATCGTAGGATCTCATTTCATTCAAATAGCTTAGAATTGTTCATTTCATGAGTGATGGAATATGATAGATTAAGTTTTTTTGAATTAGATTAGTTTCTGATTTCAATTTCGCATTTTGATCTTTTTTTTTGCATATTTCCTGATGGATTCCTTCCCCCTCACACATTCTGGCATGCCCGGTGGGACCTAGATCCTCCTCAGTAACATTTTTATGAGCTAAGTTGCAAGTTATAGGGTTCTGGGAGCTTTCAGAGACATTTCATGGACTGCCCAGGAAAAGCTCACTTTTGACTGGAAAATTTCTAAGCTTTTGCTAGAAGATTAGCGCCTTTCCCTTGAAACCAACACCTTTTCTCTAAAAATGACGCTATTTTGTTTTTCTGAGTTTGCACTGTACGAAAAATCTGAGCTTTTTCCAAAAAATCTGAGCTTTTGCAAATTTGTTTTTTTGATCTTTTGATCTTTTTCTGAGCATTTGCTCTGGAAAAAAAGTGCACGGATCCTGCGCTATTGTAATGAACTTGCTAATGTTTGCTTGTTTTGTAGGAACTAATGGGTTTTATGTAGGATTTGAAACACATTGACTTATTTTATGGAAGGAAGACGATCGATCCAAGTTATTTTTAGATCTACAAGAATTTATATTAACTTAGGAACTTTCTTTTGGTGCATTAAAATTAACAACAAAAAAATTTCACATTTGATTTGGTGTTGCTAAAATGAACCATTATTAAGTTTTCTAAGTTAGGAATTTCCTTTTTGGACCTCTAAAAAAGAATAAACAATTGTCACATTTCAAATTTGGTGCTTCTAAAATAAACATTTTCAAAGCTTTCTAAGGTAGGAATCTCCATTTTGGTGCTTAAAAATGAACAAAAAAACTCTCACATTTCCAATTTGGTGTTGTTAAAATAAACCATTTGAAGCTTTCTAAAGTAGGAATTCTCTTTTGGTGCTCATAAAAAGAACATAAAACACTTCAAATTTGGGCTCTAAAAATGAACACATTTCATGTTTTCATTGTTAAGAACCTTTAAATTTGGTGCATAAAAAGAGCACAAGTGTCTTTTAATTTGTTGAAAAACATCCAATTTACATTTTGTTGACCATTAATGACAAGGCTTGATTTTCGTAGAAACACTTCAAACTTTGGGGCTTAAAATGAACAAAATGCTTTTTGTTATTTTTACACCATTGCTATCTTAATTGCTTGATGTCTTGAACATTTCAATTTGTGAGAAAGATAAAAATAACTTTTCATTTTTTACTCACATATTCTTGGGGATAACACCGATCGAGGTGTTTAAAATGAATAAATTTGCAATGAATTGTCTTGTGTGCATACATTCATTGGCAAGCTGAAGTGTTTTGTCTTCTCCCCTCACACCATTTTGGTGATCTTGGGTAAGCGAAGAACATTTTTGAGCTTCACATTTATTTTAAAGTCTTACTTTCTTAGAGGGGCTGCCTATTGAGACACATCCTACACTGGAGAACTCATAGGTGACTTTCGTTCTGGACCGCTATATAAATCTTTTGTGAGTGTGAGGAAATTTCATCCCTCACTGGGTACTGATGTCCTATACCAATGTATTCTTCCTCAGTATCCTTGTGATGTGTAAAAACCTGAAAGGGCTGGAAAGTTCTTAATTGAACAAAACGTCGCATGTGTAGGTACCCAAAAATAATATCTCCAGAACATGACTAAGAAACCATTATTTTAGAAGCCACCCAATTTATCCAAAACATTCTCTAAAAGTGGTGTATCAAAATTTACTTCCGAGAAGTTACTTGCCAAGTCTAACTACAAGACTGTTCCATAAGTCACATGTAAAATCATCTCTTCGAAGCATGAGGTAGGCCCACCTAAGAGGATGGTTTCTCTCCACTAGGGTTGTAATTGTTTGTTAATGTTAAAACTTATCCAATTACATTCAAAAACAATTTTGACATTAAATTTTGTGTTTAATTTAAAGAAAAAGAACACATCAAAACAAACATTGAACAAGATGGCCAAATCACAAACCCTTTGAGTTAGTGTATACTCGCGACAAAAGCATTATGTTTGCACTCCTTGAAAGGATTTATCCTTAAAGGTTTCCAAACATTTTGGTTCTATTTTTAGGTTGCATTGATCAAAGTAAACACTTTGGTAACTATGGCTTGGGTGTTGTGATTTTCACAACTTAAGCTATAGACATTCAGGTCACAAAAATTCCATGCTTGTGAGTCAGTCCAGTGCTATTATATCATTTTCCATACTCAAGAAAACAAAGGAATAAAACACAAAGAGGTTACAAATTTCCATTCCAACTCACAATATTTTTTCTAAAATACTTAGATTGCTTATAAGGTCATTACTTGAACAAGATACTGGGAAAATCAGATTGGTCATAAAATCTCACTCATTATTCCCATACTACTTACTTGAAAAAAAAATCCAAGAAAACATTAGGATCATTCCTCCACTCAAAAATTCTAAGATATCAATAGTTACTTGGAACTCACAGTTAGTTCAAGTATCTTTCCTACAACATATCCTCTAGATCAGGAAGTGGAATATCGACCCTAGTTTTTCAACATTTTGATTTCCAAAAAGTCGCTACATTCCAAAACAACACTCAAACTTTAGGGTTTTTTAACAAAACCACCCCATACCACCACACCTTATGACCATTTGGAAACCTACAACTCTCGCTCAACAACCAGGCCTTGTAGCACCTATTATTCAACCTAGCCTTATGCACATAGAAAGTTCCCAAACCGACATCATTAGCAATTTGAGAATGTTCATTTTTGAGAAAAATGAAACACCCCATCAATTTCTCACTATATCCATCATCTTAAATGAAGAGGAAGAAAAGGAAAAAATAGTAGTTGGAATACCCATGTTACTACCTCCCACCTAGCAATAGGTATTAAGTGACCTTATGATAGGATATTGAACACCATAGACCATCTCACAACACCAACATACCTTATGACCATTTGGAGACCCACAACTCCTGTTCAACAACCAGGGCTAACCTCACCAATCTTTTAGCCAGGTAACGTACACATTGGAGGTACCCAAACTGAAATCATCTGCAGTTTGAGAATGTTCATTTTTGAGAAAAATGAAACACCTCATCAATTTCTCACTGCATCCATCATCTTAGATAAAGAAGAAGAGAAAGCAAACATAGTAGCTGAGAGACCCATATTACCACCCCCAGTTTGGCAATAAACATCCTTATTCATCCATGATTTCATGAAGAGTTAGGATCCCCAAAGTAAAGAATACAGGTCATTATTCTCGACTTAGGCATCTTAAACCAAAATCTCTCAGGAAACACCTTGTTGCACTACACAAAAACAAAAACTAATTGGTGGCAAACTTTTATAGACATGCTTCCAGGAATGATCCAAATTTGTACATGTTCTTTTTTGGTCAAAACCTAGGTCTTTTTCATGATATTGAACTTCTCTAGAGAGGAAAACTAGAATCACATACCTAAATCTACCCTTTTATTTAGGTCAACGTTGGATTTGAAAACTTTAGAGGTCTAGCACCATTTGTCCTACCTTAAGATCCAAATTGTTTATGACAACCACAAGGTCACAATACAGAAAGAAAATGGAAGCAAACAAAACCAACACTAGCATCCCACCAACCAATGCCATAAACGATGAAAGTAGCCCTTGGGACTATAGGCCAAATGATCTTGAAACACAACAAAAGAGGCCTACGTATAGAAATACCTTCAGTGAAGAGGAACTAAATAAAAAAAAGGAGGTAATTGAACAAAACAACCAAGACCCAAACAGAGTGGTTATAGAGGAGGTAGACATAGAGGAAGAAATAAATGAGAATGAACTGTTTGAACATTCTGAAAACCCCAAGGTTCTTAAACTAATGGAGAGGTTGTTGAGAAAGGATCCAAACTCCTATTTCTTCAAGTTAGCACAAAGTGGTACTAAATTACCAATGGATTTCAACATAGAAGCTCTCAAGGATACCAACCTTATCCCCTTACGAGATAACTCGGTTGAAAGACAAATAACTAAACCTCTAGGGATGCCAAACATGCTGCCTATGTTCTCACAAAATGATGGTCAACCCAAAGAGAACCTGTTATTCAGAAGATCGAATCAAGTTGAAAAAGCAACAATAGCACAACTGTATCAAGGAGGACCATCTCAATATGAACCACCAAATAACAATCTTCCTCCCAGAAAGTATATACCACAAAATACCTCAAACATTGATCCATCCAAAAATATTCAATACCTTCAACAGGGTGGAACACATGGCCCCCTCCAAATAATCAGTACCACCAACAAGGTGGACCATATGGTCCCCTTATGAACCACCAATACTAGTAGCAAGGTGTGCCACATAGCGCCCTTCCCCAGTCAAATCATCAACAAGGTGTCCCAATAATGTATTAATAGGGTAGCCTTCATTTTAGTCTTTCCCAACAACAAGGTGTGCCATAGAGCGCCCTTCACCAGTCGTCCCACCAACAAGGTGTCCCGATAACACATCAACAGGGTAACCTTTAGTTTAGTCCTTCCCAACAGCAAGGTGTGCCATAGAGCACCCTTCCCCATTCATCCTACCAACAAGGTGTTTTGATAATGCATCAACAGGGTAACCTTCAGTTTAGTCCTTCCCAATAGTAAGGTGTGCCACAGAGCACCCTTCCTCAGTCATCCTACCAACAAGGTGTCCTGATAATGCATCAATAGGGTAACCTTCAATACACTTCATACATCCACCAAGTACCTAACCCATTATATGACCAAATTGGTCACCAAGGTCTCATACCTTCACAATATCCGATATATGACCCAAACATGGTGAGACAACAAGGTTATTATACACAAAAATCGCAAACAAACATGCCAAAAATGGACATGGAAATGAAGCTAGAAGTAGTCACTCAATAGGTAGCAGGCATGCAAGCTGGAAAACAAAAGAAAACCTACACTATCCAAGAGATATGCCCATTCCCATTTGATCAATCTATCACTACAATACCCTTTCCAAACAATTTTGAAATACCTAGGTCTGACAAAAAATATAAAGGAATAGGGGATCCAGTAGAGCATATACATGATTTCTTGGTATCATGCATGGAAGTACGACACAATGACTCATACCTCATGAGACTATTTCCACGTAGCCTTACGGGCCATGCTATGGAATGGTTCACCTGTTTGACACTAGTAGTAAAAAACTTTGATGAATTGTCTAACAAATTCATAAGTCACTTCTCCTTCAACATTGAACAAGATATCACCATTACAAGCTTATCCATGATCAAACAAAATCAAGGAGAATCTTTGATCTCCTAACTAAAATGATGGAGACACAAGGCTAGTAGATGTAAATGGCCCATTCCCGATAAGGAATTGGTAGACATATTCATTACCAATGTCTTACCTAAGATCAATTATTGGCTCACAATGTTATGTCCAGTAGACTTTGAAGAAACCATTGAGAAGGGATTGAATATTGAAAGAGTCCTCATTTCAAGAGGTTCCCTTAAAATAAATAACTGAAAGGACAATCCATTTACTTCAAATGAGAAACCTAAAGTCTGGGATAAAAACAAAAATGTCACAAACGATGGAGTGGTCGATGCTAGAACACTATGGTCATCACATAACATAGTTCAAAAAAAACCACAGGTAGCATAGACAAGCTATGTTCCAAACAATGAACAAAACAACCAAAATACCTATCCCAAGAACAATCAAGTTGTGAACCCACAAATGAATTAGGAAGGGCAACAAAGGTAGTATGATCAACCACGAAGGCAATTCACAGTTCTAGGTGAGTCATGAGAAATAGTCATGTGCAAACTAGTGCAACAAAACCTCCTCAAAACTAATGATCATCCAAATTATCAAGAACCTAGTTTTAAAACACCATGGTATAATGAGAAGGATTTGTGTGACTTCCACATGATCAAAGGACAAACCACAAACAACTACATGAGACTCAAGCACCTTATCCAAGATTTAATAGACAAAGGGGAGGTAGATGTCAAACATCATCCATGGAATAAGGACTTGAAAATTTACACAAACCCAATCCCAAACCATGCTAAAGGGAATGAAAAAGGAAAAAAACAAGAGTACCATAACACCAATTACACAGATGGCGACACAGTTTTAGGAACCATCTCACAAGTTGATGATAATAGGGAAAACGTAGTAATTCTATGAGGAGACAATAACTATAACATAAGCCGAGGAAGAGTTACAATTCAAGGATCACCACCCAAACCTGCAATCAAGTCACCCAGTGACAACAATATTGTGGAACAATTAAAGAAAACACCTGCCTTAATCTCAATTTTAGAGTTAAAACTTTCACCGGCCCATAAAGAAAAACTTGAAAAGGAATTGGAAACAATAGACCCTGATGACCTCAATCCTAGTCAGTTCCAAGCTATGGTTGGTAAAATCACACAAATTAATCACCTAATATTTTTTGAGAAAGATCTACCCCAAAGAACATTCCATAACCAAGCCCTCTACATAGAGGTTCGTGTTCATAAAACCATGGTCAAACAGGTATTGATAGATAATGGTGCAGGTTTAAACATCCGTACCTTAAAATTTGTCAAATAGCTGGGGTATTCTAACGATGTTGATTGACAAAGGACAAAGTATCACAATAAGGGCTTACAATGATCTAGAAAGAAATTTTGAAGGAATTGTTAGGTTGCCAGTACAGATAGGGCCAGCCCTAACAGAAACAACTTGTCAAGTACTGGATCTTGAACTACCATACGACCTCTTATTGGGATGACCTTGGATCCATGCCTTACAAGCAGTCCCTTCCACTTTTCATCAATTCCTAAAATTCCACCATGAAGGAAAAGAGGTAACACTATATGTTGATCCTAATCCTTTTCATTTATGTGCCAAGTTAGAGGATAAATACAATAAAATCCAACGTGTGCCTAGCAATGACATAGCATTCCATTCCTCTTATGTTGATCCTTCAACACTTCCATCCACCTCCACCAAGAGCACCCCAAGTGACCAACCAAAATTGGAAGCCAAGATTCAGGTACTTGACAAGGGTAATGGGAATTACTTTTTGAACCAAGCATTATGTATCGACATGCTTCCACCAACACCCAGAGTATACGTAGTTCCAAAAGAAATCAAGATAGTACAAATGATTTCTAATCCCATTATCTTCACTAATTGGGGAGACATGTAAGATGAAGAAATATTTGAGGACTTTTTATCTATGATCTACGAGGACAAAGAAGAACCAAAAAAGCCAGAACCTAATTTTGACCCTGTTGTGCCCTCAGCACACACACCTTGTTAAGAATGGGGACTCTCTTTTTTCTTTTGTCTTGCTAGTCGTTTGTCGCCGCCTCATTTTGTGTGCCGCATTTTAGTGTCCTGGGTGGTCAACGTACCTCCAAGGTCTCATCTTGAGTTGACCGTGTTTTTCCCCTTCAATTCTGTCAAGTCCTGGTACCTTCTAGAGTCTCCTTGGCAGTTTACCTCTGCCAGTGGCCTTGGAGCCTGTCGGGCCCGCTCTGCTAGGTTTCCTTGGCTGGGTTTCCCCCTTGTGGTTGATGTTCTGAATGGTGGAAGGTTTCCGCCTTCTTGGGCCTCAGGACTTGGCTCCTTGTTTTCCGTGTAGTGAAATTGGCAAACATTCTGGCCTGCCTTCATCTCCTTTGGGCCCAAACATCTAGACTTCTGCTCACGGAACTCCGCGCGGACTCTGTCATTCTCGACAGCGAATCACCGATGGATCTCCGTCCTTCGGGCCCTGAGATCCCTCCAGCCATTGATTTGCAAAATAAAGTTTAAACGGTTTCCGCCTCACGTCTTTCCAGCCCCCAGACCCCATACTTCCCGCCGCCGTCCGCGAATTCAAATCCACCAACTAATCGGTTGATCGTACCTACATTAAATGGGGCATTAAATGCATTATAGGGTATAAATATCTTTCCCAACCTGTCATTTTCATTTGTCAAGTTTTCCAAAAAGATCAGAACGTTTTCCAAAGAATGTTCACTACCTTCGTCGATCGTCGCCCTTGCACCCATTGCCTTCATTTGCCGACCCTTAGCGGATTTCACGCCTTGCCTCATCGGGTTTCCGAGGTAGGTTTTCCGTCCGCTCTCCTGAGAGTTTTTTCATGATTTTAATGCATAAAATGATGAACAACATGGATTAAAACACATTTAATTGATAAAATTTAATAAAACACACAAAACCCATGTTCTAAAATCTTTTAAAAACCTCCAACGCACCCCCAAAATTGATCCAGAACCATCATTTTCTGCGGCCGTTCTTCATCCAAAGACTTTGAGCCCTCCGGGCCCAGACCCTTCCATTGCCGTTAAAACTTATGAAATTAAAACTTTTTTTTCAAAATGGTTGCATCCTCTCCTAGGCTCGGCCCCTCGAGATTCCGTCAGCATTTCGCCGTCAAGCATTACAAATTTTGAACTTTGAAATCGGCCTCTATTTTGGCCCCCCAGGCCCGCACCCCCAGACTTTCGCGTCTGGGATTCCGCAAAGCTCTCGTCATTCCCAAAAAGGGAAAGGACCCTATCCACCCGAGCCCCAGGTCCCACCTTGCAATTCGTCGTCTGACCTCTACCTCAAACTGACCGCCCGTCATGAACCTGGGTCCCTGTCCGCGGACTTCTGTGGAATCTTCACCGTTTCAAATGGCGAACCTGTGATGACCTCCCACCTCTCGGGTCCTGACCTACCTTTTTCCACAAGGGTTGCAAATCATCAAACTTGAACATCCTTGCCCTCGCTAGGCTCCGCCATCCGAGACTCCGTCCCATCTCCGTCGTTCCAAAAGGGAAAAGTGCGTGCTCCTTTTTGGCCTTCGGATCCTACCCTCCTATTTGCCGAATGGGAACCTAACATGGAAAATCTAACGCCCAACCTCGTTACCGAGTCTGGTCCACTGGGCCGCTCCCTCTAGACTTTCGTCTGGTGATCACCATTCTGAACAGTGAAAGCGAGGCGGCTTCCCAGCTCTCCAGGTCCGAGCGCCTCCAAATGCGAAGGAAAACCACGACCGTCATTGGACCCTCCAGGTCCCGGACCTCAGAATTCCATCCCTAGAATTCCCTTTATTTCTGGCCATTTCAAACAGCCAACGCTGAACGGCCTCTCGGCCCTGTACCTTCAGATGTTCTTAAATTGATCCAAACGACCTCAAATTTGAAATATGATCTCGACCCACGTGCTCAAATTCTGCCCTCTTTGATATGACCATTTTGAACTATCAAAATTCAGTTGGGAGAAATCTCTCAGATTGCTCTACCCGTTTTCCCTTTCAAAACAACATTCCTGATGGAGAAATCCAGGCCTCCGGGCCCGGATCGTCTGAAAGCCCTCAATTGAAGGACTAATGACATCTGGAAGTAAAAGTATGATTTTTATGAATGATAAATTGTCCAAATTTGATTTCATCCATGGGATTTTAACTAACATAAAAGCTTTCATGATCGGTTGCATTGACTATGCCTTTGCTTGCAGGATATATGGAATCAGGTGCAGGATCCTCGAGGGCAACTACAGAAAAGGACAAAGGAAAGAAATCGGAAAAGACTCCTTATGGAAAAGAGGATAAGGACCAGATGAAGTACCAATTCCAGGGTGAACCCTTGCACTCGAATATTGTCACCGACTGGAAGGAAATACAGATACCAATATCGGCCACGTTGATATTGATGAATTTAAGCAAAGGGTCAGAGTCAACCCGACAACCAAGAATGCAAGGCTAATCAGGAAAAGCGGAATTGCAAAAGCTGCAAGCTTCCCTCCATCCCTCGTGGCCCCTAAGTTGGTCATGGCTTGTCAGCAGGCCTATCAACCCGATACAAGGACCATCGTTGACAGAGATGGTAACATTCTTGCTGACATGTCAGTTGAGGGAATCACAAAGACCTTCCACATTTCCACCTTCTTCGAGATGGAGACACCTACCATAGAGGAATGCAAAGCAGCATGGGATGACAACCCGACGGGCTACAAGAAGTTGATAAATCAACACTGGCTCAAAGAGAAATGGGGCAGCGCTGCGAAGGTTCCTAAGGAACTCTTCCGCAGTGATTTCCATGAAGATTACCATGACTTAGTCACTATGTTGAGTAGGGTGATGGGCCTCCCTACTTCTGCCTTCTTTCAGGAGTGGATGGTGTACTTCGTTGAACAGATCCTCTGCAAGAATGAGGGCGTCACCACAAAATCCTCGTTCTATTGGGGAGGCATAATAAGTGACTACTTCCATGAGCAGTTCATGAATGTGAAGAAAAGCTCCAAGTTCTACATGACCTCATATCTCGTCTACTCCTTGGAAAACTAGAGACGGTACAATGGGTTGTTTGTGGCACCCAATGAGAAGCAGGGTCAAAAATTGAAGGTCTATGACAAGTACCCCAGCTCCAGTTCCCAAATTTCAAGAAGGATAATTATAGGGTCAATCACACCTTCATCGGTCACATCATCAGAATTATTGCAGGGGCTTTCGAGAGAAGGGTCTCTCATAGTGCTCGGGCCTTCTTGAAGCAGTACGCCTTCCTTTTTATTTAGTATCCAAAGTTCACATACATTCACGCCCAAGGCTTCATTGAAAGGCCAAATAAGCTGCCTTGATACCCCAGCGACTGGATCATCCTATTGGAACTTTCCCAGAAGCTCCAACACATTCAGTCAGTCTTCAGCAGCAAACACTTGGCGGGGATCTCCTACCCCTTAACTTTTGGCCGAGGAATGTAAAAATTACAAACTTCCCAGTGCATTGGGAATTCAGAGAAAGAATTGAACGACTATCATTTTCACCTACACACCGCTCACCCACGAATGGACCCATATGGGCATATTAGGAAAGCACTAGGGTTGGGGTTGGCCCATCTGCATCACGTTGAAGATTTCTGGGCAGATTGTCAGGACGACAAGGAAGTGCATGCAAGGCACTACATGCGGATGATTGCGTACTTCATAAGAAGGGTGCAACCATTTCCCATACTAGATCAAGTCAAAGAGGATGAAATTACCGTAATGGACCCCATATACCTCGTAGTCGCCAACTTGCCGCTACCAACAATAGACTGGGACAAGCAGGAGGTCGATGACCTCGACATTATAACCAAGCCGATCTTGGCCCGTACCAAAGAATGGGTTGATGGAGAAGTGGCCCGATTAAAATAGCAAGGGGTGGTCCTAACATATGAAGGGCTCAAAAGTGAGCTAAGTGCCATGGAGGAGGCCAATGCCACTACCTCAACGAGTGGGATATCCAAATCTCCTCCAATCACCAGATCCAAGAAGAGGAAAGAAACAAAAATGGAACAGTCTCTGGATCCCAAAGTATACACAAGGAAGGATCCAGGAGGCACCACGGAGTAGCCCGTAATCCAAGGGGAAGGAAAAAAGGAGACGGTTCTGTTAGAACCTCTTTCGGCTCCCCCTGTCTCGACTACCGTATCATCTCCCTCCCTGGCCATGGTCGCCACATCCCCACTAGCAGTGGACATCTCAGTCCATCTTGCCCCTTCACCTCCAGTCGAGCATGTAATAGTGATTGAATCCTCCTCTGCCATGACTACTCCTACCTCCACTGCCATGTCGCCTACCACATCAATCCCTTTAGCTACGATGACGACACCAATACCCGCTTCGGCCTTGCCTGAGGCCTTCTTGAAACATATGCAGAATCTCCCTTCCGAGCTCTCCAAGATCCTTATGGACCCCACTCTTCAAGCGGCCCTAGTGCAGGTCCTCGCTACTATTAAACCTTCGCAGCCTCCAACAGGACCACTAGCTATGGAGGCCACCATGTTAATTTTTGAGGAGTGGGAGAGACAGGAGCAAGAGGCCTCGAAGCCATTTGAAGAGGAAGTTGACGAATACCATGAACACCCAGAGTATGAGCACTAGACAATTGACAGGGTGGCCTACGAGGAGGAAGGAACAAGCTCTTCCGAGAGTGGGGATGAGGAGGAGGATGTCGGTGGTAGGGTCATCGTACAGACCTTCGATGATGATTTTGAAGAAGAGATGGCCTGGCAGCTGAAGGGCGATGAAGAAGAGGCATAAAGGTCACCTCTTAGAGAAGAAGGAAAAAAACAAGAAGACAAGGCAGGAGAAGATAATCCTGAGGGTGAGGCTCAAACTGTCAAGAGCCTCAAAATTGAGCAGCCCAAGGAGCACGTGCACAAGGTTGAGCAAACTGGAGAAAAGAAGGGGAAGGAAATAGAGAAAGAAGAAAGTCCCCAGTAGCAATTACCTACCAAGCCTCCCATCAAGCATTTTGTGTTCATCCAGGACTCTGATGAAGAAGAAGGAGATGCTGCTAAAATGGAAGAAAGGGCCCTTGGAGATAAGAAAATAGAGGTCTTGGCCGAAGAGGGCTAGGGTGATCATGGATCACCTAAGGAAAAGTCAGCTATGCCTGAATGGATGGAGAGGCAGCTTGAAAAGAAAACTCCCGCACCAAAGGACCCAAGAGCAAAGCTGGAGGCTATCTTAGCCTGAGTGCAGATCACAACTAGAAAAGAGAAGAAGCCTAAGATCATATCCAAGGTAACAATGGATGCTTCTGGGTCTCGAGTAATGCAAATAGCCACGCTAGTGGTGGGTAGGGAAGGAATAAGCTACAAAATCTCCACCATTGATCTAGGAACCGCTACCAAAGAGCAGAAAGTGGGGCATCTCGAGGATTCAGTGGCTACAGTGGTGCACCTGATAAAATAGGACAAGATTTTGAAGGATGAGCTTAAGGCACAAGTAGCTGCCTTGATGAATTACATCCAATGATGGTGCTCAGTGGATTACCTACCTACCACATCCATGACTCCACCCCAACTACTGTCCAAAGAAAAAATTAACAAGTTGGAGAGAAGAAAGAACTTGGACAAGACTACAGAGAGCTGGTTCCGACAGGTCCTATACTTCGGGAACATGGGTATTAGCTGGGCTATTCGAACAACCAACAAGTTCTTGGACCTACAACAATCTTTGGAGAGCACAAAGAATCTCTGCACTAACTTCCCTACGAGATATGACTCCACCTATCCAAATATTGAGGCCATCCTCCAGTTACCAAAAGCCACATGGGAAAAGGAGCTTGCATTCAAAAGGGACAATCACTGGCTGATGGATGTGTGGAGGAAGGATTTTGACAATAGGAAAGAAAGGTTGGAGCAAATAATGAGTAAGGTGGATCTAGACATCGAATGGATCAAGGAAATTAGGGTGGAATGCATTTGATATCTCAAGCTGATGACAGAGTATGACATGCCCGCAGTACAGATGGATCCTGAGAAAATAAAGCCTTACTTTCAGAAGAAGGTGGAGGATGGGATGTCCAATGAAATAATAGTTGAATTCATGAGTTTTTCCACCCATGCCTTCGACCAATCAAAGTTGTTCAGAGATCAGGGCATAAATTATGATGAAGACTGGAGGAAGCTTGAAGATAATGCGAAAGAATGGAGCTACCAGATGTTGTAGTACGAGATCATTGAGGTAGACAAGCTCTAGCTAGTTATTCTAAAATTCATGGAGTATACAGTGTCAAAGAAGTAGGAGGACAGTCATGTAATCAATGAGGAGCTCCCAAAGGAATAGCTATAGTAAAAGAGCAATCAACAAAAGACAAAAATGCTATAGTGCCATCACTAGAGGACGAAAAGGGAAAAGAACAAGAATGTAATTTTAAAATGTAATATATTGGGGGTGGGTGAAACCCTATTTTGTAATGAATCTTGGCCACACAATGAGAATTAATCTTGGCCATTCATTTAACTTTTGGGGCACTACAAATAGGGATCTCCTCTCATTTGCAAAGGGGGTTGAGTTGTTGTAAAGACATGCTGCTATTTTTTTAATGAAAATACATTGACTTAGTGCATTTTCTGATTTCTTCACATGTTTCATGGTTCAATCTCCATTGTTAGATGCTTTACTTAGATTTATATTGCTATTCTAGTTAGTTGTATTCTTGCTTTGATAGATTTTAGAAATTTTATTCCATAGTTGTGAAAATTCTTGTTGTGTTGATGCCTTCTTAGTCCATACTTTTTGTTGTTTGTTGCTAGTAGATAGTTGTGTAAAGTTAGTCTGGGCTTAAATTTAAATATGCTCCACACTTTTATCTTTGTTCACACATGCATATGGTGAATGAAAGGTGAAATATTTGCAGACCTTAGAAGATAGCACAAATTTCATGAGACTGTAAGATTTCTGGTTAAGTGAAATCTTGTTTTAAGGAAGTTGTCCTATTGTGCAAATTTGCACACACACCCCACTTGGAGTAGGGACCCTCTGATTTCTGATTTCTGATGTCTCTTTGACCTTTGGTTTTTAGTGGATTTGTCCTTTCGAGGTCTCAGGATGTTGGTCTTGCTTATCTTGGTCTTACCCTGAAGATTGAATTGATCAAACTTGTGTTTTTGATGAGGTCCAGGTTTTGACCTGGGTCCGGGATTTTTTGGCTCACCTGGATTTTCTCGGGTCCTGGTCCATTGTCTGTCAATGTCGGATTTTTCGGAGTCTGGGTTTCTGGTTGAATCCGGGATTTTCTGAATCACTTGGATTTTCCCAAATTCCGTCGGAGTCCCGGAGGGGTGCATCGTCCGTGGAATTCATGCCCACCAGGATAATCCGTCTGGATCGGATTTTCCCAAAATTTTGTTTCGACCTCGGGTTTCTAGATTTTCTCAATACATCTTGTCAACCATTAATGCTTGGGGTACGTCTTCTCTGGTGCGGGTGTGGACGAATTTAAAACCGTTTGCGCCTATCCTTTTTCCATTATTGATTGATTATTTGCTCTAGCGTTTGAGTCATTTGGATTTTTAGCTTTGATTGTTTGATCTGGCCTACTTTTGTGTGGATTCTTCGAGCGTTCTTGCTGGTTTGTGATCGCTAGGGAACCTTGGCTTTTGTTCGCTGCTCGAGCTTCATTGAATTCACCCATGGTATGTTATTGGTAGCCTCTCCTTTAGATTCATGCTTCATGATTGAGCTATTGGTTGGAGGTTAAGTCATGTTGGAGTCGGCCCTTGTTCGCCTTTTCGATTAATTGCATATTTATTAGGTGTAGGCATGATCCTTTTGCTTGCGACCGTTGGTTGTTTATTTTGTGTGCCCTAGTCGTTCTTGGTCTGGTATGTTCCCCACGTGCCTTGATAACCCTTTCGTGTCCTACCTTGTGGGTGTGTGATTGAGATAGGTATGTAAGGTTAGGGTTCTATTACGGTCTGCTTGGGTTTCACACTTTCGAGGGCCTGGTCATGGCACATTGATCTTTTCATCTGGTTCGGGTCTGAGTTTGTTTGAAACCCTGGGGAGCTTAAGATTTGAGTGCTTAGGAGTTGATTCTTATGAATTTCGAGATTGCCCTAACTCTCATGGCGGAGGTTTAGCTATCGAATTTAGGGCATCATTATTTCATCACAGGGATCAACCATTTGAGAATTTTGGGAGTTTAAATTCAAGTACAATCAAAATTTGGCTTATTGGGGTTGAGTTTATGTTCGTTAGATTTAGATAGGGGGGTTTGTATGATCACTCCATTAATTATCTACGTGTCGAACGGCCGTCGAGTTTCCGAGGTGTTCGCAGAATTTTTGCGCACCCGAATTTTCCTGGATTTTTCATTTCCCCGGAGTGTGAAGAATTCCTGGAATTTCGAACTGCTCGCGGAAATCTGGCCTACCCGGATTCTTCCAGTTTTCTGCCTAGTTCTATTTGATTTTGATCTTTAAGATTGAAGTAATGAATCAAATATGGGATGATGATTTCTTGTTGCTTAATGGGTGAATCTTATGATAATCATGCATCTCTTTGTCCGTATTGATGAGTTATTTGATGAAATGATGTCTCGGCTGCGAGAGTCTGTCTGGGTCAGATTTCTCTGAAATTCTGCCCCGACTGGATTTTCCCGGATTACCCAATTTTCCCAGATTTTCAAGATTGATGATTAATGATTTATCTTAATGATTTCATGTGGTTTCGAGGCTAACCTTTTGATTGAAATATGGATAATAATTGGATTTTCATGAGGCTCTTTTATGAATGTAGGCTTAATCGAGCAAGGCAGCAGCAGGAAAGTCCAAAGGAGATATAGAGGGATCTTTAGTTACAGATGCAGAAAGGATAAAGTTGGATGTGAAGAACCAGTTGCCAGATAGTAAGTTGGCTTCAGTTTGGTCAGAAGTCTCGGATACCAATGTAGGAGCTTGGAGATATGAGGAGTTCAAAGAAAGGATAGCTTAGAGTGATTTATCAGTTCTGACCAAGGGAATGGTGAAGTCCGAGCTGGCTCATGTGGCAGGATTTCCTCCTGCGATTCAATACTATGAATTAATATTGGAGTGCGCTTAGAATAATGACCTTGATACACAGAGGATCATTAGCCCTGATGGGAGAGTACTAGAAAATTTTAATCCAGTCTCCATTGCCCAGGCATTTGATATGCCGGACTTACCATGTGTGTGTGCCTTGGATATGGACTTGGCTAGGACCTATTATGAGGATGAACCTACCAAATCCTAGCAGATGATCAATTCTTGGTTGGAAAATCCAAAGTCTCATTTCTCTAAGCTGCCTAAACAACTACACAGGGTCAAGTTCCGACAAGATATATATGATGCAATCACACTGTTGAGCAGGGTGGCGGGCTTGAAGAGTGCTAGGACATTGGAGAATTGGATGGTGCATGTCATTAACAAGATTGAGCAGGGCATCAATTACCACTGGGCAGGGATTATCAGTGCAATGATTGACAGGCAGATGAGGGATGTGCTGGAGACAAAGAAATTCACCATGACATCTTATGTGGTATATATAGTTGCCAGATTTTATCCATACAAGGGATTGAGTCCAAGAGGAACATTTGGGCAAGATGTCATCTATGAGGTGTACCCTGAGCTGCACCTAGGGAATCCGAATTATAGAAGAGCAAATGATGCATTCACTATGCATATTACTAGGTTGCTTCAGAATGCAGAGCATGTGAGAATTTCTGATGGAGCCAAGGAACTGATTAAAAGATATGGAGCCCGGTTTATACAATTCCCCACCTTCTCCTATATCAGAATTGATGGATGTCTGACTGCTCCATACAGATTGCCAAGATATCCCACTGACCACATCATACTCTTGGAGGTTACTCGGCAGATATGTGATTTCAATGCTGTTGTTAAAAATGTGAAGCACAATACAGGGTTTGGTGGGGATTTTCCCTTGAAAATTGGTATAGGTGAAGTATGCCCTTCAATCCAATCAGCTCATGCATTAGGGGAGGAGTTGAGTACTTTTGATTTCTCTTTCCATTCAAAGAGGGCAAGCTTTGACATCACTGGCGAAGCACAGAAGAAGGCCACCAAAGAATATCACCACAAAGATGATCTAGAGGACTACTAGGCGAATAACAAGGATGAATTTGAGGTGAGAAAGAAAAGGTATTCTAGGCTTCCAGTTGATGTAATCAGGATGTATAATGTCAAGTTGATTCCTGATCAGTTGGAAGATGACGAAAATTTAGTCCAGGACAGACCCATTGGAGAGATAAACTGGTCGGAAAGGGAAATAACTGAGCTGGAGGAATTGATGGCTCCTATTGTGAAATCCACCAAGTCATGGCTAAAACATAAAGTATGGGAATTAGAGAGTGAAAAGGTACCTTGTACTTTCAATCTGATGGGAAATCTGAATGCTCACTCTACTTCAGAGGAATCAGGTGAGGATGATTCTACAGGAAAAACCAAGGGAGGCTCACCTTTTAAGATTAAAATCAGAGGCCCTAAGGAGGGTGAACCTGAAAAGAAAAGAAAACCCAGGGGAAAGAAGAGGAGTCATACTGTGAAAATAGGTAAGTCTACCGAGGAGGAGGAACTTGAGAAAGCAGAGAAGGAAGACACTCCTCTAGAGCCAAAAAGGACAAGGATAACCAGGGCCTCTAAGAAGAAAGATCAAGAAACTTCCAAGGATAAGGTGGACCCTCATGTGGTTAATGTGGAGAGCTCGGGAGAGAAAACCCAGGTTTATTCAAGAAGGTCAAGAACTCCATCTCCCAAGGAGACTATGCAAAAAGCAGATCCCCTTCCAAAGGCATCCACTGTGGAACAACAGAAAGATACCTCTCCTTCATTAGGTATACCTGAGCAGATGAGTCATGAAGAGCATGAGACCAGTGAGAAGGCAGAACCGTTTAAGGATGGGGAACTTTATGGTGCAGCTACTGAGTTTGAGGTAGGAGATGTGAAAATGCATCATTCTCCGTTGGTACAATATGAGGATTCTCCTGCAAGTAGCAAAGATAATAGACCTCCTGAGAAGGAGGATGTTCCTATTAAGACTCCACCACCCTTGCATGAAGAGGAGCTAGAATTGGGAAGTAAAGGTGATCAATCTCCTGAAAAGGAAAAGGATGAGACGGTAGATCAGCGTGAAAAGGTCATGAAAGATGAAACCCAGGTGAATCCTGTTGTTTCGGATTGGCTAGACAAAGAGATTAGAAGGAAACAGGTCATTTTTGAGGACACTCCTCTCAACTAGGATGAAATGTTGGCCAAGATTGGAAAGGGTAAGAGAAAGAAGGTAGCCAAGGTGGTTTGCAAGATCGAAAGGGATGAAGCTAGTAACAGGGTTATTCATATTGCCACCCCTGCTGCAGGTAAAAGTAAAAATGAGGTCACTAGGAAGGATTATGATGTATAGACTATTAATCTTGGGCCCACTTCTATGGAGCAAGATATTGAAGAGTATGAGGGGTCCAGTGTAGTGATCATTGGGAGATTGAGGAAGGAGACACAGTCTAAGCATGAACTAAAGAAAGAGAATGAAAGGCTTAGGAAATGTCTGGAAGGTTTGATGAAGCCCTTGCAATCTTTTCATCCATCCTCTTCTGCTACTGTTGGTTTCTTGCCGAAGGAGACCATCTCTAAAATAGAAAAGATGAAAGTTTCTACTCTAGCTACAATAAATTGGTTGCAGGAGGTACAAGCTAAGGGAGATGATGCAATAAAGGAGATCCTTTCAACTGGAAAGGATGTAATAAGGGCTAAGGATTGATTAGATTATTTTTTATCTTAGGATAAGGAGGACACTGATCTCTTATTGTAGAAAACCAAAACAATCATGGAGTATAATAAGGATCGGCTGGTTGTTGATAGAATTCTTTCTTCATCTAGGGTTAATGAGCCTTGGGAGTGGTTTGAAGCCCTGCAAATCCGACATAAAACCATCAAGAAGATCTACAAACAAAGGAAGCAAATTGATGGTAGTTTAACTAATGTTTATGATGAATGCATTTCCTTTTTTGAGATAATGACTGGCAGGAGGAAGATCACCCCTAGATACTTGAGTTTGGAACAATTAAGGGAATGGTGGCATGATGTCTATGCCCCTAATATTGAAAATTCTATGACAGGGCACCAATTGGATGATGTGGCTACTTATCTGGCCGTGATGGATAAGTACTTGGAATATAAGGGTGATTGGGATACAACGGTTAAGCAATCAAGGGAAGAGATTGAAACAATTGAATGTCGACTCAAAATCCTACCCTTGCCACCTGTTGCTGAGTTGGATAAGGTACTTTTGAAAGTTCATGAATCACTAGATCGAAACAAGGATAAGGGAGGTGGTAATTAATACCATGCCACTTCGTGATTTGTGCTTCCCTATTATTATAGGGCATGTGTTGATCCGGGTCGCATTGAGGAATGTGTTTTGGCCGACCTTGATGATGTATCGGCATTTAATGTATGCCTTATTTTGAATTTCCTGAGGCTGACTTGTTTTGGCTATTTTATTTTTGTAAATGTCTGGCTGGGCCGACATGTTTTGAGGGTTCTCTTTAAATTGGAATTCCTGCCTCATTTGTAATGGTTAGATAAATAATGGAGAATTAGACAAGCTAGATTAAGGAAAGAGCTAGAGCATTCTGTAGTGGAGGTAGTAGTTAGTTCTTTCGATCAAGTGTTGTAACACAGAACATTGGAATTGTTGCTACATTTTGGTGACCTAATACAATTGAAGGCATTGTGGTTTCTCTGGTGAATTCTTTTGTGTTAGTTTATCTTGCATGGTTCATGTTGTTTCATCCTTTGAAATTGCTTGAAGATATAAGATTTGATGTTGAATTTAGAATTAGATTAGTTTGGTGAATAATGTTCATGGTTTCATGCTTGGAATGTTTGTAGCAATTTCTGGTCTATACTCCCAGTAACTATCTGATTGTAGTAGGCTGGTGAAGTCAACCTGGACCATATATCTATTTGTGCTTAGTTCGATTGTGGATGAATGTCTATGATTTGAAAATCTATATGCCTTAGAAGATTGCACCTTTCTTGTGATATTGCATTGTGGGTTAAGCAGGAATTGGTTATTTGAGATTGGTTTGTTCCAAGTATTTATCATTTGTATTGTTCATCTTAGAAATAGTTTGGATTTCATTATCTCTCTTACACCCTCATCTTTTGCTGTTTCTTTGTTATTCGGTTAGATTAGGATTTAAGATCATCACATTGCAAAATTTGATAAATTGGAAAGATACAGTTTGCTTGTAGTAAGGTCTGATTGTGATTACCAGCATTTTCACATATTATCTGAGTTGTTTTATGCATTGTCATGACCTGACACCCAAGAGACCTTGGGGTGATTTTAGCAATTGTTGTTGAGAATTCACCTTTCAAGAGAGATAGAACATTATTTTCTATCTGAGTTGTTGTGCAGAAAACACCATCAACATGTCCATTGTAGGAACTCCATAATTACTGTTCACAGTTAGTTGCAGATCCAAGAACCTTATGTCTTCCCTTCTCTTTTCCTTTTTTTTTTGAAATAGCCTATTCTAAGGTTCATTGCACATTGTAAAGCCAAACTTGCAGAAACATCGAAGTTTTGGACCGCTGTCTGAATCTACAGCAAAGTGAAACATGACCTGCATCTCAGAAGCTTCGGATTTGAAAATCTACCTCGCATCCAGCTACGTAAGTCCCTCGCATCCAGCTACGTAAGTCCGCCCTTTGATTACCAGCAAAATCAAATCAAAATCAACTGAGGAATTCCATGCAAGTCATGACCTAACACCTGAGAGACCTTGGGGAGATTTTCAACAACTTGCAGTTGGAGATTTCCTTTCAAGAGAGGTAGTGCACCTGTGTACTGCCCATGTTGAGAAAGTGTGCAAAACACCCATCAATAGACCCTACTACTAGAGGTTATCAATTAGTCAAACATATGGGATATAATGGAAAAGGTGGCCTGGGGCTACACAAACAAGGCCATTCAAAACCTATTATAGTAGAAAAAAGGAAGAAGAATATGGGGCTAGGTTATGAACCAAAGGACGTGGTTATTACAAAAACTAGGTGAACCTCTTGGAAGAAGCGGGAAACTATTGCTAGCATCAAGGCACTAGATACCTATCATACCTTAGACAAAAATTTACCCATTGAGGACTTATTTGATAACTTTAGCATTGATAGGTTCCCTCTCCAACATATTCAAACCATTCACAACATCTACTACAATTCCGGTATAGACTCTAATGAATACAAGTGGGATTCCCCTTCCTTCATCACCAGATATGATTCTCCCAATTCTAGCAATGATGACTTGGACACTTAGTGGGAAAAAGACACCCGATCCATACTAACCCTTTCATCCACTTCCATAGGCTTTGTGGATCAAGATGATAACCTCCCACTCTAGTACTTGCAACTCATAGATTGTGATCAACAACAACATGCACCTATTCTAGATCAATTCTAGAATGATGAGGAAATTGCGGAGTTCATGGGACTACGAACGGACATACCAATAGGAAACCACAAGGCAGGGTTCATCATGGAACAAGAACAAGAAGCATACTTTAGTGGAGAGATTGAATCTTTTAGTTGTAAAAATGAAAGAAAGAACATAAAAATACGATCCCCTAGAGAAAACCACTTTGTTGCTCTATCAGATCCTGAAAAGAGAAAAATAAAGGACACATCCAAAGGTGAAAACCTCTCAGAGGCACCTGAGGATGGAAGATTCAATCTCCACATATTAGAATATCAAGAAAGATCAACACTGCTAGTAGAAGACATAGAACCCATAAATGTTGGCACAGTAGAAGACCCCAAGATAACCTACCATGTTGCATCACTAGACCCAAAAGAAAAGGACAATTTCACAACTTTCATCAACACCCAGAAGATAAATTTTTCATTGACCTATGTTGAAATGCCTAGACTAGATCCAACATTAGTGGTACATCATTTAGCTGTAATGCATGAAGCAAAACCTATCAAACAAGAACTCAGAAAAATGCATCCACAGATAGCATTATTGGTAAAAGTAGAGCTACAAAAACTACTAGATGTGGGTTTCATGAGACCCATTGACTATCCACAATGGATATCAAATCTAGTACCAGTATCCATTCTTACTAGGGGAATAAGGATATGCACATACTTTAGAGACTTGAACAAATCTTTTCCAAAGGATGACTTTCCATTACCAAGTATTGACATGATTATAGATCTAACAACAGGGCATGAGATGCTATCCTTAATGGATGGTTTCTTTGGATACAACAACATGAAGATCTCTCCAGATGACCAACACAAAACAACATTTACTTGTGCTTGGGGAACATTTTGTTGGAATGTAATGCCCTTTGGTCTAAAGAATGCAAGAGCAACATATCAAAGAGCAATGACGACAATATTTCATGATATGCTACACACAATCCTGGAGGACTATGTGGATGATATCCTAGCAAAATCAATGAAAAGAGCGGACCACTTGACAAACCTGGCCAAGGTATTTGATCATCTTGAACAGTACAATCTGAGACTCAATCCTAAGAAATGTGTATTTGGGGTAACCTCTAGAAAATTGTTAGGGTACATAGTATCAAGGAGAGGGATTGAAGTAGATCTGGCCAAAGTAAAAGCAATAATGGAAATGCCTCAACCAAAGACACTAAAACAGTTGAGGAGCCTACAAGGGAAACTATAATCCATCAAGCGATTTATTACACAATTGGAAGACTCATCTCCTACATAAGGAAATCACCTTCAAGTGGATGGGAGATGTGACCAAGCATTCCAAAAAGTCAAGGAGTACCTACTTACTCCTCCTGTACTCATGCCATCTATCCCAAAAAAGGAAATGATACTTTATGTGTCTACCACACAGGCAGCACTAGGAGCTCTCTTGGCCCAACTAGATGATAACAATAAAGAAAGGGCGGTCTACTATATCAGCAGAACACTGGTGAGCTATGAACTAAAATACTCTCCCATTGAAAGAGCGTGTCTCTCAGTCGTATTTTCAACACAAAATCTGAGACACTACATCCTAAATAGAAAGGTCAAGCTAATTTCTAAGATAGACCCACTCAAGTACTTACTAGCAAAGGCAACCCTAATAGGACGAATAGCCAAATGGGTAATGATCCTAAGTGAGTTTGATATAGAATATGTGGATAGGAGAGCTATCAAGGGATAGATTATAGTAGAACAATTGGCTGAAGCACCTGTAGATGATCATAAACCTCTCATAGTGGACTTTCCAGATGAGAGTATCTTGATGAAAAAGCAAATAGACCAATGGACTCTATACTTTGATGGTTCCCATACACAACACAAATCAGGAGCTGGTATTTTATTTCTCACACCACAAGGAGGTAGTATACCCAAGGCCTACAGTATTGTATTCCCATGCAAAAACAACATCTCATAATATGAAGCTCTTATCACAAGGTTGAAAATGGCTATTGAGTGGAGAATAAAAGAGCTATAGGTCTTTGGAGATTTTCAGCTAGTAATAAGAAAAGTGAACGATGAATACCAAACAAAAGATGAAAAATTGTTGCCATATAAAAGGATGGTGGATAGCTTCAAGGAATACTTCATCAGAATAACCTTTAAGAAAATTCCCTGAATCAATAACAGGGCTGCTAATGCAATGGAAACAATAGGCTCACTGCTTGATATTCCACAGAACGTGCCTAAGTATGAGTTCCTCATGGAACAGTTGTTGGTACCAACATTTGACATCCTGGAATCAAAATTGGTATGTGTTGTTGTTGGTCCTAATTCCCCATGGTACCAAGATACCTTTGACTACATCTAGCATGGTACCATACCCATTGACTTAATGACCACTCAAAAGAAAACCTTTACTTGTAGAACTTCTTGTTTTACCATCTTAGGAGATACCATATACTGTCATAGTCTAGATGGTATGTTACTCTGATGCCTTGATGCAGAAGAAGAACAAACAACCTTATAGGAGGTTCATGAAGGTATTTGCAGATCCCACTCTAGCGAACTTAACCTAGTCCAAAAACTACTCAGAACTAGATACTACTGGCCCTCCATGAAACATGAATGCATACAATATTCTAGAAAGTGTCGACAATGTCAACAACACATTGACCTTGTTCACGAGCCAACACAATTCCATTATCATAGCAATAGATTACTTCACTAAATGGATAGAGGCAATTCCATTAACCTATATCACCAACAAACATATATCAAAATTCATTTTGAATTATCTCATCTACAGATATGGAATTCCCCAAACAATAATAACAAATAATGGAATTCCCCAAACAATAATAACAGATAATGGAACCCCATTCAAAAATTAGGATGTCTAAGAGCTTTGTTCCCAATTTTCTATCCACCATCACTTTTCCATGCCCTATTACCCCCAAGGAAACAGTTAGGTTGAGGCATCTAATAAAACCATACTAAAGATACTCAAAAATATTGTTAATGAAGCTAGTCCTAATTGGAATTTGCAGCTAAACCCAACCTTATGGGCCTACCGAACCAGCATTCGCACACCTACTGGCATCACACTATTTTCCTTGGTTTACGGATTAGAGGCTATCTTGCCTATTGAGGTGGAAATCCCTTCATTGTGAGTTTCACTAAAAGGCATGGTCAGCAATGAAGAATATAGGGTATCCAGACTGAATGAATTAGAACTCCTAGATGAAAAATGTTTGAGTGTTTTAAACCATCTGTAGGTTTATTAGAATTGGCTCAAGAAAAACTATGAAAAAAGGATCAAGGACAAGAATTTTCAAGTTGGTGAATTAGTCCTCAAAGAGAATAAAAAATTACAACTCAATCAAGATGGAAAAGGAAAATTTGAACCTAACTAGTTAGGCCTGTTTGTCATCACAAGCTATGGCTCTGGGGCATATCAATTAACTACTCTTGAAGGAGAACCTTTAGCTGAACCGCTAAATAGCTGCCACCTCAAGAAGTTCTAAACATAAAACATGTCACAATACCCCAGGAAAAAGGGTAAAAATCCAAAAAAAATGGAAAAAGGATAAAAAATACAAAAAAAAATAAAAAAGAAAGAAAAATAGTAAAGAGAAATAAAATATTCTCTGAGTGAAAACCACTTTTTGGTTCTCTTAGAACATGTACCATAGTGAAAACTTGGCAAACATGCACTATGTTTGAATAAACTTGCATCATTATCTATTTGTACTATCCACAACATCCACCCATTCATTTCAAAACAAGATATCTAACCATGGTTTGTCATTGATTAAGGAAAGTCGTCTTGTCCACAATTGGGGTAATGTCACAAAATCTAGTCATAATTTAGATCTTTAATTATCTTAACATAGTCACGGAAAACATCAAAAAGTCAAAAACATTCAGAACAGCAAAAAAATCCAAAAACATACAAAATACCAAAAAGGACAAAAACATTTGAAAAACATCAAAAATAAAACAACGTTGGGTTATTCCTTCACTCAAACGGTCTAAGATATCAAAATTTGTTTGAACCTCACAATTAGTTCAATCATATTTCCTGCAACATATCCTCTAGACACAAAAGTGGAATATCAATCCAAATTATCAATGTTGTTTACCCAAAAATAGTTTATGCATTGAGTCAAATAGTCGAACTACGTGGTCTATGTGTGTACAACATAGGAAAGGCTTATCTTTTATGAGCCCCCAAGGCCCTAGGTTAGTCCCTTGAAAACAACAAAAATAGCATTACAAAAACTTAGAAATATCAAAAAGACCCATGTCTTCCATCACAATTTGCAATAAGACATCATCCATAATAAATAGACCATTACAATCATCCTTTGACAAAAAAAACAAACAAATAGAGCAAAAATCAATAGCTAGAACTTTCAAGCAAACAATCACAAAAATCTAAATATAGATATCCAAAAACAAGGCCAAAGTATCAACTACCTATCTTTTTGACAAGTCCCAACAACATCCTGAGATATGTCTTAACGGATCTGTTCCTATGATAGACATGATCAACAATGGATAATAGCCCCACCCCAAACAAATATGGCTAGTGATATTGTAACTTTGTTTTATCTTTTTATAGTCTTATTTTTGTGATTTACATTATTGACTCATTCCCAGGATCTCTCAAGGATGTCCATAAGGATTTAGAGAAGAAGGAATGGGGGAAATTGAGCGTCATTTCGATTTGTTGTTTGTGGATATTTTTGTTATACTATCATGGTGAATACCTGCTTTGTTATGTGTGTGGAAGTTGTTTTGGAGCATTTTGTATAGCAGTGACATGTTAGATTCTTAATACCTCTTGTGTCACTGGTCTGACATGTTTTAAAGATTCCCACCCATACACTCTAATAGGGTTTTCATATGTCTGGTATGAGAAAGAATACTCCTAGTTTGTAGAGTCAAAGTCCACGCAATAGATACAAAGTCTCCTTGGTCATTTATACCCTAGTGCATCGTATCTGTTTCCTACATCAAATAGGATTGTTCAAAACTGCAAAGCCTCCAAGTAAAGCAAAAGCAACATCATCAACTAATAACAACATCACATTTCTATCTATCATCATATATTTCTTCTAACTAACATCCACCCTACATAGAAATATCACTCATACCATATCCATCTTGCATCCACAATGTCGTCAGTACATATCATGATGATAATAAAATAATGAAAACATCATGTATCATGAGGGCATACATCCATCATATATCAACACCACATAATCATCATTTATCATTGTCACATAGGCATAAATGAGGATAAATCGAAGAAGGTATATCTCATTTATATCATCATCACATGAGCATAAAACAAGAATGAAATGAAGGTATATATCATATATATCATCATCAAAAAGGAGAATAAGTCATCAGTGTGATAAGATATGCAAAATAAAAAATATCTATATGAGACCTCAACTAGGCCAATGAGTATAGACATACAAAAAGACATGTCTACAAAATGCCTCTAAACAAGGAACAACACAAATATCAAGTACCCAAAATAAGAACCCAACGAGAGAAGGATGGAACCCTATAGATCACCAAAATGATTTGGCTATCTCACAGACTGATCACCTGCACCACCAACTACACCATCACCATTAATAGAACTAGGATCTCCAAATTGTGGACGTCAGCACCCCTGGAAATGGAAGCCTCATATAAAGTCTAATATTAGGTAGACCTCTAAAAATAATGATCACGTTCTTCCCTAAGAGTATCTCTCTCTATGGTTACCAACTATACAAAACCCTCTGTAGTGTGTCATCAACCACTCTCGCTATCCCACTTGGTCCTCAAGATGTCTATCTGAGCCTCTGCAGTGTGTCATCAAACACTCTTGCTATCTCGTTCGGTCCTCAAAATATCTATTTGAGCCTCTGCAGCCCATCATCTCGCTATCTTTGCATCTCTAGCAACAATCATTTTAGCTAACAGTATGTCCATCCCTAGCTAGTGGAGGAGGATCCAAAACCTGCCTATGACCTTGCACCTAAGATGGCTACTCATCTTGATCACCCCGCGCTCTATCAGAATGAGCTCTACCTCGAGCTCTATCCAACTACTCTACAAGGACCTCAATACGTTGTCACTCCCCGTGATGACCTATAATACCTGATCTACCTAAAGTGGGAGTATCCCTAGGAATAGTGAGTCTCAGAGGCCTGCGACGAGACCACCACTCATCATAGTCACCAAAGGTACCTGGATCTATGACACCAACCAACCAACCCCAATCAATTGGGGAAAGTTCTCTAAACTCAGCAATAGCAATATCTATATTGGCTGAATACCCCATATACAAACCTCTTGTGTTGTCCGACCAAAACAAGCCTCATAAGTATCAAGAACTCAACCCTATCTCTCCCCAAACTGATGACATACTCGGTCTGGTAGATAAAGCTCTAGCACAATATTAGAATGACCAAGAAACCAATGGGTCTATCGACAATAAACAAGGTGATCTACATCCTCTGGCCAAGCATCACACCCCAAGTATGGTCTCCACACAAAACCAGGAATATCATCAAAAACTCGAGGCCAATAAGGAAGATATCTAGGTAAGTTGTAGTGCAAAAAATCCCCATAACGATATGAGTATGGATCATCAGGGCAACAATCTTGTATCCCATCTAGCCGAGTAACTGCAATATGCTCCCACACCCACACATGCAAAAGTGAGACACCTACAGAAATAGATTTCTCACCCTGATACATGACCTTGTGCATATCTCTATACAAGTGAGCGAGAAGACATGGACCCCAAGCATATCTTGTACCATGCTCAAGAATGTTATCAATGCACACACCCCAACCTATGGGAAACTGTCGACCTCAGCTATCAGGAAGAACAAGTCCTGAAATCAAACCACATAGAACAAGCGAGATAGGATCTGCACTGTCAGAAAAATTAGACAAATCAATCTTCAACTGATGTACCATCAAGTGTCGAGCACCTGACACACACTGCATAGAAGGGATACCATGTCGAATATGATACGTAGCCAACTCCCCATAGATAGGAAGATGAAGTATCCTCCATACATCCTCGAGGGTGATAGTCGCCTCTCCTGTAGGTAGATAAAATGAGGACGTTTCTGAATGCCACCGTTCCACCAATGTAGTCATCACAACAGTATGAGTCTTGATAGGAGGCATATAAAAAATGTGCAGGAGTCCCACAACATCAAGAAAGTCTTGCTCTAACACACCAAAATGGGAAATGGGATCGAACAAATGTCGTGGATGTCTCTCCCTAGGTTGAAGTACGCTAAAGCCAACCTGCAATCATTTTCAAACTGCAAAGTTAGGGTTTCACTCTAAACAAAGGGGAGACACAATATACCACAAAATGTGATAACAAATGACATTTAAGATGAAAAATGAACACATACTATGGTTCCAAGAAAAAGCTAAAGTAAAACGAAGTAGAAGGAGTCAAAAGCAAAGGTTTTGAGCAAATGCACAAAAATAGAAAACAAAAGCGAGCTTTTTAGGAAAATGCTCAGAAAAAAGGCAAAGAAAAATGACAAAAGCAAAGAAAACTGGAAAAAGGCAAGCTTCCAAGATCTCAAACAGAAAAAGGCAAGCTTTTAGAGCAAAGGTAAGGTTTTATGGAAAATGCTTAGAAAACAAAGGTGAGGAAAAATGTCAAAGGCATGGATTCTTAGCAGTCAAAGGAATGGAAACTGAGGCAAAGGCGTGGAAAACAAGAAACTTCACTTTTGACCTAGAAAACTTTGTAAACACAAAACAAGAACAAAATGAAACAAAAGTGAACAAGCGAGAAGGTACATACCGGGCTACCAACATTTGAAGGCTGTCCAACCTCTCGAACGAGCTCAAAATAGTGTGGGACAACATCAAAATGTAATATTGCTCCTCAAAAAACTAATAGAATGAGAGAACTAGAGACAAGGATTTGCTATAGATTCATAACACAAATGAGCTATCTACAAGACAAATTTCCTATACAAGCCACAAGAAAACCCTAATTTCTACTTAGGGAAACTTCCCAATTTGAAAATAGAAGCTCATAGAAACTTCAAAACAAGAAACGAAGGACCTAAACACCTACTTTTGTGACCTAAACACATCAGAACGAAAATAAAATAGAGTCGTGAGCCTAACCTCAAAACTTGAAATTTTCGATCAACCTCTCGAGGGGGAAGCATAGAGTCTTACCATCATTCCACGAAACACTGCAACATAGTGGGGAATAGTGGGGCATAATTTTTTTTCAAAAAACTTGATCTTAAAAACAAAATCTTTGAAACAAAGCAACTAGTACTTTGTATCAAAGAGGGGCAAAATGTAGACATGTAAAATTGACTTAACACTTATTAGAAATTTAGAATGTCTCAAAACAACCCCAAAATGACTTGGAACAACTCTGAATCAACTTGGAACGTCTCAAAATGACCCTGAAATGACTCAGAACAACTTTGAATCAACTTGGAATGTGTGGGAACAACTCTGAAATGACTCAAAACAACTCTGAATCAACTCAAAATGTCTCAGAATGACTCTAAACAACTTAGAATCAACTTGGAACATTTTGGAACGACCCCAAAATGACTCAAAACAACTCTAAATCAACTTGGAACGTCTCAGAATGACCTTGAAATGAATTGGAACAACTCTGAATCCACTCAGAATGTCTTAGAACAACCCCAGAATGACTCAAAACAACTCTGAATCAACTTGGAACGTCTCTGAACAACCCCAAAATGACTCAAAACAACTCTGAATCAACTCGGAATGTCTTAGAACAACCCCGAAATGACTCAGAACAACTCTAAATCAACCTGGAACGTCTCAAAACAACCTTAGAATGACTCAAAACAATTCTGAATCAACTTGGAATGTCTCAGAATGACACCAAAATGACTCAGAATGACTCTTAATTAACTTGGAACATCTCAAAACATCTTAGAAACAACTTAGATCATCTTAGAATCATCCCACGACATCTCATAACACATCAAACGACATTCAAAACCATATTTCCTCTATTAATTAAATAATACAACATTGTTTAATTAATTCACATTTCATCATTTCTTGACAAATTAAATAAATACCACTTATTTAATAAAGTCTTAAAAACCCTAATTCTACTATTAATTGAATAATACAACACTATTTGATTAATTCACTTTTCATCATTTCAACTAATTAAATAAATTACATTTATTTAATAATGTCATAATCTTATCTTATTTCATCCTAATTAGTCAAACAACACTAATTATTTGATTACGTCACTAATTCACCTTATTCCTCAAAATTAATTGAATTATTAAATCATAATAATTTAATTATTACACTTCCCTCCAAAATTTGAATAATCAAATCAAATCAAACTATTCAAATTGGAAAAAATCAATATCAAAATCAAAATGGAATTAATTAATATTCCTCACCCACTTTTTGATTGAAGAAATCATGGATTACTAACTAAGCAATTTATTTTGCTAACTCAACCATCTAATTCCTCACTCAGCCCTAACTGATCAATCAATTTCTCACTAAGCAATCAAAATCCTAATTATCCAATCTATTCTTCAATTACCCTAATCAACTTTGCACAATCTCCTCATGTCTAAATCCTCTCAACTCATTTTGACCATTGAATATTCTCCAACACAATCTTGACTGTCGATTCAAAATTGCTTTTTCTATATAACAAGCCTTTCTCTTCACAAATTAGGATTATAATTTCAACTTACCTTATGCAACGAAGTGTTTTCAAGATCACCATTGAGAGAGCTTCATCATATCTTCAAGAACGAGCATCGATCATCAAGCTTTTGTGTACAAGAAATGGAGGCTTTACAGTGATACAAACAACCCAACATCATGAAAATACACTCCAACATGGGATGTTAATCTCTTCTTGTTATTTGAATTGGTTTTGTTAATCTTAGGATCTCATTTCATTCAAATAGCTTAGAATTTTTCATTTCATGAGTGATGGAATAGGATAGATTAAGTGTTTTTGAATTAGATTAGTTTCTTATTTCAATTTCACATTTTAATCTTGTTTTTCGCATATTTCCCGATGGATTCCTTCCCCCTCACACAACTTTATGGTTAGAGTTATGGCTACTCTTGGTGGTATTCCACCAAGGTTTCCTTCTGAGATAAGGGAATTGTTGAGATCCTTGGAATTAAAACCAGACAAGGGACACACATATAGCTTTGGTGATTGGTTTTTCCTATCTAACTATATAGTAATGAGGATCTATGGATGCCTCCAGGCCCCACACATATTGCCTAAATTTGTTCCTCTTCATTTATCATTTTTAGAGTTCATGTAGAAAATGTTGTGGATGGAGAAGGATGTCATGAAAATATAGAATAAAGGTACATTCTTACCTGACCTAACTATGTGTGGAGAGCTCTCCATTGGCTCTGACACTCTTGAAGAGTTGTAAGACTATTTGAAGGGAAAGTATTCCCTAAGATCTAAGATTGAAAGGTTATGTGACCTTGAAGGACACATAAATTTTATAAGGAAAATTATTCTAAGGCAGGGATTACCCATGAGATAGACTATGATGAAGATGTGATAAGAAATTATGTCATAGCTCAAGAAGTGTTCCAAAGGAAGAGGAAATGGGGAATTTTGATGAAATTGGAAGAAGAAAGAAAGAAAAAGGACCTTGATTTTTTGGGATTCTATGTGGAAGAGGAAAATCCTCTTAAAAGAATTGATTTATTGATTGAAAATTTTGAAAGGTTATATGGTAAGTCGACAATAGGACTTGAAATCCAATCCTAAAAGCCCACCAAGCTTCCAATTAAAAAATTAGGAGAAGTTGTGATTTTAGAGCCCCTTTTAGATGTAGTTTCAGTACAACATGTTTTACTAGATTCATCTCCAGAGCAACCAAGGTCCAAAAGGTAGAAGATAGATGATTCAACCCCCTTGTATCATATAAAATAAGAGAAGAAGTAGGGGATACAAAGGAGGTTTCTAGTGTACTGAGGCATCTGAAGGATGATATTGAGGTTGATCAACCACTTCCTAAACATGAAATTAAGGCTCATAAGCCTGAAGTAAGGGTGGATGTGTAAGCACTTGGTGAGCAGGAATTGCATGAGGATGAGAGAGTAATTGCTTCTCTTACATTTATAGAGCATGATGAATTTGTCAAGACTCCCGAGTTTAAAGATTTTTGGGTCGAAATGAAGATGAAGGAGTTCAAAGACAGAATCTAGATAAATAAGATGGGAGTTAATTAATATCAACATGACCAAATTATGGCTCAAACTTTCAAAGAACTAAAAATAAATGAAGTGGATGTTAGCCCACAAGAGGCTAGACAAATGGTGTTGATAATCAACATGCTAATCATATTAGGAATGGAGCTGAAAAAAGTATTTTTTCTTGATCAAGTGAGGAATCAAGAAGATTCTATGTTAGTTGCTAAATTTAATTTAGAAGAAGGAATAAGTGGAATGGGGTATAATCCCAAGATTGAAACTCTAGAATTTTGGGAAAAGCAGAAGAATATAGAGAAACCAAGGTTGTTGGATATTGTTTAGGAAATGAGAGGGGTTGCCATGGTTAAAACACTCAAGGATACTTTAGCATTAGAAGCAACTACCATGACAATGCACTCAACCATGTTTACTCAAGCTACTATCAAGAGTATGGAGCTCAGGTTGATGGAGTATGAGAAGGCTCAAACTGACATGAATGATGAGGTGAATAGATTGTTCATGGAAAATGTAAAACTTAAGAAAAAATTGAGAGGATCCAACTCTTCTCAAAGAAAAGAGATTGCAGTTTATCAACCTCCCACGTATCAAAAAGTTGGTATTGATACAATTTCCATTGATCAAGTAAATGCATTAAAACAAGGCTTGGAACAGGGAATTGAAGACTTGAAAAAACTCAATAAGGATACTAAAGGTGTGAGAAGTCAAATCCTTGGTACATTGGAGAAAGTTTTGGAACACAAGGTCAAGCTAATTATGGACAAGATAGAAAGTGTACACAAGTGCTATATTGCTTTATCCCAAGCACTAGAGTAGATGAAGGATCATGTCTCGATCTAAGACCCTTTGTTTAAAAAATGGCACCCTATTCATCATACTTTGATAACATTATGCAAGGTTTTACAAAGAAGTGTGGATGCTCCCATGGCTCTGAAGCCTATTGAAAAAATGGTGAGAATTGTTATTGATGAATTCCAATACATATTTGGGAAAAATTAGAAGATCAAAGCATGATGGAATCTTTTCATACACTTAAGCATTGGTTTGTACTAGAGGTCCTGGGGAATAATGATCTCCTCAAAGGTTTTGATGACTGGAAGGAGTTCAGTCAAATAGTTCCTAATTTTCTCACTCATTTGAAAAAGGATTAGGAGGTAAATATAAAAAGTTTCAATTTAATTATGGAGGTAAATGAATCTGAATGAGTCACAGTAATCTAGAAAATTCATTTGGATTAATAATAAGATCTTGATAATTAACTTCCTTGTGAGTTTATGCAAATCATAAACATCTAAGTGAAAAACAATATGAGTTATAACCAGAAAGAGGACACATATCATTCTATATTTTGACTCTGTTACCCAGTGGAAGAAAGGCATTGATCATCTCCATCCTCAAAACAATCTCTTGTAAAACCCTTTTATGTACATCTTAATTCTCAGTTGTCAAAGTAGGAATAGTAATTAGTTTTTTGAATCATCTATTTCAAACTCTCATGCCAATGTGAAATAGACTAAGAGAGGATGATTTATTTGAAAAAAAATTGATCATATGAGGATGATTTAAATTGAAAAAAATATGGTTTTATGAGGATGATTTAATTGAAAAATTTGTGATCACATAAATTCTACCAATTTATATGAGGTTTTCAATCTAATTGATTATCATCAGTCAATCCTAAAAAGAAAACAATCATTGGTGATAAAGGTACACCTTCCTAGGCATACCAAATCCTATAGAGTAGGGAATTATAACCATCTTGGTTAGTTTTGTTCATTGGCCAAATCACTTGTTAGACCTAATCATAAATCTTGGCATACTTTTAGGGTTTAACAATATAATTATTTAGAAGCCAACATACTCGAAATCTCTCTTTTTGATATATATATATATATATGTATCCATTCCTATGTTTTAATTACTCTACATAATGTGATGAATTTGATATTCTCTTATTTTACTTCATGTGCTTCATCATTCCAATTTTCTATATTACTTAAGTAGGAATCTTAAAATGTAATGGCATTCTTAAGAATAATGTATGTAACCTATGTCAGGTCCTGACAAGGTTTCGAGAACCTCGTCAAAATCTAACACAATTCTGAAAACCTTTTAATTCCCTGCTTCACAACCTTTCTTTAAGGAATAATCTAAAACACTTGGGTTCCTTTTGAAAAGAGGCTTCAAAACTAATAAAACACTAATTCTTTAAAATAAATCCATTATCCTAAAAAATAAAATAGGTTTCTGGAACCCTGTTGAGGATCGAAAATAGTTTTGAAACCTTAAAAAAGTCTCAAAATAGTGTTAGTCTTGCTAATCACTTAACTTTTTCTTCTTTTGATCGACACTTACCAAGTTTGTGGAAACCATTTCGGGCTCTGTTGTTATTTTTAGTACTTTACAAAGAATTTGATTCAATGAAAAATTTTAGGTTTACCTTTAGAAATTTGAGAAAAAATGGGGTTGTGACAACCACATCGGTGTCCAAAATAGTTTTGAAAACCATGGTAAGGGGCAATAACTTTAACATAAGCAATATTCTCATGGGTGGATGTGATTTAGAGGGAATGACAAAAACCACAACAACACCCCACATGCAGATGCCTAGAATGGGATAATCAAAGATAAGGAAAGGAAAAATGATTGATTATTGGTATTCTCCAAGTGAGAGCTTGGAAAGAGGAAAAAAGTGTCTCTCAATATTCCATAATTTATTGAATTTAATGTAACATTTATCTTCTAAGTTTGGGAGCCCAGATTGGAGGGAAATTATTGGAGCTAAAAACAGTGTCTATTTACATTAGAATAGGTATTATAAGGGTTGGGGACATTTAGAATGAAGTTTGATCTTTGGGAGCCATTTTTGGGGCTTAATATGTCTTCAAAAGTCTATAAAATTAGCCTTATGGATGTAGAAATTATGAACAATAATTCAATGTAGAGTTTCTTTGTAGGAACAAGGATAGGTTGAGGCATAAAGAGGTTATTCATATGTGTACATCTTCTGCCATATTGGAGGAAAAGAGGAGAATTAAATTGAATATATTGTAATTTCATAGAAGATAATGCATACTTGGTTGTCTCTACTTGGTGGAGGTTTTACTCATAAGGTTTTCTCTACATAAATCTTGTGTTATGTGATGCTCTTATGTTGTTGATGTGTGCCTCATTGCTACTTTATTATGTTGATGTTATTCTTTATATAATTACTATGATAAGTTCACATAAGGTAGTATCTATAAGCATGCTATATTGGTTGATTTTTGGCATCATAAGTAAGATGGATATAATTATAGCAATTCCATTTTAAGGAAAATTAATTTTATATTTTAATGTTGTTGTAGTCCAAGACTTTTATCTCATCCATTAAATTCATACTTGGATAGAGACTGAATTTCCCAATAATTGGTATTATAACCTATTTATTTATCATAATTCTTCATCCATCATCCTTCATATTTCAAAACTCATCCATATTCAATACCAATATCTATCCAAGACATCATGTAATACTAATCCAAAACCAACAAAAAAATATTATGAGTTGGTTTGAAAAATGGTTATGAAAGTTAAAGAATCTACATCAAATCCCATTCCTCAAACCATACCTCCAATCCAACCAACATCACTATCATACAAACCTTTATTCTTATGAGTCCATGCCATCACAACCATCCTATCAATCATACAAATCCTACTTATCAATTCCTCAAAGTTATCCAACCTCCACATATTCATATATCTCAATACAACCCACTTACCAAGATAATACCTTAACCTAATACCCATCTAGCATATCTTCATCCATGCCACCTCAAAAAAAAAAAAAAAACAATCCCAATCCATATCCTATTTTTATCCTTCCTCTTCCTTTGATAAAGGAAACCAAACCGCCATCCAAATCATATTCCCCATCCCTAATTCCCTCTTATCCCTCACTTGCATGCACTCCCCATCCAACATCCATACCTCCATCTCCAATCCTCAAATTTATCATTCTAGTCCCCCGCCACCTCCATCACCTCCAATCCTTCAAGATATCATTCTAGTCCCCAAATCAAAAATCCTAATCCTCCAATTCTTAATTTCCATCCTCCATCTAAGCCTAAACTATTTACTCCAAAAAAATTCCAAGGACTATTAGCAAATATTACTAAATCCCCACCCCCAAACAAAGTTGTGCAATATCCCCATGTCATGCATCCACCTTCATCCTCTCCAAATCAAGACAAATATCAATCTCCTAAACCTCGTGAATTTCCTATCCATCTAGCTAAGTTGAAGAGTCTATCAAAAATTCCTCCCCCATCACATAATATGCACCTAATGAGCTATGTCTATCTCTTGATCCAAATCATGCTACCATAAATACCCCTTTAAATCAAGATCAAAGCATCTCATCCACTTCATCACATATTACCCTTCCATCTCAAGAGAAAAGTAATCTTTCACTCCATCCAAGGATCCCATTCCAAATCAAGAGAAAAAGTATCCCTTCCATGCCATCTCATGATCCCTCTCCAAATAAATATAAAATCACCCCTTCAATCCAATCCAATGATCCCCTTCCCAATCAAGATAAAATCACTCTTTCCACTTCATATAATTATCTGCTTCCTTATCAATATCATGAAATCCCTTATATCCCATGTAATGATCCTTTTCCCAATCAATATTAGGAAATCCCTTCCCCTCCACTCACTATCTCCTCCCAAGTCAAGATTAAATTATCCCTTCATCTCCATGTCATGATCCTAATCCATTTTAAGATCCCCACATCCCTCCTAATCCACCTCATGATCCTAATCCTCCACAAGATCTCATCACCCCCATCGAAACTATCCATGAACCCCACACCTATCAAATGGGCTCCTACATTTTCATCCAATCAAGTTTCCTCCAATAAGAAATAATTTGTTCCATCTCATATCCCCCTCAAAATGGACTGACATATTTCTTCCAAACCAAAAAGTATCTCATTGTCAATAGGATTTTTCAAACTATACATTATCACGAAGAAAGGTTAGGAATCCATGAGAAAGGAATCTTAGAACCCATCCAAATCTAAGAAAATCCTAATTCTAATGGCCTTGGATACCAAGCTCAAGATGTTGAAACTCTTTCCATCTATCCTAAATCTTAAATTCATCCTTCTAAATACAAATATCCACATTCCCCATCCTCCAAATCTATCTTAGGTCCTTATATCCCAAAGTCTAATCCTTCATCCCATCCATCCATTTTGTGTCCTTATGTCCCAAAACCAAAAATTTCATCCCTACCATCTATCTTGGGTCCTTACATCCCTCTACCCACCATCCACATCCCCCTATCCCAAAATCATTCATCCTCTCACCCTATAACTTAATAAATATCAAATAAGGCACACATCCTTGGAATCCTTCCAACATCCTACATGAATTAACCCATCGATAAGACCTAAACATCATTCCTCTTCATCCACCAATCCATTGTTCTTGGAATAAATCTGGAACACAAAATTCATAAATACAAAAATACACATACCTCCAAGGATCAATATGTCCCACCAAAAACACATGCTAAAACAATGAAAATATAATAATAAAAAAAAAACATAAATCCAAAAGACCACAAAGGTCCATGAAGAAAAAAAAATGGATTACTAAACTACTCATAGAAGCAATTAATCCAAAATAATAATCAAAATATGCATCCAAAATTACAAATCCAAAATATTCATCCACACCATCTAAAAATTCCCCATATTCCAAATCTTTTTTGTACCCTTGTGTTCCAAAATCCACTATCCTAAGCCCTCCATCATCTCCTCCATCCATTTCAGGCCCCTATATCCCAAAATCCATCCCCACTCCTCCATATAAATCTCCAAGTTCAAAATCCACTTCTCCACAACTCCACCACCCCTCAAGGTGTGTGCCAATGTTGATCTTGCCAAAATTTCCATCCATTAATCCATAAGTATTCCAACTCCCCAACCATCATCAAAAATTTATCCCCCATCATTCTCCTTTAATCAAATAATGTGTATAAATCTTTATCTTTTCCATCATGCCATAATTAAACTAACATATATGAGCATACCTTCAATTTCCATGGTCCATTGTAGTACATCTTCAAGGGATAGCATCCATGGAACTAGATGGTTGATTCCTTCATCCATCTCTCTATCATGAATTCATTATTTTCCAAATCCATTTATCCAAATCCTTATCCATATTCATCCATATTATTCCAAAAATCCAAAAAACAAAAAAATGAAAAAAAAAATTTAAAAAGAAAAGAAAAGAGAAATAATTTGTCTAATGGTGAAAACCACTTCTTGTGGTGACTTGGACAAGTACCATGATCAAAAAGTGATAAATAGGAATTATGTGTAATAAATTACCATCCTCTTGCAATCTACACTTGGGGGCAAGCTTCATCCATGCTATCTTATCTATTGTATCATATTCACACCCTCAACTATCCCTTATCCTCTATGCATCATCCTATCTAAGTCCATCCTCCCCTTTCTACCTTAGGTATTGATAAGGATAACAATCTTCATAAGAATAATATATCAAATCTACCTCACTTTATCCACATCCCTCAATATTCTTCATCCCATGACCCTAATCCTACCTCCATCCTCCTATCCTATCCAAAATATCCATCCTCCCTTCCCTCCTTTGATTTGAATGAAACTAGGGGTAAAATATCTATGCATACACTTTCATATTATACACATCTTCCAATATACTTCATACCATATCCCTCATCCTATCTCCTTTATACCATCCTATCCAATTCATCCTCCATTTTCACCCTTAATTTTTATAAGAATAAGAGAAAAATATCCTTGCATGCTTTAGATAATGAAAATATTACTATATTTACCATTCATATCCATTATGCACTATCCTTCCATCTCATGCATCTTTTTTCTCCATATTCAATCTTCAATTGCACTAATGGATCCACCCTCCTATCCATTAAATTAATCCTTCTAACTTCTATCTAAGCCACTCATCCATATTTTACCAATTCTTTGTTCTCCCTATTATTGGATCCCATCCATTCATCTATCCTATCCTATACTTTTATCCTTGTCTGGTCCATACAATCCATCATATCATTTTTCCAATCCATAATATCCTCCATCTAATCCCATCCAATTTAATACATTTATAATCTATCCATTCTACCAATCCAAATCAATCCATCCAAATATAATCAATCTTAACCCATGCAATACATTCTTGCAATCTAGCACATCATCCAAAAACATCTATCAATTTTGATCCAATTAGTTGATAATAAATTGATCTACTTGAATCAAATTATCATCATAGGATGTATTCTTCCAAATCCATGTGTTTTTCTTATAATTAACAACAAAATTCTTGGGGTACACATTGTTCTTTTCGTTAACTTTGTTATGCTCATCATCAATCAATAAATCAATCAATCAGTTTTCTTCTTGACTGGGGTTATAGTCTTGGTTTTATTTTGGCTTGTTGTGCATTCTTTCTTGTTGCTTGTGTGTTTTATCATTGTTTTCATTTATCACATTATTTTCACAATATTTCCACAAAGACATCATGGTCTTCCATTTCATGTTGTTATAAGGAATATGTTTGCATTTGACCTTTTTGATCATATACCTTGGTGCTTAATGCCAAGTACACTATTAAATCTATATTTAATATATCATTGTAGCATTATGACCATCCATGTTCCCTCTTCATCCATATATCATCATCCATATCATTTCCTATGTACTCTTATCATTCATTCTCAAATCTCTCCCATTCATTTCAAGAGCACCCCTGTGTTCTTTGAACTTACTTGTCCTCTGAAGGGGAAATACCTAACTCCCATGCTTCTTGTGACTATGACATCATGCCACTAGTACTCATCCCTTCCTACACACTATGTTTTAATCTTATTTGACACAACACCACTTCTTATATTCGTAGTGTCATATCAAAGAGGGGAAAAATGTAAACACATAAAACTTGACCATACTTGACCACACTTAACTTTACTCTATCCTAGTTATTAATTAAACAAATATTTATTATTTATGTAGTTAATTTATCCTTCACCTTTACCCCCCACTTTAATTAATTAAATATTTATTACTTATTTAGCTAATTTTCCTATCACCTTGATCCCACCTTGTTGTAAGCCATTAATTAATTAAATATTATTATTTATTTAATTAATTTATCCATAACCTTTATCCCACCTTGTTCTATGCCATTAATTAAATAAATATTTATCTTTTATTTAATTAATTTACCCATCACCTTCATCCCACCTTATTTTAGCCATTAATTAAATAAATATATATTTATTTAATTAATTTATCCTTTACCTTTATCCCCCACTTTAATTAATTAAATAATTTATATTTATTTAATTAGGTCTAACCTTATCCTCAAAATATTCTAACTAAATCTATTAATTAATTTTAATTAATTGATTGATTTAGGCTAATTAATCTCGACCACTTTTTCCTCTAATATTTAATTCCACTTTATCCCTTAATCCTTATCCATTTAACCTTAGCCATTGAAATCATTCATATAGATCACAATCTAAATTTCCACCTTGTACAAGTATCCCACTCACCCTTATCCTCTCACATGTGAAAGGATGCAAAAGGAAAACTAAATTTGTATCTCAACCATTCACATTTGAATATGCCATGGTGTTGCCCTAATCAAATCTTAAACCTATCCCTTATCTCTCATGTGACACTTGTCACATGACTACAACTTTGATTCAAATCCTAATCCTCAATCAATCCTATCCATCCATCAACCAATCCATCTTGGCCATTGATTTCCCTTATGTAAATTCTATAAATTAGAGCCCCCTCACCCCATTTGAGTAAGACACTTTCAATATAGCCTTATACTATTAAATTTTCTACTAAATCATATCAATCCTACCATCATGTTGTTTGTTTCATAAGAAACCAAATTCTTCCATCAATACATCAAAAGATAAAATCAAGTGGAGCTAAGGTGTACTCTATTTTAGTTCTATCTAAGGAGAAAGAAGGGCTCTAGGTGAAGGTATAGTCTATATATTGCATTATCTTCTATGTTATTTACCTTTACTATTTTTCTTGTCTTTAGATTGATCATGGGGAGGTTTTTGATTTCTAAGAATCCCCTCTTCTTTTTAGGCCACTCCTTCAGAGCTTCAATGGACTTTTATTGCAAGAATTGAGAATAAATTACACTATTGGATTACCAATCCTCTCTCATTGGTTAAAAGATAAAAAAATATCTAAAATTTTGGTGGCCACTTAGGTTAACCACTCTTCATTCTATGTCCCTTTCAAGGATTTTGTTGTCACTTCATGCCCCCATTACATCTCTCACTAATTATAATCAATTTGAGAGATATAAATGGTTTATTCTTATTTGAAGTGTGCCTTTGGTGGTTGTGTTTTTCCCTTTCCCTACTTCAATAAATTCCCCAAAATAAAAATCCCAAAATGGCTAAGTAGGGGTGTTCTTCTTCTAGTGCATGCCAAGCCTTAGGAACCAATAGGAATTTGTAACTAGTGGTTCCAAATTCCCCTTTCTTTAAGCTCCCACTATTTTTATACTCTAGTCCCTATCAAGCCTTAGAAAGTGATGAGAATTTGGAACCAATGATTCTAGGTCCTCTTTTCTTTTTGCTCCCCCAATCTCATTATTCTTCTATAGATCCCTATTGGGTCTGACAAGAAATTCCAACCAAGGGTTATAAGTCCTTGTTTCCTTCCACCTCCCAAGCTATAACTTCTATAGTTTCCTGTGGGGCCTTAGAACCCAACGAGAACTTGGAACTAATTGTTCTAGGTCCTTGTTTCATTTTTCTCTCTGAGTCCCACATTATGTAGGTCCTTATTGGGCCTAAAGACCCAACAAGAAATTGAAACCAATGGTTCTAGGTGTTCAATTCCTTCTACCTCTTGAGCCATGTATTCCTTTATTATTCTTTTCCATTGTTTCTCCTTGGAAGCTAGCTCCTGGGTGAAACCTCCAAATTCTGGTTCCAAGTTTGTATCCACTCCCACTTGTTAGACACATAGGACAACTGAGAGGGGGGGTGAATGAATTGTAAATTAAAACCTTAAAAACCTTATTATGTATCAACATGAATGTAAATAAATGAAATATCAACACAACAACAACCATACACAATAGAACACTAGATTCTATGTGGAAAACCTTAATCAGGGAAAAACCATAGTGAGGATTAACTCACATATATATGAATATCAACATTAAATAAAAAAAGCTCACTACCCAAAGGACTCACTGTCCAAAAGAAAGAAGGGCTCACTTCCTGAATATAAAAAAAAAAAAAAAAGATATTTCTACAAGGAGGTTCACTACCTTAGAGAAACAAGAGAATCCACACACCAAATCCTCACCATTCGAAACCTTCAGCTCACTACCTCTAGCAACTTCAGGCACACTGAAATGTAGACACCTTCTACTCACTGCTTTTGGTAGTCATAAGCATTCAAGATCACACTTAGATCAAAACACTTGATCACATACACATCATTTCACATCACACACTTCTCCAATAAATGACCTTGCATATATATCATCTGCAACCTCAAAAAATCTTCTCTAGGTTGACTTCAATGAAACATATGCACCTCAAACATGCAACCACCAAATAGATCAGCACCAAACACCTTTGTGATGGAAATAAGTGAAGGAAAACCACACCGAGGGTTAACCAAGACCCAAAACTACACTGACATGCTACACCACATGTCCACAAACAATGAAGCACATCCACAAACAATATTAACACACTAGATTGGGAAAACTAGGATTAATGACAACACTAATGACAACATAGTGTAACACCACTCCCCAACATGTGAATCTACATGCTTTATCCATCTTTTTTATTTGTTCATTGAAAGTTTTCATAAGGTTTAAGAACCTCCCTATGTTCAAAAAAATGATTCCAAGTGCCCAAAATATTTGTTGATAGTAGAAAGAGAAGTCAATAAAATAAATTTTCAACTTGTTTCAGGAAATGCTACAAATTCTAGAGCCTTTTTCAACACCTGACAAGGTTCTCAAAACCATCTAAAGAGCTGACATCTAGAAAGAATGGAATAAGAAAAATGGCCAAGTAAGTGGAAAAATTAAGTTTCAACAATTTCAAGTAGTTATGGAACCTTTATCAGCCCTTGACAAGGTTCTTAGAACTTGTTCTTTCACCAACATAAGACACCAATACAAAAGAGAGAAAAAGGGGAAAAATATGGACAAAGATTACATACAAATGTAGAGTTAAACCTATAGAAATAAGGAAGAAAAAAGAATAAAGATAAGTTTAGTTGGAGGTTTTCAATGGCTTTGGAACTTGTGTTAGCCCTCGATGAGGTTCCCAAAACCATGTAAATCCTTGAAAAGGTTCTCAAACCTAGCCTTTTGTCGATGTCGATTGCCAATAAGTGGAAAAGGATGAAACTAAGGATTATTTCTTCCATCTATCACTTTGCAACACCATTAAAACATGTGTGGTGCATTCACCAATCACTAGGCCTATTAGAGGCCTAAAATATCATTGTTTTACAACTAAGCCATGTTGTATTGATGTTAAATACACCCTTCCTTCTAACACTATTTTACTAGGCCACTATTTTCAACAAACTTTCTAAATGGATTTGATTGACTGAAAAATCATAAATAAGTAATGTAATTCTTTCCCTAGTTGATCAAATCTCATGGTACACATGTGTGTAGGTTTCTTCTCCTATCATTTGTTTTAACATTCCTAGAACCTCTTCAAAAGAATAAAAAGTGTGTTGTGCTCATTTGTAAACAAGTTTCCTTATCCATTTATTTCTAGAAACTTGCATGCTCTAAAACTCTACCATTATATATAGACTCATTCCTTTGAATCAATAAGATAGTTGTTTTATTTTTTCTCTCCTTCTGATATGTTGTGTGAATATTTCTTAGCTTCATAAATGGATGTGTTATTGGCCTTTTAGACATATATTTTATGTATAATCCTTATCTTACCTCCATAATTTTATAAGTGAGTTGATTAAAAGAGACCTATGTGAGTTTTGGTAATCTTCATAGATTCCTTGTGTTGTTTTGAGTAAGAGGAAACTACTCTTAATCTAGGTACATCACCAATATTTTACTTTTTTACATTCCTTTTTTATCATTTTCTCTTTGAAAAATCAATAGAATATGATTAGATATTTGGTTTATTTGGTGTTGATTTGGATAAATACTTTGAATTTATATTTAGAAAGGAATTTGACCTTTTATGAAGGTTTGATCTCAACTACAAGGTCCCATACCCTAAGATCATCCCCGTGTTTTTTTAAATGTTTGGTTGTGACAAAAAAGAGTGATTTCATGTGATAACAACTTCTTACTTGAAGGGTGAGAATCTCATTAGATACTTTTTGTGGACTTCTAATGATGGGAATCAAGGCTTCCATCATGTGGCCTAGGAATTTTTTACCTCCCTTGTGAGGCCAAAGGCTTAAGATTGATTTTCATTAACCATCAAGGCATTTCCTTGTGTGCTAAATGGATCATTTGAGCTCTCCAACATAATGAAGCTTAGAAAATTCTTGTTCATCACTACAATAGTACAAGCATGACTCAAGGTCATCCAACTTAGAAATGATTGGACTTAGGAACCCTTCTCACCATGAGGGAACCTATTTCCATTCAAGGTAATTTCATTATCAAAAGTATTTGGAAGGCTTGGGAAACTATTAATCTTTAGATTCATTGGGTTGTGTTATAAATATGAAATAGATCGAATAACCCAAGGAACTTTTTAGGAGAAAATAAAATTTACATAACTAGAAAACATAAAGAATACAAATCAAAACTCTAGGAGATTATGTAATTTCGATATGACAGAATTGCATTAAAAGCTTCTGAGATGAAAAATACAAGCTAGGTAGTGATTTTATATAGAACTAAGGAGAGGATGGAAGTGGAAAATCAACCAATGAGAATTGACCACCAAAAACCACTAACATTAAAAGTGATGAAAAAGTAAATACTCCACCCTTGAAAGGTGGAGGACAACTCATCACTTTATCTCCTAGTTATTAAATGATTAACTCACTTTATTATCCTAAGAAAGCTTAATAAATGTGTAGGAAAAATCTATAACTAAGGGAAAATTAAATATCCCACTAGGAAATAAAAACCTAAACTAACAACTCCCCTTAAACACAACTTAGGAGGATGCAAAAGATGATGGGTCCTGTAAAATGAGGCCATATTAGGTACCCATGTACACATAAAATTCCCCCCAAAGAAGAAGAAGAACCCTCAAAAATAGAGAGAGGACACCCCCCCAAAATAGGTAGATAATAGAAGAGAAGTACTAAGTAGGCATCTCCAAAGAGATCCAATAGTAGATGCTTGAAACTGGATGGAGAAGATATTCCACGATCAATGAACAATGTTCCTCCCCTTAGGAAGAAATAAAAATAATGGTGTATGAAAGCTATATCCCAAGTCCTGAAAGGAATATTCAGGAAGAAAGTGTAAGATGTATGAAGTATCTGAACTCAGCTCAAGTGTCTTCATGTCAATGCTAAAAGAAGTCACAACCAAATTAAGTGTTCTAGTCCACACTGCTGAAGATGACAAATCAAAATCTCTTAGAGACTGATGTAGAACACAATCCAAAGACACTAATGGTTTGACAACAGTTGTGCAATGATTTTCATTCGAGATGAGAGATACTCAAATGTGTCCTCCAAATCTGAAATATGTGTCTCCATAAACAAGTCTAAAGTACCTATCGAGAGATCATCCCACAAAGTTGTATCTAAAAGACTTTGTAGTCCTGTTGTAAGAAGTCATTGGAAGCTTTCAAAGAAGCAACCCTAAACTCTAAAGTAGCAATAGATGCAAGGAAAAAATAGTTGTCCTCAAAGAGAATATGTATTTCCTCAATGGTGTTATCTAGATCCGAAATGAGGGACTCTACAAACAAATAAGAGATGTCTAGTAGAAATTGGTCCCAATGGCCTAAATAAAGAAGACATAAATGATGTTGCAATGAGTCATTGGAAGATTTTGAAGAAGTATATTTGGAATCTGAAGCTACAACAAGTGATGGTGATGGGGTAGCAATGAATTGATCATCCACACAATATGGGACAGTATAAGTCTCATAATCATCCATAATAGTCTGGTTCTCCAAGGAAACATCACTTTCAAATGAAGATTCAATGTCTCACTAAAACTATTGGATGATGGTCCAAGTAGTGAAAGGGAACTAAGCGTGCTCTATTGGATGTAGAGTATCCTCAGAAATTGTAAGACATATTAGTCCATAGACCATGTCATTATTGTTAAACCATGCATTCTTTTGATCATAGTCACTTGGCTCAGGAACGAGTCCAAGGAGATATGGTTGTTGATCTTGATTAAGGAAGTGATTATTTATCCCTTGTTTCCAAGACAAATAGTTCTCTGAAGTTAGCCTAACAACAAAAGGATAAAAATGATGTTTAAGAGACATGATTAACCCCCCATAAATGAAACTTTATCTCAATTCATGATTACAAATTGCATGTATAATGTCTCAAGAATGAGTGCAAAAGACACCAAAAGAACATCAATACAATCCCACCCTTTTCACTAGTATCAAAAATCACCCCCCAAATATTATAAGTTTGACACTTTATAGTTCAGTGCAATTACAAAGCCTTTTCCAAGATACAATGCTCAATAAATTCAAAATAGCTAAAAGAAATTTTTTGATACAAAACGAACTTGATACAAAATATAGAAAATACAGCCTTATATTTGTGTAGTGCTCTTCACCATATTTACAATGCCTATTCGTTTTGAAAATTAGAGCATCGGGGTGAAAGTTATGGCCTGTTGAAGAAATTAGCAACAAATAGCTTCAACCTAAAATATCTAGAAGAAAATAACAAAAATATCTTTTCAATACATATGTGGATAGAAATTTCTCATCTCTAGCTTTCTAGTGATATCTCATTTTGAAAAATGGACATTGTGGCAAAAAGTTATACAAGTTTGAAAAAAGGTTGAATTTGACCTATTGGAGGGCCCTAGTGGCCCTTTGGTGGTGTTTGGGTGGTGGCCGTTGGGCGATGTAGGAGCAAAATTGGGAAAAGTTTGTTGGTTGCAATTTCCTTAACTGCTAGCTATTTAGAGATACCTATCAGCAATTGAGTTTATATACCATGCGGTTTTCTTTACAAATCATGGTTAATATCAAATGTTGGTGGTTTGTTAAACTGTGGATGACTTTTATGAGTCGTGACAGCTTTAATGGCCACTGAAAATGTATTAAGCTATAGGATGAGAAGCTTAATGCCACAATGCTCTTATAAAGCACTATAAAAATATTTTTATATTTTTATTTTCCATTTTTTAAAAATTTGACATTGTACTGTAGAGCTGAAGGGGTCGTACGACTCTCTTGGCATAAAAAATTTCCTCAGTGGCTCCCAACATGGAATATAGGAAAATTTTATGTCAAAATTTGTCTCCTCAACCTCTTGAATGCAATGGCAAGGTCCATTTTGGCCAAAAACTCTCCTCAAAAAACTTGTTCACCAAATTTGAGCTTCAAACCCTCGTTTACAACTATGTAAAATGACCTTTGATTTGGATAATACAAAAGCCAATCTTGACTTTCTCAAGCCTTTTGGATGCATTGGAACGGTTAAAAATGTTGCTAGTATAATCAGAAATGTTGCAATCACCTAAACCTCACAAAATACATGTGAAAAATATAGAGGTAATTAAATATTTGCAAACCCTTTATGATTCTCCAGATTGTTCAAAATGCAAGAGAAGAGAATATGGGAATTTACAATATTTTTACATGAAAATATCAATCTATCAATTAGGAATATATGAACTTATATTTCTCAAAACAAAATTTGTGATACCATGTTAGAAATTTGAAACAGATTGAATAACCCAAGGAACTTTTTAAGAGAAAATCAAAACATAAATTGGAAAAACATAAAGAATGCAAATCAGAAATTTGAGAGATATGCAATGTTGATATGATAGAATTGCATTAAGAGCTTCCAAGATGAAAAATGCAAGCTAGGTAGTGAGTTTATATAAAACTAAGGAGAGGATGGAGGTGGAAAATCAACCAATGAGAATTGACCACCATTAACCACTAACATTAAGTAAAGTGATGAAAAAGTAAATACTCCACCCTTAAAAGGTGGAGGACAACTCATCACTTTATCTCATAGTTATTAACTCGCTCTATTATCCTAAACAATCTTAATAATGTGTAGAAAAAACCTATAACTAAGGGAAAATCAAATATCCCACTAGGAAATAAAAACATATACTAATAGGTTAGATATCATTTTGTAATGATTTATCCATTAACTAATACTCCATTTGGTGGTCCCCAATTCTTAGTTCTCAAAGGGACCTTTGAATCTCTTACCTTGAAATCATGCCTTGAAGTTCTTTAAAAGAGGATATAGAGTTTTACAAGATTTCATTCATTAGGCCACCAAGAATTTTCTTGGCCTATATTCAAACTGAAATTCATGCTTTGTAATCAAGACTAGGGGACTTACTAGATGGTTATTGATGCTATTATCCCTCAAATGACTCACAAAATTGGTGTGTAATGTCTCAAACCTTGGTTGAAGGAATATAAGTGGTATCGTGTCTCCACACTTACATATGGTGGATCATCTCAATCTTTGTTGACAATTGTAATCCTCTCAAGGGACTTGGAAAAAAATATTTCAAGGCATTTGGTTTGTGGAACTGGATCCCAAGTTAACTCACTTTTCTTGTTGTTTTTTGTACCAAGTCCTTTCTTTCGGGACTTTTCTTGCTCACGTAGGTATTCTCAGTCCTAATTTTCCTTTTTGTGGTCAACTTAAATCCCTTAAAAATATCTTTTGGTTTTTTCCCCAAGTTCAAGAAGCTTAGAACTAAATTCATGATTTTTTAAGACCCTTCAAACCTACTAAATTCTCTTGGTACATTGTTTTGATTGGAGCTAGCCTTGTCTTCCACACAAGTATACTCAAATTTGGCATGCTTTCAAGGTGGAAATTCTCTTTAGTATTTGGAAAGATAGTTGATGATCCTTAAAAATGACTACTTCTTTTGCCATAAGTCTTATGTTTTTATCTTATTTTTTCTAAAATTCAAAGACATTACCAAAACCTTTTCATATACTATAAGTATTTCAAAGCATTTAAAGGTGATATATTATATTAATGAATGTATGTTTGAAATTTGAATGTTTGTGAGTTTAGTAGAATTTCATATTTAATAATAATTTCTAACAATCAATTTCCTTAAAGAAATAAGGACTAACCCTTGCAATGAGGAATCTATCAACTTGCAGAAAAATGCTTCCCAAATTGTAGCAAAAGGATGATAACTCAACGCAACTAAATGATTCAATCTTCTATGACACAAGTGTACTTTCAAAATAAAATAAAGGTGATAATTTGGAGACAAGATGCTGGATGGCCAAGTGTCACTCCATATTTTTAATAAGCTATGGAGGAAAAAGGAGTCTGTTCCAATGTGGAATAATGGTTATAATCAAGGCTACCTTCTTAAGGGCACATTTCTAGTTAAAATGGTTATCTTAATTAGTGGAGAGTCATTGCTTGACTTCTACACTCTTTTCCTAATTGGTTATTATTTTTTGTTAAAGTACCTAGTCCTCTTCCCGTTTTCATGGGGAGATTTGATATTTTCTCTTAAGTTTGCTTATAGTTTTAAAATAAATGGACTCTCATAGACCTTATATAGGGGTGCTCTATTGAGAGGACCGATAACTAGATCCTTGCATGTATCAGATTAAATTCTATATTTTATCATATTTTTCTCAAGACTTTGTGTGTATGAGTTGAATACAATGGAAGAGATATTTTAGCATGTTTCTTTGAGTTAAGTAGTTTAAGGAGATCCAATGGATGCAAAAACTTAATAAAGGGCCACTTGAGGTACTATAGATCCATGTTAGTTTAGATGATTCATTAGATTATGCATTGTAAGTTCTAGTTTGAAGTTTCCAGTTTATACTACAATGTATGATGTATAGTAGCTTCAAAATTGTAAGTCTTTAGTTTATATTCTATTCAATAATCCTGGAGGTTAGTTAGATTAGAACATGTTGCAGAATAAATAATTATCAATTATAGTCACAAATGATGAGTACCCATAATAGTTAGCAGTTATCATTATTTGTTTACCCTATTTTGTAGATAGAAGTTAATTTTAGTTAAAAACTTTTGCTACATTTATTTTTATTTAAGTTACCTATACTCAGTCAATATAGGTCATTTAGGATTCTTGAACACATATATAGTTCCAACATCATCAAAAGTATATGACTCCCTAGTTGATAATTTAATGAATCCCTCTCTTGAATAATGAACTACTTAATTTAGGATTTGTAGGTCCATTGAGCTATGTGTATGATTTTCTACACCAGTTAATTATACATTAGGGTAAGCTCTACATTTTTGAAACCATTATTGAGGATGGTGCTAAGTTCAAAATTCATATTTATGTTTTAAAAATTCCTTCATGCTTTCATAATTTAGTAAGTCTTTTTTTAGCATTAGGACCAATAGATACTCAACAAGCAACAAGAACTATTCACTAACAGTGTGCATAGATGGCCATTAAAAAGATCAAAGAACTATTGAATGTAAGGAAGAGAGATAATCTAGGAAGATTTCTCCCCTCAAATCACAAAGAACTTGAAGGTATTGGTGTAAATGAAGAACCTATTGAGGGAATCAACAAAGGAGAACCACCCCTCACACAGATAGCTACTCCAAACCTAGAACAAACTATTAGAAGGCAACTTAACACCATAGTTGAGAAAGTGGTGGAGAATCCAATAGAACACATGGCATTTGAGTTTCCAATAAAAAACCAAGAAAGGTTTGTTGCTATTAAGAATATACCTCCTCCAACCTTGCTAATTTTATATGAATTGTTTATTGATGACCTAAATACATTCTTGTTTGAATTTGATTTTTTGTGTAGAAGTTATGATTACACAACAAACACCCATAGATTGAAACTCTTTCTAGACATGTTGAAAGATGTTGCATTGCAATGGTTTATGGGGTTAAGAAGTAATGTAATACTCGATTGGGATATAATGAAAACTGAATTATTACAGAAATACTAGGATTATTATAGAGGAACAAATAGGAAAAGAGATGTCATCTTCAAGATGTCACAAAGGGAAGATAAACCACTTGAAGATTATGTGGAAAGTTTCAATTTTGTCTAAATAAATCTCATCAAAATATGTTCTCTCCTGAGTCATTAAAGCTAGTATTTTTGCAAGGACTACATGAGGATTGCATAGATGCTTTAAACCCCATAGGGGCAAGGGATATCTCTTAGCTATCCTTTGAGGAAATTTGCAAGGTATGTAGAAACTATTTGAGGTTATCCATAAAAGAATCCAAGGTTGATAAAACATTTTCTTCAAATAAGACATCCATTGGAGTCTTAGGGTATAACTCAATAACCCCTATCCAATATGATGGAGGACATAATTAGCCACCTAGATACCCAATTGGATACCTTTCATATTAAAAAGAAGCAAGAGGAAGTAGAGGAAACTCTTACTGAATACTATTTGCATTGTCACCAAAAGAGGATAAACTATAAATGTAAGAATTCAGCTATCATTTTTGAAGAAAAGCATGGGAGGCTTGAATTTCAAGCCCTAAAAGGACAAGGAAGGTCAAGTATTTTACATTGCTTGGTGTAAGCCATGGAAACATAGACCAAGTATGCCTCAAGATCCCTTTTCTTACAATATGTCCTTTCTTGGGGGTAATTCAAACTTCTCTCACTAAAACAATTAGCCTTAGAATACTACATCAAATCAATCATGGCCAATGGCCTAGTCACCTAATTGGGTTACACAATAAGGGATGTGGCCACATCGGCCTTACCAAGCCCAAAATTATAATTCTCAGTGGCAACCCTTGTAGAATCAATGGACACCATACTAGCATGGGAACCAACAATGAAAAACCAAAATATAAACTAATTGTAACCACAACAACCTTTGCAACCATAAAAACCCACCATAATGCCAAACCCATCCATAGCAGTATCATTGTAGCCTAGAGAACCCTACTTGTCAACCCAACCTACACTAAACCCTAACAACAAACCTATTTAGTAGGCTTCTAGTAATGACACCATCCAATACTAAACTTATGGGGTTGAGGTGAGTGATGTCAACCTTCATTTAGGAAGGATTCTTGTTGGGAAATCATCTCCTCACATTATTGAGCTAACCGATGAGGAACCTATAGTGGAGAATATTGACAATCAAATAAAGCAACCTTAACAAAGAAAGGCATAAAAAAACATCATAAGTCCAAAACTACCATTTCTTGAATGATTAACATCACAAAATCCCATTCTAAACCTGAATCTGATCTATTGTGTCAACTTAGAAATGTTTGCATAAAAATACCACTCATTGAAGCAATTAAGGAAATACTAATATACACAAAAATTATGATAGAGTTTTTCCTTAAAAATTCAAGTAGAAAAAATAAAGAACCTCAAACTATTCATGTATTGGGACAACTTGCTAACATTATGTTAGGAAATATAGTTGTTCCAAAATATACAGACCTTGGAAGCCCTGTAGTAGATGTCCATTTTAATGGTATTTTCATCAAAAACACCTTAATTGATCTAGGATTATCTATAAATGTTAGGACAAGAGAAACCACACAAAAAAATTAGTTGATGGATCTCTAGCCCACAACTACTTGTTGCAACTAGAAGATAGGTCGTGTTAAAACATAAGCTATTATAGAAGATTTAGTCATCACACTAGACTCATGGGAATATCCTGCAAATTATGTGGTTTTACAACCTAAAGTAAACCTTGTAGGATGCCCCTTAATATTAGGAAGGCCATGGTTAGTGACTATAGATAAATTCATTAGTTTTAGGTTTGGAAACATGATCATTTCCAATGGGAATGTCAAAAAAAAACTAGTCCTTTACCCACCTGCACAACCACATGCAGACTTGGAGTAAATTGTATGGAAAATCCTTGAAGAAGATGACTAATACTCTCTAAAAACACTCATGACCATTGCGCATATCCCAATGATAGATATTCAGGATGAAAACAAAATCATATCCAACATTATGCATAACTCTTATGGTAGGGACCCACAATAACACTACTGTCTTGCATGCTTACACTACCTTCTACATAATTTTATACCTAAAAATACTCCTAAGTCTACTCATATTTTTGACACATTAATCCTCCATAATTACAATCTCAATCTATTAGCTTCCCAACAATATTTATTGATAAGAATGTTGCAAGCTCATAAAACAATATTCACATGGTACTATCATGAAATGAAGGGTATAGATCCTTATCTATGCATGCATAGAATTTATATTAATGAAGGCTATAGACCAATGAGACAACCACAATGGAGAATGAACCTAGCTGTGTGTGACAGAGTAAAAAAAAAAATTACAAAAAACTACTAGATGTAGGGTTCATTTATCCCCATATATGATAGTCAATTGGTTTCCCCCTTTGTGATCATGCTAAAGAAGGGAGGTAAATGGAGGGTATGTGTAGATTATAGGGAATTAAATGAAACAACAAGCAAAGATCACTTTCCTCTTCCTTTTATTGATCAAGTGCTAGATTCACCAACAAGAGAGAAATATTTCTCCTTCCTAGATAGGTTCAATGGGTATAATTAGATAAAGATAGCTCTATAGGATCAGAACAAGACCAATTTTACCTACCCATGGGGAAAATATGCCTATCCAGTCTTATCCTTTGGATTATGTAATACCCCTGCGATATTTCAAAGAGTAGTCTTAAGCATATTCTTAGATTTTGCACATGATTCCATGGAGATTTATATTGATGATTTCACTAGTTATGAGAATTATTATGAGGAAAAATTGACTAATTTAAAGAAAGTCCTTCAAAGGTGTCAAGATCAAAACCTTTCTTTGAGCCATAAAAAACACTTCATGATGATGACTAAATGAGTGGTATTGGGACACTTTGTGTCTATTAGAGGAACACAAGTGGACCCTAATAAGATAGAAGTGATCTCCACTCTACCTACCTCAAAAGAAAAGGTATGCGAGAAGTTTTCTTAACCATGTTGGTTATTATAAGATGTTTATCAAGTATTTCAGTAAGATAGTAGCCTCATTGTTTGTCTCTCTCTCTAAGGATATTGAATTTTATTGGACCTGTTAGAATTGAATATGGCTGCCAAGACCTTGAGACCAAATGGAAAGCACAAAAAGAGAGAATATAATGTGACAAGAATAAACTATATTTTTATCAATATGATTCAATGATATGATGTGATTGTTTACAATGAGAGAGACCCCTTGGTTATATAGCCAAGGTGAGATACAAGATGTCATAGGATTATGACAAGTGTCTTAATCATATGACATGAGACAATTAATCACACTTACCTAGGTTCACATGTGTTACAAGTCAAAAGATAAGATAACAACTAATGACAGCTAACACCTAGAAAGATTCCTTCCTAGGACCTAAGTAAACTTAACATGTGTAAATAAGTCCCCTAGTAATGAATTAACTAGGTACAAGACTTTATTTACACCAACCTCCCCCCCTTAAGTGCAACTTAGGGAGTAGCAGATTATTATGCAAATGACACAAAGATGGGTCCCGGCTACTAGGCCATGTTAGGTACCCATGTACATATGCAAATTAAATCTCTCACAAATGGAGAAAAGGAGAAAACCCAGTGGGATAAAACTCATCCCCAAAAGAGAGATAAAATAAAAAAATAGAAATGCTCTCAATGATGCATGAGAAGGTAAAAACCCCATGTGAGGAAAAAGACCCCCCCATAAGAGAGAAGTAGAAGAGAGACAAGGAAGCCCCCCCTCAATGTTGAGTCTCCTACAATGATGGTAGAAGCTCGATATTGAATGTTGAAGATGATCCAAAAGCGTTGAACAATGTTCCTCCCCTTAGGAAGAAACAAAACCATGGATGTATGTAGGATGTTAGGAATATGGATGATATGTGATGGTGTCTTTGAAGAATTCTCAATCATCTCCATGTCGATGCTGAAAGATGACACACTCCAAACAAGTGTTCTAGGCCACACTGCTAAAGAGGACAATTTAGAATCTAGTAGAGATAAATGTAGAACATGATCCAAAGACAATTATATCCCCTCTGAAGACAAAGAATCATCCTCCAAATGTTGTCCAAAACTATCCACACTCATGTCAAACTGCAAAGAATGATCATGTAGAGAATGAACAAGAGGGTCAAGGTGTTCCATCACAACAACTAAAGAAGGATCTTCTCCACCAAAGAGAACATGAATGCTATCAATGATGTCTCCCAATTTGCAATATGAGACTCCAAAAACAAGTCTAAAAGAAGCCATCCAAAGTAGACAAATCTGAAAGAAAATATATGTCCTACTACACTAAATCACAAGGAACCCAAACTATGGAATCACGAGCATCATCAACTGCAATAGTAGGAGGAGGAGATAGAATGCATGACTCAAGAACTGGATCTGATGTGATAACTCCCAAGTTCAAGTAGCCAAAAGTCTCCTCTAAATCATGGTTCATGTAATCAACAACTGAAGGAACAGTACATCATTAGAAGCAAAATCTACAAAGGTATACAACTGAGATGAATGATCAACCACCCCAATAGCAATGATCTCTCTACTCTCTAAGTCTCAAATGATGATTGAATCAGGTGTGAACTCCAAAGTTATCCCATCTCCACCATGTGTAATCTAATATATGGAAAGAAGATTGTTCGTCAAATGAGGAACACACAAAACATCCTGAAAAGTGTTGTTCCCAAAATTAATAGAACCCTTCCCAATTACCCTCATGTATATATTGTTTCCCATCAAGATAGGAGACATAGTACAAGGCTGAAATGAAGAGAATATATAATTTGAAGATGCCATATGATGAGATGCTCCTGAATCTAGAAGCCATCTCCCTAATCCTAGACTTGAAAAAATGCAAAGAGCTTGTCCTTTATTTCATGATGTTGAAGCTTGACCTTTGTCCTTTTTAGACTTTTTTGAAGAAGAAGGAAGAGATTTAGACATTCTAGAAGGAAATCAATCTGATTTTTTCTAAGAAGATTTTTCAACTCATCAATATCCTTCTTATAACAATAGTGTTCTTCATGTCCATCCTTCTTGCAATATGCACAAGTATGCCTCTCCTTCTTAGATGATTTCTCTTTTGAAGATGATTTTTTCTTTGCTTAATTGAATGTGGATTATTCTTTTCTTTCTTCTATTTCTTATCTAATTATAATTCAAGTTCACCTGACTAATCAACAATACTTGAGATTTAGAAGTCTTGATGAGACCCATTGAGATAAGCTTTTGTTGCTCATGTATGAACATCTCATAAAATGATGCAAATGAAGGTGTAGTATATGCAGATCCCATAGTCAATCTATGAGTATGAAAGCTAGAAACAAAACAAGCATAATCAAGACCAAGTTTGTTCATTGTATTATAGACCAATTGAATGTCCTTATTAGAAATTCCACATGCTTTACATTGCTCTCTTAGATCATTAACATTAGCGATGTAGTCTTGGATGTTGTCAAAGTTCTTAGGATCAAGGCTCATCAATTCATTATCAAATTTGATAGCCTCTTACTTTATTTGTAGTACTATGCAATATTTTCAATTTGTCCCAAGCTTCATGAGAATTTTTGCGTGATTCAATTTGAAATAACAAATCTTGAGAAACTAGTCTATGAAGACATCCAAGAGATTTGGTATGTTTAATCATCCATTTTAAATTTTATCTACATCTATAGGTTCAAGTACCTTATCTTCAACATATAGAGTGTGACCTTTAGTCATTAGAATACTCCATGCATTTTGATTCCATGTTGAATAATTATATGATGTGAGCAAAGGAACCTTAGAATGATCCATGAAAATGAGAGAGCACAAGCAAACAAATCAAAGCAATAAACCAAGAAACCCCCCAAATCACTCAATCAAGAAACCCCCCAAGAAATATCTAATTTTTCACTTTATATTTAGTGCATTTACAGTTGCTAGATGCCAAAAAAAGCAAACTAGACTTGATCTTAGTGCTTATAGATGCCAAAATAGGCCACAAGATTAAGTAACATTTTTGGTACAAAATGAGATCAATTTGATCATACCACTGAAAAGTACATGAAAAATTATGTACTTTCAAAAAAAAATTCACCCAAAAATGTTACCGTAGGAGCAAGCTATGAGCTCCTGAAGTCCCCAAAATGAGGACAAAGCAACAACACCTATGAAAATCTAAAAATTATGGAAACACTAGGCACCAAAACCAAAAACTAATTGCACCAATGTGAAGAGCACAAAAAATTAGCCCAAATAAAAAAAAAATGCACTGAAAAAGGAGGTCATGAGCACAAGTTATGGCCTTCCAAAGTTGAACTTCAAAATTAAAAAACCCAACGGTGAGGGGGGAAAATTGTTTTAGAACCTGCTAACGTATTGTTGACATCATCAAACCATGGGCATAAATTTGATGGTTGTTAGCCTGTCAAAATAGAATATTCTCCTACCCTATGGAATATTCATTGGACACCAAGCTTAAAATTGACGTTTGAAAGAACATCAGTCCTACGTATCACCTTCCCTAGAATCTTCAAGGAATCACTGAAAGAATCTTGAAATATTCACCATTTTTCTTTAAAATGAACTACCACTAGTAGAAGATGATTTGACTACCGATTAAAGTTATGACTGTCGGAATTTTTATTGAAATTACTGCCGCTTTCTCCAAAAAAAATTGTCGGTATTAGAATTTTTGACTTCTAAGTGAGGTGGGCCACATGGCTATACCGCAGCAGATAGCATGACACCATGTGGGGATTGCCACCTATACCGGTGGGTAAAAGGTACCACAGACTTAAAGTCTGCAGTGACTTGCAATCGCTTTATAATTTTTTAATTTTCAAAACTTTGAAATACAATATTTATCGCCCTGATTTAGATTTTTCTAAAAAAAATTCAAAAAATTTCTTTGCGAAATAAATGTTTTTTTTTCAGAAAATCGTACTGGGGAATTAATGATGACCTGGGGGGTCGTACGGCTCTCTCGGCAATTTTTTTTTGCCTCACCGGACAACTACTCTGATTTGGACGAATTGGTAGTCAATCTTAAGGTTTTTGGCCCTTCTAGACATGATGGCAGGGTTGGATTTGACCCAAAATGTTCCAAAATTGCAAATCCCTTCTAGATCTGGTAACCACTCTTCAGCTTCAAACCCTCATGGATTTGGTCTCGTATATCTGATTTGGATGAAAAAAAAGGAAATTTTGACTTTCTCGAACCTTCCAGACACAATGGTAAGCTTCGATTTGCACCAAAAAGCTCTTATTTAAACCTGCAATAAAGAGCCAAAAATGGAACACCCCCAAATCTGGTATCTCTTCAAAAAAAGACTCTCCAATGGCACCCAACCCACTCTGATACCATGTTAGAATTGGATATGGTTTCCAAGACCTTGAGACCAAATGGAAAGCACAAAAAGAGAGAATATAATGTGACAACAATAAACTGTATTCTTATCAATATGATTCAATGATATGATGTGATTGTTTACAATGAGAGAGACCCCTCGATTATATAGCCAAGGTGAGATACAAGATGTCATAGGATTATGACAAGTGTCTTAATCATATGACATGAAACAACCAATAGGACCCCTGCATGCCAAGAATCATTTCAAGCCCTCAAAATAGCCCTTATAAAGATCCCTATTTGAAGAGGACCTAACTAGACAATTCTTTTTCACATACATATGTAGATGCTTCTAATTTTACCATAGTTTTTATTTTGGGATGGAAAGAGGGAAATTTGGAAAATGAAATCTACTATATCAGTAAGAACCTCCACGGTGTTGAACTTAACTACATAGTTAGTAAAAAAGAAATGTTGGCAATGGTATATACCATCAATAAATTTATACATTACATCACTGGATACTCTATCTTTATTCATACAAACTATACAACCATAAGATATTTGATGAACAAACTAGTGGTTAGAGGAAGAATTGTCAGATGGTTATTATTAATATAGGAGTTTAATATAACCATTTTGGATAAACTAAGGAAAGAAAATATCGTAGCTGATTTTCTCTCAAGGTTGCAAATAAAATCAACATAAGACATAGTGGATGACTCCTTTCTAGATGAATTTTTTCTTTTCCTCTCAGTGCATACACCTTGGTATGCAAATATAGCTAATTATTTGGTTGTAGGAAGGACACCACCATATCTCTCACCCAAAGAAAGGCATCATCTAGTGGAACACAGTTTTCCTTATTCATGGGTAGCTGGTTATCTCTTTTATATAGGACTTGATAACATAATGAGAAGATGCATTAGAGAGGATGAATTATATGATATCCTTAATGCCTAGCATGATGAGCCTTGTGGAGGGAACTTTGTAGCTAAAAGGATGGCTCTAAAAATCTTAACCATTGGATACTACTAGCCTACACTTCACAAGGATAAAGCTAAATATACAAGGAGGTGTGATGAGAATGGTAATACCTGCTTAGAGTGATGGAATGCCTCTCCAACCATAGTTGGTAATTTCACTATTTGTCAAGTGGGGATTGGATTTTATTGGTCCAATAGCTCCAACATCTAACAACAAGGAGTATATTCTCATTTTCATACACTATATCATAAAATTGGTGGAGGTGAAAGCACTCCAACATATGTAGATGCTTTTGATTTTACCATAGGTTTTATTTTGGGATAGAAAGAGGGAAATTTGGAAAATGAAATCTACTATATCAGTAAGAATCTCCACGATGTTGAACTTAACTACATAGTTAGTAAAAAAGAAATGTTGGCAATGGTATATACCATCAATAAATTTATACATTACATCACTGGATACTCTATCTTTATTCATACAAACTATACAGCCATAAGATATCTGATGAAAAAACTAGTGGTTAGAGGAAGAATTGTCAGATGGTTATTATTAATATAGGAGTTTAATATAACCATTCTGGATAAACTAAGGAAAGAAAATATCGTAGCTGATTTTCTCTCAAGACTGCAAATAAAATCAACATAAGACATAGTGGATGACTCCTTTCTAGATGATTTTTTTCTTTTCCTCTCAGTGCATACACCTTGGTATGCAAATATAGCTAATTATTTGGTTGTAGGAAGGACACCACCATATCTCTCACCCAAAGAAAGGCATCATCTGGTGGAACATAGTTTTCCTTATTCATGGGTAGTTGGTTATCTCTTTTATATAGGACTTGATAACATAATGAGAAGATGCATTACGGAGGATGAAGTATATGATATCCTTAAGGCCTAGCATGATGAGCCTTGTGGAGGGAACTTTGTAGCTAAAAGGATGGCTCTAAAAATCTTAACCATTGGATACTACTGGCCTACACTTCACAAGGATAAAGCTAAATATACAAGGAGGTGTGATGAGAATGGTAATACCTGCTTAGAGTGATGGAATGCCTCTCCAACCATAGTTGGTAATTTCACTATTTGTCAAGTGGGGATTGGATTTTATTGGTCCAATAGCTCCAACTTCTAACAACAAGGAGTATATTCTCATTTTCATACACTATATCATAAAATTGGTGGAGGTGAAAGCACTACAATTTACAAGGGATGGTAATGTTGCAAAATTCCTTTATGAAGACATCTTCACTAGGTATGGTGTTCCCAGAGAAATAGTCACAAACCAGGGACCTCAATTCACATCTGATTTGATTAAAAAATTAATCAAGGAGTATGAGATTAGGCATCACAAATTCATACCCTACCATCCACAAGCTAATAGATAAGTGAAAGTTACCAACAAATAAATAGAAGGTATTCTTACCAAAATAGTTCAACTACATAGAAAATACTAGGTTGCAAGACTTCTCGAGGCAATTTGTACATACTTGATGACCTGAAAAACCACAACAGGGTTCACATCATATGAACTGGTATATGGGAATTTTTTGATCTTTTTGATTGAGTTTGAATATAAAACACTCCGCACAATAATAGAACTGGGCATGGACATAATTAAATCTTAGAAGGAAATAATAAAAACTCTCAATGCTTTATATGAGATAAGGATGGAAGCAATTCGCCATATTGGAATTGTACAAAAGGAGATGATTAGATGGCATGACTAGTTTATAAATACTAAGCAATTCAATGAAGGAGAATGTGTGTTACTTTATGACTCAAGGTATAAAGACCATAAAGGGAAGCTACAGACATGATGGCTTGGCCCCTATGAGATTCAACATGTTTTTCAAATTGGCGTAGTTCAGTTGACCACCATAAATTCAATTATGTTTACATTATTATTCAATGGCCACATACTCAAGCTTTATAAAAAGTCATTTCAAAAGGATGAATTCTTTGAGAATCTGCAATAAAAATTTACTTTAGAATCACATGCCAAACCTACAAACAAGGATGGCACATTAAGTGATATATCAATAGAGGATCCAATAAGCTCATCTACTAATGCTCATTAGGTATAATTCCTACTAGAAACATCTTACATGCACACACATGCACATATTATAATCACCAATCATTATTTTGAATGTGGAATAGAAGTTCACGAGACTTGTAGCAATAACCCTGAGGCGCATCAATAAAATGAGACCTTTTTATATCCACTCACAACACTTAACTCCACTATTCCTATAGCCATTAATGCTTACCATTTCTTAGCATATGCATAATCCCAACATGCAGCCACTTCTTCACAATCACATAGAATCAAGTCAGCTTTTTGGGAAATCACGTCACATCATCACGTACTTCATATAACTTTCCCTTGTACCATTCAAATTTTTTTGACACATGTTATCATCAAACACCACTTTCACTTTAGCACGTCTACCTGCAATCACATTGAATTACCATAATTTCAAATCTATTTCCTATAGTTGCACGATGACGTTTAGTTACATTCACATGCACCGCCTCTCCAACACAACATCAAAGGTATTTTTCTTGTTTTCAAATATAATTAACATTTAATCCTACTATTTCTCATTCAACTTCTAATTCATGCATACACTTTAATTTATTATATCAATCCCTCAAATGCTTTGAAATCTTTGTTCTCCATTTTTGTATAAATGTCATTTGATGGAAAATGGATAATTAAGTTAGGGGGGAATAGTTCTGTTGTCATTTCCACTTCTCCATTTTTTCATTTCCAAACTTCATTTCTTGAGATCCTAGAGAATTACATAAGACATAATCTCTTTCATCAGTCATAAGCAGTTACAAAATATAGAGGAGTATAGAAGTAGCATAGAAGAAAGAAGGATTTTTAGAGAGATAATAAGTTGAAGTATTTAGCTAACAAAAAAATAGGAGGTGACATTATAAGAAGAGAACCAACGACACAATTTTCTATTGGAAAACCATCAATATCTTCCAATTTTTCAACAATTTGGGTGGATGAATTATTTCCTTTGGTTAACTAAATACAATGAAGAGATGACTCAACAATTTTCCAACGCATTGCAAAATGAAAAAGCCATAGTCAAAGGGCTAAGGATAGATGCATCAAAAGTAGTAGTAGTAGAAGTTCCAAAACTATGAAGAACAAGAGAAGAATTCACAGCTAGAGCAGATGCAACTGTGGTGAGAAATGATTTGATACTACCAAGAGAGAATCTAGAATCTTTAGCTCAAGGTATAAAACATCTTTCTTTTCCTTGGTTGTGGGCCTCTATATCATATTATATAGTTGAGTAATTAACCTATAATGATAAGAAGTATCTCCTATATACTGTACATTTCAAGCTCCTTAGTCACCTCCATCACCAACAGTTGGTAAATGTCCCCAATTTTCTATATAATCTCTTAAAATAATGCCTATGGAGTACAAGAAGAGAATAAATCACTCTACATTGTTGCATTTTTGTTTGGTCACCCTATTAGTTAAGAGGAGTCTCAAAACTTAGTTTCCCACAATATCTTGGGAAGATTTTTTGGCCTGCAACAATATAAATGATGTTCTCATAAGATCAGATGCAGAGGAATTGAACAAAGAACAAGAAATGGATGAGCCTTCTATGACTGTAGAAGAGAAATATACCCTTTGTTTCACCTATTGCCTCACCTACCCATAGTATCAAGGAGTATGCAGAACATGAAGTGTAGGAAACACAACCTACAACTTTTGGGGAACAACCTATAGTAGAAGATAACCTAGAAACTTCTACATCCACTAAGAGCCCTTCCAAGTTCACAAAAAGGAAAAATGTAGCCTCTTCTTCTGCACCCAAAAAGAAGTAGAAGTGGCCAACACAACCAAGAAGGTGATCACACCATCTTAGAAGGAAATTCCCTATAAAGGGGAAGGATAAAGATCAAATGGAAAGAATTGTTGTGGTTGAATCTAAGATAGATTCTAAAGAAGAAAAGGAGCCTATTGGTGACAAGAAATCCAAAACATTGCAACCTCTATATTTGAGTAGCAGTTCAAACTCTAATTTAGAGGACTTGTTTATAGCCAAGAAGAAGACCTCAAAGTAACCCTATTTCTAAAGAAGGGTTTTTTCCACTTAATGAGGTTGAGGAAGAGATATTTTTGGAGAAGGAAGAAAAATTATTTTTAAAAGACAAGAATGAGAGAAAGGAATTATAGGAAGACTTGCAAAGAACTATAAAATTGGAAGAACAAATCAAAGGATACCAACAAACAGATGAAGGATTAGACAACAAAATTTTAGATTTAGAGAAAAGGTTGCATGCCTTTAAGTAATAAGGATCAAGATTGGAGAAACTGGCACAATTGGCCCTTTTTGAGATTAACAACAAAACTCCATATCTTATAAACCAAGATGCAACCTAAGAATTCCTAAAACCCCTACTTTGGTGACCCATGGGATTGAGCTATGGAACAAGGTAAGATAATTTTTCCAAAAGAAAAAGGATTGAGAGAATGAAAAACTTGAGTTGATATCAACACATACTAAAAAAAATAATGAAAAGGATGCTCAAATCAAGAAATTAAAGGTCAAGAAAAAGATATGGCTAATAAAACTATTCAATCATTGAGGTGTACACCTTTGGCTAGGGTGTATACCCTATTTTTGTAAGAAAAAATTCTAATTTTTTAGTTTAGCCAATTAGTTAGTGATCTCCCTATCTAATTGAATACATGCACAATGTTTTTAAATGCATTTCAATAATCTACACTGGAGATGTAGGACCAATTGTGTGAATTCTATTTACACAATCTGGTCGTTCCTTATGGCACTGCATGAAACCCACTCATTTTTGTGCAAGATGTTCAACTTAAGGAATTGGGTTCATATATCCAACTAAACATTTAAGAGGATAGTTGTAGTAGGAATATCAAGAAAGAGATAAATCATTCCCCCTTCAATTGAGGGAAGAATTAAGAAATCCTTGAATGGTGGTAGAACAATGGATAGAACTTATGGATAGACAATGGGTGGAGATAAAAATATTAGATTGCAAGGAGAAGGACTAAAAAAGGTTTAAGGAACTTGCAACTAGGATAGTTAAGGATAAACTCAAATTTTTTCTCAAGAGAGATGGAGAGACCTAACACCAAATCTTAAAATAAAGAACCCCATTCTATCTTCAATTATGTAGCAACTGTCAAACGAGCACATAAATACATAAAAATATCCCTTAAAAATGGCATCATGTGGCTTCCCCTCACTTTTTATCCTCCTCTTCTTTTATTTATTGACCCACATTGGACAACAAGAAGAAAAGAGATAGATGCAGCAAAGGAAGCAAGATGAGAAAATATATTAGAACAAAAAGGATTCTACCTGAAGCAAGGAGGAGTTACCAGAATAGTGGACTACAGAAAAATTACACTCCAATACAACCAAAGGCCCTAAGCTTCTTGAGGACAAGCAAGGAGTTAAGTTGGGGGGATGATGAGCCTTAGAAATGACTAGTTCTTTTGCCATAAGTCTTATGTTTTTATCTTATTTTCGTTGAAATTCACATACATTAACAAAACCTTTTCATATATTTTAAGTATTTCAAAGAATTTAAAGGTGATATATTATATTAATGAATGTGTGTTTGAACTTTGAAATTTCTATGAGTTTAATAGAATTTCATGTTTAATCATAGTTGCTAACAATGAATTTTCTTAAAGAAATAAGGACTAACCCCTAGAACAAGGAATTTGTCAACCCACAATAAAAGGCTTCTCAACCTGTAACAGAAGGATGTTGAACACAACTAATGGAGTCAATTTTCAATGACACAAGCATACTTTCAAAATAAAATGAAGGTAATGATTTAGGGATGAGATCCAGGATGGCCAAGTATTACAACATTTGTTTAATAAGCTACAGAGTATAAATGAGTTTGTTCCAATGTGGAATAGAAGTTATAATCAAGACTACTTTGTTAAGGGCACATTTATAGTTAAAAGTTTATCTTAATTAGTGTAGAGTCCTTGTTCAACTTATACACTCTTGTCCTCATTAGTTATTATTTTTTGTTAAAGGACCTATTCCTCTTCTCATTTTCACAAGGAGAGTTGACATCTACTCTTAAGTTTGTTTATAGTTATCAAATAAATGGACTCTCACAGAACCTATATAGGAAGAGATATTTTGGCATGTTTCTTTGAGTTAAGTAGTTGAAGGAGCTCCAATGGATGCATCAACTCAAGAAAGGGACACTTGAGGTAATACAGAGCCACATTAGTTTAGATGATTCGTTGGATTATGTATTGTAAGTTCTATTTTGAAGTTTCCAGTTTATACTATAATGAATGATGTATTGTAGCTTTAGAATTGTAATTCTTTAGTTTATATTATTTTGATATCCCTAGAGGTTAGTTAGATTAGGACATGCTGCAACATAAACAATTATCAGTTACAGTCACAAGTGATGAGTACTCTTAGCAGTTAACAGTTATCATTATTTATTTACCATATTTTGTAGATAGAAGTTAATTTTGATTAAAATATTTTGCTACATTTATTTTTGTCCAAATCACCTGTACTCAGTCAATATAGGAAATTTAGGATTCTTGAACACATATATAGTGCCAACATCCTCTAAAGTCTACGAGTCCCTAGTTGATAAATTAATTAAGTCATCTCTTGAATGATGAACTGGTTAATTTAGGATTTGTAGGTCTGTTGAGCTATGTGTATGATTGTATACACTAATTAATTAGACATTAGGGGAAACTCTACAATAGTAATGCTACTCTTTTTTCTCATTTTATTGTCGAGAAACATTTTTCTTTATACACTAAAGTGATCATTTGCTCTAATTTCCTTATATAGATTTAGATGTTTAAGCCAACAAAGTTGCACTTGAAGTTGCCCCTCTAGGAGTTGTGTGAACATTAGGGTAATTCCCCATGCATTATTTCTTAGGTTCCTATTGACTCCACCTACCCTTGAGGGTTTCAACATGGACACAACCACTCATTAGGAAATATTGTGAAGGCTATGGCTATCATGGTTCTCATTCCTATGGTTCTTTGCCTTAGAATCCTAGGGACTCTACTACCCATGGACGATGGTTTCAACCTTCTCATCTACCATCTTCAAGGTTGGAATTTCGCTGGTCAGACACTAAAAATTTCCCTCATTTATCACTCACCATTTTTTTAATCTTGTACTTATTAGCGTCTCGAGGAGAAAACAAAAGATGTTGCTCTCATTGGTTGGGAGCTAATTGAAGATGTCACCATCGACCATGTTTGGGGGAAGCTTGATGATCAAGACCCTCCTCATTCACCTAATATATTTACTTGGGTGCTTAATTTTATTTTTGGGCTTGACCCCTTTTGTTCGACTATGTGGGTGTGTTGTCTACCACCCTCTTTTATTTTGTGAATAGTGTACTATTTATCTTTTCTTTAATATTAAATTTTAATAGGAAGTATTCATAAAAAATAAAAAATAAAATTTTAATTATCTTTAGGGTTGCATAGAAAAATCATAAAAAATAAAATATTGAAAAAACAAACTCATTCTATTATTATCAATTTTCAAAAACCCTTGTGCAGGTATTTGATTCAACATATTTCCTTTAAGATAAAAATCGTGTTGAATATTCAAAATTGGAAGACAAAATCTTCCATTTTTAGAGTTTTTGATTAGAGGTAAAGTAGGTTTTGAAGGGGCCTCAAAACCCTTTACAAAAAAGGAAATTTGTATCAAAAGAAAACTAAACAGAACAAGCAACAGCCAACATGCAACAAAACATCAGCAAGACAGCTGCCAAAAAGGACGAACAAAAAAACAACTACATATTCTTCAAAATATTAGCAACTTCCATGTCGCTCTCAATTATCTTCTGATGTAAATCCATAACTTTAGAAATATCTTTGATAGGGACCCCATCATACATCTTAGTATTATTGTGAGTTCTAGAATTGGGCCCCAAAACATTTACCTCTTTAACCAAAACATCTTGCAAACCAACAACCTTATCAACCGAAGCTTCCTCCACCACCTGTCTTTCCCCAGTAGCTTCTGTATCACTAGGAGCTCCCTCCATCTATTTCTTAGCCTTCTCATTGAGAATAGTAAGGCCCTTAGCCTCGTTCCTCATAACATTGTTAGTGACTTCAACAACCTTATCCAACTTCATGTTAACCTGATCCATCTACACTTCCAAATTCACAATTCTTTGTTCAAAAATCAGATTCAGCTTAAGCATCTCCTCAACAACAATATTTAAGGAATCATACAGATGGTCAACTTGAGTCTGTACAAAATACTATGAAGATTCCCCAGCTTTTCTCGTAGCCCCCCAAACCCTCACATTAGTCATATTAAACTCATGAAAAAACCATTTGAACAATCTAAACAGGGAAATAGTACCCTCCTTATCCAGACCCAAAACATTAGGAAAATCCTCCTAATTAATATTAAACACATCCATAGCCTCCGCTTCACCCTCATGGGAGATACTATTCATTTTTTTTCTCTCACAAACCTCCTTACCTTTAGCTCCAACCACTAGCATCTAAATTTTACAAAGAGAGCTCGCAATGTCCTCAGCCACCATCCTCCTTCTATTCTACTTTTCCGTCCCCTCATCGAGGGTTTCCATAGCATCCTACAGGCCACCAATCTTCGAAGAAGAAACAACAGACTCCTCCTGCACATGGCTACTAGAATTCTTAGCCATCTTTTTGCTTCCTTCCTTCAAACCCTTCTTTCTCTTAGACCTCAAAACAGGGTGCATTGGAGTCAAATCCTCTACAACATAAATTATATCTTTCAATATGGTAGAGGGAGCAACAACCCCATTTTTATAAGGTTTCTCACCAACCCCTTCCTCACTGCAAGTCTTGTAATCCCTCGGGTCAGGAACAAAATTACCTTTACCACTCTTACCCAGAGCAGGGCGTTGCGAATACACTTCCATAGAGGCTTGAGAGTCAAGGACATAGTCCACATCCTCATCCAACTTAGACTCCTCCTCCAAAACCTCTTTCTTCTTTTTCCCTTTCTAACTCACCGATTCCTCTTCCAACGTAGTCCCATATTCCAAGGCCAGTTTCTTTTGCTTACCTTTAGGATCCCTTTCAAGTTGCTTAGGAACCACAAAATCCTTTGCATAATCCGTTATCATAAGAATTAAACCAACACGTAGCACATGATTCTTAGGATTTCTTTTATGATCCTTAAGACCACTCTCTAAAGAAGCCAAGAGATAGAAAGGAAAGGAAACATTCTTCTTATGACGAAAGTGATTCAATAGAAAAAAGTGATAACCATTAATAGTAGAGAATCAACCTTCTAAGGTTATGTACCTCATCAATTCTTCAACAACATCTCCCCACAGAGCTTTGTTTGAACTATGCTAGTATCCACCACTTTTAGCACACTTGAGCTTCAGTTCTTCATCCCCTTTAAAGAAAATCTGCAATGCAGCATTAGATTCCTTCTTATCTCTAAACATATTTTTCCCCTCTTTGCAAAGACAAGTAATGCTCGCTATGAAATCCTCATTGATATCAAATTCAGTACCACCCAACTTCAAAACCCTATTACTCCATCCCTTAACAAACGAAGCCATAGCCTGTCAATCATTCCCATGGAGCCACTCCAAGTATGGTGTGAGCCCACCCTTTTGCAATCTTTCCTACACTTCAGTCTTATTTTTCAAGGTGTCACATGAGAAAGGCTCTGCCCTATTTTTTTCACTGTCGATGATCACAAACTTAGCAAAACCCAAGAGCTTGAGGACTTTACAAACAATTAAAAGAAGCCTTAGAATGAAGGCCAAAAAATACCCATAATCCATGTGACAACGACATGGTGGTAGAGGGTGATTATTAGCCTTGAAGGTCGCCCCATACGGAGATTACTCAAATTATCATAAGCCCAAGCACGATCCAACTCACAATCACTCCAAACAATAACCTATCACGTGCAAAAGGTTATGTAAGCACAAATCATGATGAAGTCGCCATCCAACTTAGCCTCTTTGGTAATCATTATTAATACAATCCAATGCCTTTAAATAGGAAGGGGATCATCCACATCCCAAAACCTATAGTCATGTTGGGTGAAAATTTTGTATTCCCTTTTAACAGATTACAAAACTTACTTTCAACCATAGTTATGTGAGATGGAATCTCTCCTCTCGAAAAGGGGAGGCGCCCTTCTTACTGCTTATTGAAACTAAGGAAAACTAATCAAATATTTACAACAATGTACACTATAATAACGATTTGGGGGTGTGTCATATTTATGATTCTCTTTTTTTAGAGAATATGTTTTACAATGTTTCACAATTTTAATCTCTAGATGCAATACAACTTCGAATTAAAACTAAGCAGTACTTCCAATATTCCTATCTTGTCAAAGAAAATCCTAGAAATACCAACATGATAAAGGCAAGTAACAAATAAGAAAGCTCATGGAAGCACAAAGTCGTTCTGTAGTTTCCAAAAGTGAATCCTTCAAAATAGTAACCAGCATTGTAAAAGAAGCATAAAGTCTTTGATATACTTCACTATCAATCCCACAAGCAACATGAATAAATATAAGCACAAATTCTTATAGAGAATTCAACAATAATATCAACAATATCACAATTTCAAGTAATGGGTGTAGCTCAAAGTCCACACAGATTTACTCAAAAGCCCTTTCAATCTCAATTAATAATCACTATCAATTCAATAAAACAACAAGATAATTGTCCCCAACACAAAGTTTGGTGTGAAAATTAATGTCTTTATTGATCAAAAATAGATTCACAAAAATGAACTCAATGTTTCAATATTTGCTTCACAATTGGGCAGCACTTCGTTGCATAAGATAAAATATCACAACTATAATAGAATCATCTTACTTATAGATGGGAGAGGAGAGCTAATTTAGGAGAAAACCTAACCAACTAGTTGACTTATTAAAAAATGTTTTCCATGAATGTAGGAAAACAACTTTGTTTTTACATGTAACTACATTTTTCAAAATGACATGTAAAATTTCAAACCCTATCTACATAAATCATAGAAGAAAGTGTATGAACTATCTAATTTTGGAGATGTAAGAAGTTTTTCATGGTTCCTTGCTCTTGGTTTGGAAGTCTTCATATTTCTTCTTAATCTCCTGCATGACTACCTCATCTAGACCAACTGTATAGTCAATAATTGTATGAACCCTTGTGATTGAATTTCTTGCAATGAACAAGTCTTTTTGTGTCTATCTAGATGCATCTTGAGGTTGTCTAGATAAAGTCATACATCACACAAGGTGTGCATTGAATTCTTTGAAAAGGCTTCATCTTCCACCTACTTTATGATAGCTTATTTGAAGATCTGAGTAATCTCACTTACCAGGAGGAAAATATGATCATCATCAAGGGGTTTACCTAGTAACTCCTCAATTCCATTCACCATAACAATACGATGTCCTTTGACATCTTCTTGCATCTGTTGTATGTCCTTGATGAGAGACTTGATAACTTGTATGTAGTTTCTAAGAGACTGCTTTACTTCCACATACTTATCTTTATCAGGGATCACCCCGACTTCCAAGTTTCCAAAATGAAATTGGAATTGGAAAAGGTAGAAGGCACACTTTCCTTACAGAAAAAAAAGATGGAACAAAGTCTCAAGAGTTGGATCAAAAGTGAAAAGCAAAGGTGTAAAGAAGGCATCAATGACTCTCCTAAAATGTTTGATACTATTTCTCAAAGTTATCTGAGAATGAAAATCATATACAAGAATGAGACTTATGTTTCCTCTTCTTGACAATCTTGGAAATTGCCTCATAATAGCAACAACATACACTAGGAAAGAGGTCATGTAAAACTTCAGAGTAGTTTGTACATTGATGAGATGCTCATGAATCTCATCGCTTATTTTTGTTCTCCAATCTTTGTGTGCTTTCCTCCTTCTGATGATTCAGATATACTCGTACATCCAATCTTGAAAATGGAATGAAACGGGCAAGCATTTTACCCTGCTCAGAAGAGTAATATATCTTGAACATCTTCCTTGAAATCACTTCATGGGAGACCTTTGGGCCATCTAGAAATGGTGGGCCTCAGAGTCTTCAACCATTGTGAATTTATCAATTGTTTAGCTTTGTTTAGATCCTTGTCATAAACCTCTTGTGCTTGTTGAATGTAAACATTTGTATATTTTTCCATGTGTGGAACCCGAAAAACTATATCAAAGAACTTTGGATTCAATGTCATCATGATTTTCCCAAAAGAATCTTTCACACTCTTGTCCTTCCTAATATAATGCAAAGAAACCTGAAGAAAAAATTTCACCCAATGAGCAGCAATTGGAAATGAAGCCACTAGATGTAGGTTGCTATGGTTGAATGCTTGCAAATATTCTTCCAATGATTGTTTTTCTATTCTTTTAACAAAATCATCCATATCAAGGTGACCAATCTTTGTGTCCTTGATTTCATCAATCTTAGAGGTCACAATGGTAGGCGGATAAATGCCTTGGTACTTATAATTCATTTTATCTTTCTTAGAAGATGATGGAGATTCTTCTATTGTCATTAAGATCACAAATGACCACTGGGAAATGTCTCTAGAGAATAGCTAATGAGAACTAAGAGCAACTACAGGGAAACATGAACTTATCAGATGTTAAGAGCTTATGCGTTATGAGGGAAAATGGAATGAGTGAAGTTGGGCAAGCATTTTGGAATGAGCAAATGTAAGCTATGAAGTGCAAAAAATAGAGCAATAGCGGTGGGATGAGGTTTAGAATGAAAATGGAATGATTTTTTGAGTGTTTCATGAAAAACTATTTTTTGTGCAAGGGCATTGAAAATTAGTGCCCTTACATCTTGAAAGATCTGCCTTTGGTGTATCAGCGCTAAAAATCAATGCTCTAGCACTTCATGAGAACACTTGAACATTAGTTGCATAAGTGCTAAAAATTAGTGCTATGAGTGCACTTGGTGGGAAGGATCTATTTCATGTTTGAGCGCTAAAAATCCTCGCTCTTACATGCTTTTATTAACAATTTAAACAATATGCTAAGGCAGGCTTTTTTAGCACTTTAACAAAGGGGAAGATCCAAATTTTGTATGAGCAGTGATTTTCACCACTCCTACATTTAGGATTTCAGGAAAAATAATATATGTGGGAGTGGTGAAAATCACCGCTCCTACACATGGAGTTAGGGAAAAACTTTTGACAAAGTGGTAAATTTCATCGCTTAGACATGTGTAATATAAACCTCGCTGAAAATCAATTTGAAGACATTTAAAATCACCACTAAACCAAAAGGTGGAAATAAATGACGAGCGGGAAAAATTATAGACCTAGCATCAAAAATCGATGCTCAATCAAACAAATATTCACAAAGAAAAAAACAAAAGAAAACTAGGGCACGTGAGAACCCTAAGGATGAAAACTTGGTGAAAAGAATGCAAAAACCCTCTGAAGAAATAGAGCCCAAGAAATAGTGCTTATACACCAAATTTCTTCCATATTTCCAAACATGTTGAAGCGTTCCTTTTTAGTGCTTTTACACAAAATGTAGTTTCTTCCAAGTGTAAGGGTGTTGTTTTTAGCACCCTTCCACAAATTTTTGAAAATTTTACTAACACCCAGGAAGTTCCAAAAATGTGTTATGAGCTTCGTTTCACCCACTTCACTCAAATTTTTTCGCTCCATTGCTCACATCCACTTGCTAGTTTTCTCGTTTCCACTCCATTCTCCACCATCATCGCATCCAAGTTTCCCAAACTCATAAAATTGCTTAGATTTACACCCAATATGCAATGTCTTGAAAATTTGTGTAATTACATCTGAAGTGCAATACCCCATGCTAAACCTCGGTTTTTCCTACCTTTGCATTAGAATTGTTAAAGCCTACTCTTGCATACATTTTGATCTCTTATGTCTAGGTTCCTGAGTAGTTTTGATCAAGTTCTTGTCAATCTCCAAGCAAGAAGGCTTTAAAACACAACCAAAATTTCTTCCCCATGTTTGAGCTTACTCAAGATTTGAGAATTTTTCCTAAGAGGTACCAAAAAGTGTTCAACCTCATCGGAGGAATCAATCTCATGAATCCTCATCATCTCCAAACTACACTCTGGTGCCAGAAAATGATGAAGTGCACACCATCATAAATTTTTCATGGAGAAAGATGTTGAAGAAGGCTAAATTTTTCCTAAGATTAGATTTCCCAGTTTTAGCATTTTTCATGCTTTATGTAAATAAGTTTTGACATTTTACATGTCATTTTGAAAAATGTAATTACATGTAAAAATAGAGATGTTCTCCTACATTCATGGACAACGCATTTGAATAATTCAATTGTTGGTTAGGGTTTTTCCTAGATTAGCTCTTGTCTCCTATCTATAAATATAAGAGGATTCATTTGTATTATTGATCTTTTATCTTATGCAACGAAGTGTTTCCCAATTGTGAAGCAAATATTAAAACTTTGAGTTCATTTTTGTGAATATATTTTTGATCAATAAAGAAGTTAAGTTGTACACCAAACTTTGTGTTGGGGACAATTATCTTGTTGTTTTATTGAATTGACAATGATTAGTAATTGAGATTGAAAGGGATTTTTAGTAAATATATGTAGACTTTGAGCTACACCCATTACTTGAAATTTTGATATTATTGATATTATTGGCGAATTCTCTATAAGACTTTGTGCTTATATTTATTCATGTTTCTCATGTGATTGATAGTGAAGTATATCAAAGACTTTGTGCTTCTTTTACAACACTAGTTACTGTTTTGAAGGATTCACTATTGAGAACTATAGAACGACTTTGTGCCTATGTGGGCTTTCTTATTTGTTACTTATCTTTATCATGTTGGTATTCCTAGGTGTTGCTTTGACAAGATAGGAATATTGGAATTATGGATTATTTTTAATTTGAAGTTTTATTACATCCAAAATTTAAAATTGTGAAACATTGCAAAACATATTCTCTGAAAAAAGAGAGAATCATGAATGTAACACACCCCCATATTGTTATTGTAGTGTACATTATTGTAAATATCTGATTAGTTTTCTTTAGTTTCAATAAGTAGTAAGAAGGGTGCCTCCCCTTTCTGAGAGGAGAGATTCTACCTCACATAACTGTGGTTGAAATCAAGGTCTTGTAATCTCTTAAAAGGATTACAAAATTTTCACCTAACAAGCCACTAACACCAAAGTTAGCAAATACATCTGTAAGACCATTTCCTTCCCTAACAATGTGAGAAATAAAAAATTCAACAAAAGAATTTAAAATTTCAATGGCATCCAAAATAAGGGATTCAACACTCCAAGAGGGGACAAAAGACTTCTTCAAATTATTTATAATATTTAGTGAGTATCCCTCAAGCCACACCTTCCTAAATCCTTTAGATTGAGCCATCTTCAAACCTTGATAGGTTGTGGATGCTTCTATGAAGTGTTTGTCTGGGTTTCCAAAGGGAGTGCCACAATGGAAACAAACCTACCATTAGAATTTATTAACACTCTCACACAACCAGTAGGTTCTAGATTACCTTTAGCAGCTCCATAAAAAATAATTTTGACCCATCCAATTAGAGGAGCCTTCCAAACAACATCATCTTTAGAAGCTTTACCTTTACTATTAGGTGCATAGATATTAGAAAGGATCCAAGAGAACTTATCATGAACATTTATAAACAAAGTAGCCACATGATTACAGTCTTGAAACACCTCAATACCCTGAATCAACTGAAAATTGCAAAAAGTAACAATCCCCCCTGAAGCACCAATTTCCTTAGAGCAATGCATAAAAAAAATCCTTAAAGAGCTTATGCTTAAGTTTAGACAATTTATACATTCCCATTTTAGTTTCTTGTATTAAGAAAATGTCAAGTCGATGATCCCTTACTAGGTTAGCAAGAAGATCATGCTTATGAGGGTGATTTAACCCTCACATATTCCAGGAGATTATCTTCATGAGGGCTTATGGGAAGTGCTCTTGGAGCACATTTCCAACAAAGTTCTTTGAGTTCCATTAGTTATATCCATTTGACTCTCTTTATCCCTTGTAACATTTGAAGGAGGATGACCTCTACCTCTCAGCTCTGACCCGCAATATGACCTTTGCCTATTTCTTGTAATAACTCCCAGAGGGGGAGATTGTTTCTTTCTATTTATGCCTTTCATCGAAATAAAAGGATGGTTTTTAGGATCAATCATATCACTAGAATCCTTCAATTCAGACAATGAACAAACCTCCAACCCCTCTATCTTAGAACATTCATCATGTGGTGATTTCAAAACCCCACTACCAGGAGCCCCTACAAAAGTGGGGCCCAAACCTTCACCCTCAATCTCCTGGTCTTCAGCCAAAACCATTGATCTAATGTCTTCACAAGGATCCTCGGTACTGATATGGGGAGGAGACATCTTATCCTCACCTCCCAACTCCTAAACCACATTAAACTTTTCAATTTCACCTTGGCCCGTAGGAGTCACAATGTTCTCATCTAGATTAACATCATCATTTCCATAGGTTTCTCACTCGCAAGAGCAGCTGCATCACCAGGGGTAGACCCCCCTTTCTCCAGAGGATCTAGAGATGCCACCTCAGGAACCTTTTCCTTTTCTTTCCACTGCTTAACCAACTATTTTTGCACTTTAAGAGGACATTTTTTAGCCTAGTGTCTAGCTTTCTTGCAATGGAAACAAGCAAAAGGGATTGATTCAAATTCTACCACTTGTTCCTAAACACCAAGCTTAGAGTTAATCTTCACCAGAGTAGGAAGATCTGGTGACTGTTCCACATTAACACATAATCTGGCATAAACAATATGCTTCCTCGAAGTTGTCATTTGGTTAATCAATAGCAAACACCCAAAAGTACTTGCAATCCCTTTGAAAACTTCCTCATCCCAGAATTCAAGAGGGAGACTTAGAAGTCTCACCCCAACTAGGGCTGCCAAAAAGGAGCATAAGTTAGGATTAAAGCCTGGTTCCCACCTTTTCAGCATCAAAGACAACTTCCCAAGAAACCAGGGGCCACCCGTAAGAGCCCACAATAGATCATCTTCACAGTTGAATGTAAAGGAAAAAAATCCTTTGGCCATTGACGCCACATCCACCTGGCCCTTAGGTCTCCACCAATTCACAACAAACTTATGAACCAGCTCAATATGAGGACGAGGCCCCACAAATTTTCCCAAAAGAGACATATCCATATTTGATACACTTTTTTCAACAATGCAATCTAGGATAGAGATTGAATACTCTCCAATCTTCACATTAGAGACAAAAGCCATGGGAGGAGAAGAGATTTTACCTTTGGGTTTCGCACCAAAAATATTATTCCATTTGAGGGAAGAGTCTGAGAATAAATCATCCCTTTTCTTATCAACCCCAGGACCTGAGCCAAAAAAATTCACCCCCAGACCGTGAGCTGACTGACCGAGTCCTGACTTTTCAGCATCGAGATTCCCCCTTTCAAAGAAGGACACTAGAGAATGTGAAGGACAAGAAACCTTTGAGGCTCCTTTCCCACCATAATATTCATTTTCTACAATAGGGTACCCACGCCGCTTACCATCAGCCAAGGACCCATCTGACATCACCTTCCCATCAACAAGTTGTCTGCCATTAACGTTTGTTGCACCTCCAAAGTATCCCGCCTTTTCTAATTTTAAAATTGCTCCACCACCATCACCACCACCCGAGGATAGCTCCATTATTCATGAAAAATGTTTCTATTTTTAGAGTTGACTTCAATTAGAGGTCAAAATTGGGCTATAGGTGAAATTTATAGATTATTGCAGGTAGCAAGTCAAAAGAGGAAAAAACACAATACACAAACAAATATATAATTTAATTTATAGCTACTATTGTCCTTGACTAAATAAGGAGGAGTTGTACCTATTTATCCTCTTGAGGCAAGCTGTACAAATTCATAGGTGGAAAAGGTAGAAAAAGAAAAGAAAAAACATATATGAGTGGGTCATTGGGTTGACCAGCCATAGGTTTTGAGAGCTAGTGAATTTTTTATTTGTAATTTAAGGTAGCCACACTACCTCAAATTCCCATCACACTCCTTCCTAAAGGATATTGCAACCTAGTAGCCCTGTTTTGTTATTATTTAAATATTATTTGAAATTCAAATATTCTTTTATTATTATTCTTATGAATATTGTCTTAAATATTCAATTCCAATAAAAGAATAAGCATCGATGTGTGCTATTTAAAATTGTATTGTTGGAAAACAATAACAAGTAAAAGAAATGAATCATCGAAAAAAATTAAAGAAAAAAATTAATCAAAAATTTGTTGAGAAAAATTTGAAGGTATTCAAATAGTTCATGGAATGAATTTTGAACGAGATTAGTTTTGTTTTACACCATCTATTGCTCATCTAAAGGTGTTTGGTTGTGTTTATGCAAATATACCTAAGGAAAAAAGAAAAAAAAAACAAAGTTGGATGAAAAAATCTTTAAATACATTTTTATTGGTTATGATTATGAAAATTAAGCTTATAGAAATTAAATGATCCTATCAATAAGAACATAATCATAAGTAGATATGTTGTATTTGTTGAAAAAGATTAATAGACTCTTAATGAACATGATAAGAATATTGAGATTGATTTAAAGAAATATAACCCCCTTGTGAATGATGGAGGTGAAGAGGACTCTCATCTACTTGTTTTTGATTTAAATTAGAAGTCATTGATATTGCAAAACCTTCATCCACAAATGTGGAGACTAGAAGATATTATAAATACCATAAAAATATTATCTACCCATCACTCATGTTGGCCACTAATTTTGATCAAATAACTAAAAGGTCCCATAGAAAAATTAACTATGCTCTCATGAGTCATGTTATTTAGAATGATGAACCAAAATATTTAACAAAAGCTAGTGGAAAAGAATAGCAAGTTGCAACCATGTAAAGTGAAATGACATCCATTGAATGAAATAACACTTGGGAATTGATTGAGTTGTCCCTTGGTAAGGATGTTATAGGCACAAAATGGATATATAAAACTAAATATAAATATGATGGGACTATTGATAAATATAAGCTTAGATTGGTTGCAAAAGGGTACACTTAGCATGAAGGTATTGACTATACCAAAACTTTTGCTTATATAGCTAGGATGGATAATGTTAGATTAGTCTTGCCTTTAGCTACTCAAAATAGATGAAATATTTATCAAATGAATGTTAAGAGTGCATTTTTGAATGGTTATATTGACGAAGAAGTTTATGTTTCTCAACCTCAAGGTTTTGAAGTACCTTCCAAAGAACATTGTGTTTATAGGTTGAAAAAGGATTTTTATGCTCTAGAATAGGCACCTAGAACATGGTACTCAAGAAATTGATTCTTAACTTCAAAAAAAAGGTTTTGTAAAGAGTCATTTTGATCCTAATGTTTACATTGGACACTTTGTTAAGGATATTCTAATTATTGTTCTATAAGTGGATGCTCTATATACACTGAGAACAATTCCTCTTTGTTTCTTGAATTTAAAGCAATTATGGTTGCAAAATTTGAAATGATCTATTTATAACAAATGCATTATTTTCTTAGTCTTGAAGTTTGGCAACATATAGACGGTATATTTTTGTCACAACAAAAGTATGTTTGAGATCGTCTTTAAAGGTTTTGTATGCAAGATTGCGATCTCGTGGCCACACCTACAAAAGTTGGAATTGTCCAATTTTGATGACTCTCCTTATGTGATTCCCACTCTCTATAGATAGTTAATTGGAAGTTTATTTTATTTGACCATTATTAGGCCAAATATCACAAATGATGTAAGCTTGGTATCTAGGTTCATGTCAAGACCTAAGGAAACACATTTGAGTGTTGCTAAAATGATTCTTAGGTATCTTTGAGGGACCTTACATTATGTTATTTATTTTCAACATTCCAAGGAGAGTAAGTTGATTGGACATATTGATTCTAATTGGGCAAGATCTATTGATGGTTATAGCTCTACTTCTAGTTATACATTTAGTCTTGGTTGTGGTCATTTCTTGGACACCCAAGGAACAACCTACTATATCTCTTTCCATTATGGAGGCTAGATATAAAGCTGTCACTTTTGTTGATTGTCAAGTTGTTTGGTTGAGGAGAATGTTAAAGGATCTACAACAAATCCAAGATGGTCTAACGCATAGGGACTCCCTTCACCAAACACACACACTCACAACTCACAAAAATAGATTTCAAATAGATTGCAAATAACACACATGCTTCCTTTTATTGAAATCAAGAACAAATAACATACAATATGACATAATAAAAATCTTCAACAAACTTGGCCTCTCAAACTCTACAAAAAACTCCTCTCTTTCCTCTCACACTCTCACAACAACTTTCCTTCACAAGCCCCTCTCATGAGCTGAGATCTCTCAATTTCCCTAGGAGAAATCTGCCTCAAATCTGCAGCAACATTTTCTTTTTATTTGCTTCTCCAATCTGCAACTTCTTTTCAAATTCCCATATGAAGTGTTGAAGGGTCTTTGAAAACCTTTCATTTCTCTTGCTCTATATGGCGCTTAGAATGCAAACGCCTCCAACCAAATTGATATGTAAAAATATTAATATTAAAACAGTTAAAATCCCTCCAATAGTATCTTTGAGCCTGCATACATAATTTTTTTGAAAAAATTGCTTTATGCAACTCTGGCAAAGTGCACTGGGAAGGCTGAAAAATGATTTTTTCCATAACTATTTGCCAAAATCTTTTTTTTTGTATGTGAAAACTTTCCAAGATGTGTATAATGACCTCCTTAAGCTTCCGCTAAAAGGAATTTTCCCCAGTATTTATGAATCTTCAGAAATTAAAAATGTCGTAAAATCGCTGACATATTAATCTCTCAAACTGTGAGAAATTTTTCCACAAAACTTTCATGAACATGAGTGAAACACCTTTAATATTATACCCTTAAAGGATTTTTCTTCAGCCTTTACCAATTTTAAATTTTTATTTTTTTTGGTTAAAATTTTCCCTAGTGGACAAAACTGCTTAAATGTGGAAACTCCAATATTATCCCTCTGCAACACAAATTGCTGATATTTTAACAAAACCCCTTACTCTGATCACTTTTAGACACTGCATAATTTACTTGGTGTTCTTCTCAATGTTCATTATGGAGGAGGAATGGGATAAGCTAATGAATATGTTTTCTTGTTTTTTATAATGAGCAGGAGAATGAAAGTAATTAATTTTCAATGAACATTGTTAGTAGATTAATTATTTGTTAGCAGGTAGTTGTTTGTTAGAGATGATTAATTAGATTCAACTGTGAATCCTATTGTATAAATATGTATATTGGATCAGTGAATTTCAATAAGAGATTTTTGGTGTGTGCTTTTCAATATGTGTGTTGATGATGTGTAGATAGTCATTTATAAGTTAATTGTTATTTCAGATACCTTCAGGAGATAGATTTTTAGAGATGTTGTGGATTGTTCTTTTGGGACTGTTAAAAAAGATTTATGTATTGGGTGCTCACTATTTTAGTATCTGTTTTGATAATGAAGAAAGGAAATCCCATCGTATTTTCTTTTGGTATATCCAAGCAGGATTCTTCCTCATTTTTGTTGTTGCCCACATTTTTTGGTATTGGTTTTTGTCTTGATCACTAACTGCAGGAATATGGTATTCTGTTGGAGTTTGTTTGCAAGGTTAAAGTATAATATTTTGATCTTAACTTGCAAGACTGTATATGTTTTCCTGATGCAAATTTTCTGAAACAGAGGTTGATTTGCATCAACTACTCATAAATTGTTGTTGAAAAATCATACAAGATTATCTGCTTCAACATGGTATGGCAAGCTTTGTAATTTCAAAACAATGTGGGAAAAATCATCAAACTATGCATGTTTTACTCATGATGCTTTGTTCATCGATTTGCTTGATCTCATTAACAAAGCCACATGTGATCTTGTTGTTCTGTTCTTGTAAAAATCTTTTGTTTTTGAGAGGTGCAATACTCAACACTCATCTAGAATACACATGAGCTCCATCAAATGCTTGAGCTCTTGCTTCATCTCATTGCCCAACTTTACCTGTGATACCTTAACATTTCTTTTCTTTAGAGACATTAGATTTCTATAGTTCATGTTGATAAGAGAGCTTTTTTCTGGATTCAACTGTGTGCTATTTTTTGCATCAACATTTCAGATCACATTCCGTAATCCATCATCAAAATGAAAGAGAGCTGAAAAAATAAAAATAAAATGTGTGATCTCCCTCCCATTAACTTCCTTCCCTTCCATGGAATGAGATGTGTGATGCTCCATTGTAACTTTGCTGCCACCACAAACACTATAGAATTTGACTTGAAAACTTTGTAAACCAACTGTAAAAGAAATAGGGCTTCACTCAAAAATTCTATGATTTTTGAAAATTTGTCCACTATTAACTTGTCAAACCATGAAACTTCACTCACATGCTTGCCGGATGTTTCCAATCACATTTATTACCAACAGACATTCAAATCATTAATATGTCTGTTAAACACACCACTTTGTAAGGCACTTGTGCCATCATGACCCACTGCCATACAATCATTTCCCCCACTTTGTCTTCAATCACATTAAAACATCTTTTGTTGTTGATATCTTTGACTTCATGCACATATCTAGGCGTGAAAAATCTCCAATCTAAGTGTACTGTACAACTATGACTTGTCTGCACTTCATCAATTCAACTATGTCTTGTCCACACTTCCTCAATTCAACCTACAAATTGTATTTGTGCAACTCTACCATACTACAATATTGTTTACGCTTACTTGTACACACTATGCACCATATATACGACTAGTCAACTTGATCCAGAGGAAAACAAACTAATTTTCTTAATGTATTGCAAAGTAGATCATATGTGCACTCCTTCCCATTGGCACCCTAGTATGTTACAAAACATGTAAGCCTGTTTTTTTTAATCTTATCTTGTAATCTTATTCTATAATGCAATTGACAAAAATTGTTAAAAAAATTACATTCACACTCTTGCATATAATGAAATTTCTTACATGCATATTAATTTTTTTTTAATTATCACTAATGCCTTTTATATCTTTGATCTTGAATATAACTAAATTTCTTTAAATTTTTTTTACTAATGTCTTATATTCGTATAACTCCCTTAGATGTATAAAACTCTTATGCACATATGGTTGTCACATGTAACCATGTTGCATCTTCCATATATTAGAAACTTGCATCAAACTTTGTCCAAAATTATAGAAAACTTATCAAACTAATAGCTATTACTTGCAAAATACTTAAATCAAATTAAATATTAAAGTTAGTACAATGCTAAGATCAACATACAATATACTAGTCACCTAGACTTTATTGCTATTCTATAGATAGTGATTTGACAATGCACTACTCTTGAAGAATGGCTTAAGTTAATACCCATTAGCCATACTTTTTAGTAAAGTACCATCTAAGGTGTTCAATTTCACCATGACATATGCTATATGATCCCAAATGATGATAGGGCCTAGCCACCCAACTTTCAGCTTCCTAGGGTGCTTGTGGAATCTACTATCATAGGATAATATCATCATCTTTATTTCAAAATTTATATGTACTTTATATAATGATCATGTCATATCTTTTATCTTTACTTTTGAATGTGCTAACTTAGATCTAGAAGACTATGCCAAATATAATGGGCCAATGGGGTCAAGGTGTTACATGTTCATTGGGGTACTAACAAAGAGCTAGGACATGAAGTTTATCACTTCTTGGTGGGTTATGTCACAAAAAGGGGTCATGATGATGGTTGAGGGTGATTGGGGATGGTATGAGTTATTGTCTTTAGGAAACTTTGTCGACCTCAAAATGAATCAAAAAAATTATTTTAGTTAAATTGATTCTTGTCATAAGTGGAAATAAGTGTCTACCTTGAAAAAAATGACAAAAAAGTGTCATATCCCCTCGATACCTTGTTAATTATTTTGCATGACCCCTAGCCTCAATGTAATTCGGACTAGGGGTGAGATTACGAATTTTATTATGTGGACATGTGTGTGTGTGTGTTAATTGTAAACCTTGACGTTAACATTATTGAATGTGATTGTTAATCTGATTATGTTATTTTAATTTAATGCATTAAAATGTTTGGATTAACATGGACTAATGACTTGGTTGTTGGACTTTTGTGAGGTTTGTCGTTGGTTGCAAGTACTGAGGCACAAGATGAGGCAGATTTTGTGGTTTTGTTGGATGAAAGACAAACAATCGGTAATGGCATTCTAGTGTCAGGACCTTGCTTGTAGTTTTTGCCGACCTGGGGTTCATTTAAACCTAAGACCTTAGATATATATTAAATTTCCATAGTTTATCCATTTTTTGGCTAGGCAGAGACATCAAGATAACTTGGATTAATTCTGATTAATTGACATTGCATAATATGGTAAATTTATTAAAGGTAGATGAATGAATAAACAAATTAGAAAAATAAATAAAGAAATAAAGTTAAAATAAGTAAATTATAAATTATAAATTATAAAATGAATAGCTATGAAATATTAAAATAAAAACAATTTAAATCAAACAAATAATAATTGCCATCCATATTAAACATTTTTTTGATTAAACAAAGACTATACCATTGAACTAAGGAAAGCAAGGAAAGAAATAAAAGAGAAATGTCTAAGAAAACCATTCACGGGAGGAAGGAGGGCAATGGAAGGACAACTGGTGCTAATGGAGGAAGAAAACCCAGAAACATTGGACCAAGGGGAGGAAGTAGCTTGGCATGGGTGAGGAAGGAAGATAGGGAGAGGATGTTAGTAGCATTAAGAGACATGGTGACCCCCTACAACCTCAGGAAATGGAAAGAAGTAATCAAACTAGCACCATGGAAAAACTCGACTCTCTCTCACCTTTAAAATGACTTGTAAGGTCTCATTTTTGGTAGAGAAAATTTGGGGAAAGAGAAGAAGGGTGGTGTGGCTGAAACCAGAGGTGGGGACAAGATTTGAAGAGGAGATATGTGTAGGTGGTGGCTAGGGCATCCTCCATTGCTACTTCAAACTCCTTATACCTAGACATCTCAAACTCAAGTGTTAAATTCCTTTCTTTTTAAGCAATTATTATTTTATGTTGTAACCCTAATGAAATTCCATTTTGGTCTTGGAATCTTTTTTTTGAATGATCTTGTTGTCTCATAAACAAAGAGCTTACAACGCACACAAATTGTAGAGGACTTTGCCTACATTGTTAGTTAATGGGAATTATATATATATATATATATATATATATATATATATATATATATATCCAACCCCCTTGAACTAATTTGATATCAAGTTTCCACAATCCATATTGTTTGTAAGTATTGCTTTTGGATTTGATTATGTTGAAGTTTTTTGCATCAACCACAACCATTTCTGTGAACTATACTCAAATATTAAATTTCTTTGTTAAATCATTTACATGGTGCTAAAAACACATCAATCTTTTTAATAATAGACATTCTGATGTATATTACATATATTTATAATACCCAGCATAGTTTGTATTCATGTTTCTCTGTGTGCTGGAGAAATCTCTGCAGCGAGTATATGAGATTGTAGCCTGAAATCTATATTGAACATGTAACATATCAATCAATGTCTATGTTACTGCTAGATTATAACTTACTCATAAGAACTTAAGATGTCATCATGTCACAAATGCTTAGCTAATGGTAGAAGCATACCATGTACACTTATCAAAAATCCATGCTTCTCTTGGTTTGATAGATTTGAATAGTTCTTCCACCTCTTCATAAAGGTTTTATTCTCAAAGACAACATCTTTGAAAGCTTATAATGACCCATCATTCCCTTTAATTCTTCTATGAAGGATTATATGTCATCATCAACATTATATACTATGTTAACCTCTATCATTTTGGTTGAGATATCCAAGTGTGACTATGGTTACTATACAAGGAAATATTGAGTGAGACACATGAAATGTTACACTATTTATGTCTTTGCAGAAAGACAAAAGCATATAATAAAGAGAGAAGATTTATATAGTTAACATAGCATGTTGACTTATTAAATCTTTCCCTCTAAACAAGTGTCTGAACATGCCACAATTATAAAACACAAAAGAAGATTATTTTAATAACTTGCTTTATATAGGTAGATTTGATGTAATTGGAAGTTAAGTTGTTGCAATGTTATAATACTATAATGTATTACTATTATACACTAGGTTTACTATTCTCTATTACTCTCATATGCTAGAAATAACTACACACCTAACATCCATAGGTGCTAGTGTGTTGTCAGTAAGTATTAGTTTTTGGTTCTAATAGTTTGTTTGAGTAGGACTTTAATAGTTTTCAAATAAGTCTCAGTTTGTTGGACTGTGTAGATCCATGCATAAAATCAATATATAGTAAATGTATTTTGTTGAATAAACATAGTAATCTACTCTTGAATAATATTTATTTTTGACTTGAATGGATTGATTTTATTTAATAATGATTTTGGTCAAAATCTGTTACAAATAAAATGAAAATATGTTAGATTTTGGCTCTATGTAATACCTGTATGTTATATACTCCTCTTCCCAAAAGTGACTTTTACAAAGTATTCCTTCCTCGTAGAGGTTTTCCCCATTATTTGAGACATCTAAAGATGCCATGATGTTGAAGCATCTACCTTGACTAGCACAAGTAGCATTAATCAATCTTATTCAAGAAGTAAATCTTTCTTAGCATTATGCTAAACTAAGAAGGAGATTTGGTAGAATGTATGCAACACTTGAGTGAAAGTAAATTGATCCATTGCAACCCCATATTAAATAATTGCACAATACCTCTCTGCACTGATGGCTACTAGGACAACCATCCATACAAATGTCTACAGTTGTTATGATCAACTAACTGATAGGGAAATCATTTTCATTTAAATGAGTAATTTTGTTGCAATATGAAAATGTAGTCCCTACAATTCCATGTCTTGAAACTATACTTGAAGGATTGAATAAAATAGGGTATCCTCCACAAACTATTAAGGGATAAAGAGTTACTTTACCTTCCACCATAAGGAGTATATGAGTATGTATTTCTCCTTTATTAAATATCTAGTAGTTTCATTCATGGTTGTAACTAAGATGGGAACCTGCTGATCTTGAGTGAGGAAACTACCTTCTAGTATAGTGTTGAGCATGAGCTAAGGAATAGTATTATGCTCAAGATGGATGAAATTCTACGGGAAATACTATGCTCGATATGGATAGTAGTCTAAGGGGCTCAAGATTGACAGGTGTTTAGGGGCATTACATGCTCGAGATTGACAAGAGTCTAGGGGAAATACTATGCTCGAGATGCATAGTAGTCATGGGGAAATACATGCTCGAGATTGAAAAGTGTCTAGCGGAAGTACTACCATGCTCAAGATGGACAGTAGTCTAGGAGCATTCTATGCCAAGATGGATAACCTTGGTTTCTTAGCCATCTAATGGATTGCAAGGAAGAGAGTTCCTAACAAGCTCAAGTAGGTGACAAATAGCTCACTATGTAACCTTATAACTATTGCATGGAAAGGTATCTTATGTCTACCAATTCTAGGTGCACCTTGGAAATTAGTCACTGGGGAGATATTCTATACACTACTTATGGGATTGAATGACAACTCTCTCTCTCACCATGGGCCACTTAATCTGCTTGGAGGGGTGGATAGGGTTTGAATCCAATTTATAAGTTGGGATCATTTTGCACCCCACCACAACCCAAAGCAATCATGGACATGGAGCATTATGTAATCTCAAACCCTAAAGGTATCCACAGTTCATTTTGGCAGTAATATTTTATTGGTTAATGTAGCAAGCTTATTTTAGAAGGATATGTAATTGACATGATGATTAAAAGGTATATGTTGATCTCACTTGCTTCTATTTTAATTGTTAGCTAATTTTCTACGTAATCCGTCTTGCAATGATGAAAAAAATTCTCAAAATTTCTTCCTTTTGTTGAGGTTGTTGTCACATAGGTATAAGAGATTAGAACTCGACTCTAGGACCTAGGTGCTCTCTCTTTCATTGCACTAATATGACTATTTGGTATTGGTAGTCATGGATCATGGAAGAAAAGGAAAAGGAAAGAAGGTCTCAAAAAAAAAATTCCTCGACGAAAGAAACTAGAAGGATCCAAAGCCCCCGTTACCCTCGGGCCAGACACAAAAATTGAAACCATATCTGACACTAAGCCATTGGCTGAAATGATCAAACAAATAAAACTCCAAAAGGGAAAGGGATTGGCTAAACTTGACAAGGATCATGAACCACCAAGAAAATTCCCTCAAAAAACCCCTAAACCCAAGCCCTCAACTGACTGGGACTTTCCTTTTGGTTGTGGATGCAATGCTCCTATTCTCACTAAGGAAGCGATTACAAAGTATAATTGTGTCCATGCTGCTATGTATGTAATGTGGGAACCTCAAATGAGGAAGAACTCAAAGAGGAGTAGACTCCTACTTGTAACCAAAACTATGTACAATATGATGAACTAGTACTCAATAAACATCGTCTCACTTATGTAAAAAATGCTAACTATTAATGAAAAATAGGAAGATATATATACTTAAAAATAATGTGTTATGGTGAATATGGGAAATGGGAATGGATTTTTTTTAAAATATTATGAATCATATGTTGCATATGAATTTTTCCATAATTCTAAATTTGATAAAGACAAGACTTAAAATGAAATAGTAAAGATACTTAAATAACACTCTCTTTATCTCACAAAATTAATTTAATTCAATGAGGAGAACCTTATGGAGGGTAACAAGCCCTAGCCTTGTTGAAATTTTATGAGAAAGTAGGGGTGCACATCTTCACCTCCTACCATACCTGAGGAATTATAGGATGAATTGAATGCACTTCGTGCAAAAATAGCATCACATGAGCAACAAATTGAGGATCTGATGAGGCAAAAGGAGCAAGGAACTAATCACAACACTGGCATAGGAACTAAAGAGATGGATAGGGAGCACAATGTGCATGTAAGTCAGGAACATGAGAGAAGCTCCAGAATTCCCACCTATAGTCACTCTCTACCAAAGCCACAATGAGGAGTGGGAAAAGACCCACTAATTCAAGAATTGAAGAAAATGTAATCCCCTAAGTTAGACGTGACTGGCAGTGGGGATGTTATCGAAGTGTGGCTCATAGGAATGAATAAGTATTTTGGGTTGATGGAATTAAGTGTCAATACTAAGGTTAGGATTACCATTTATCGCCTAGAAGGAGAAGCCTTGCTATGGTGGGAATATTTAGTGGAAATCAAAAACTATGATATCATTCAACTAACTTGGGAAAAGTTCACCAAGCAGTTTTCCAAGGAGTACATGTCTTCTCATCATCGAGACCAAAAATATGACCGAATTCCATACACTACGCCAACAAGGAATGACGGTAGACGAATACAAGTCCAAATTCATGAGCTTACTCCATCATGTGTCTTATATGAAAGAAGAAGAGGATCAGTGAACAATTTTATCTTGGGATTGAATAAGAATGTTTTATATGCAACCAAGCTCACTCGACCTAAAAACTTAAATTAGGCTATGGAGGTAGCTTTGGTGGTTGAAGAAAAGCATAAGAGCGGGCAAGAATGCAAACAAAATACTCATTCCTCCAACTAATTAGATTTAATAAACATAAGGGTAATCAAGAGGCTAAATCTAAAGGAAAGGCTTCTCAGCAGATTAATAGGGGCCAAACTATAGGGAGAACCATGGGTTAGAAGGTCAAAAGGATAAAGGAGATAAAAGACAAAAGTCATATAAGCAAGAGGGTCAAGGTAATTCCAAGAGAGGCAAGGAATACTAAAAAGGACCGATGAATGGATGTTGGACATGCAGAGGTGATCATTATATGAGTGAGTGTCCCAAGAATCCAAATAAAACCACCAAACCCAACACCAAAAAATATGTAGTCGTGGATAATTATCAAGTGAATCAACAAGCCCCATTTATAGAACTTCAAGGTATACTTCTTAGCCAACCCATTTCTATTTTGGCAGATTTAGGAGCCACAAATAGTTTTATTTCCTCCCATGCCATTCAAAAATGTAAAATTGGTCATAAGAGTATTAGTTGAGAGGAGATGGAGGTTGATTTTGGGTCAGGTAAGACATAAAAGATCAAATTTTCCTGCGAAGAGATGAAATTAACCTAGGGATTATAAGGACCAAGGTGGATCTATGGGTCACTCTGTTAGGGTCCTTTGATTTAATTCTTGGGATGGATTGGTTCCAAAAGCACAAAGCGAAGTTGGATTGCTACAACAAGAAGATCAAATGTCTAGATGTCCTAGGGAGGTTAGTGTTTCTTCAAGGAGTTAGAAGGCCAGTGGTGGTATGAATGATCTCAACCATGCAAGTCAAGAGGGAATTGACAAAGGGAAGTAAATTTATCTAGTAAAGGTAGAAGAGGGTAATAATGATCCCACACCTAGCATTGAATACCATCCCATCCTCTAGGAGTACCGCAATGTCTTTCTAGAGTAATTGCCAGGATTTCCACCTAAGCGATGGATGGAATTCACAATAGATCTCATTCCAGGGGCTGAGACTACCTCAAAATACCCTATAGAATGAACACTATTGAATTACAATATCTTAAGGTAAAGTTGCAAGATCTAATGGATAAAGGATTGATACGGCCTAGTTTGTCCCCAAGGGGAGCTCTACTATGTTCACTAAGAAGAAGGATGAAACATTAAGGTTGTGCATAGATTACCAAATGTTGAACAAGGAAACCATTTAAAACAAATATCCCCTACCTAGAATTGATGATTTGATTGATCAAATAAAGGGAGCTGCTATCTTCTCCAAAATAGATTTAAGGTCAGGTTATCACTAGTTAAGAAATAGGGACGAAGATGTTCCAAAGACAGCTTTCAGAACATGGTTGGCCATTATGAATTCTTAGTGGTGCCTTTTGGCCTAACAAATCCCCCCTCTACTTTCATGAGTCTCATGAACCATGTTTTCCATGACTACTTGGACAAATTTGTGCTAGTATTTTTGGATGACATTCTAATCTACTCTAAAAATTTGCAAGAGCATGAGGAGCATTTGAGAATAGTTTTGCAAAGGTTAAGAGATCACAAATTATATGGAAAATTGTCCAATTGTTCTTTCTTTTAGCCTAAAGTGCACTATCTCGGACATATTATATTGGCCCAAGGAATTCTATTGGATCCATCCAAGGTACAAGAAATTATATAATGGCCTATTCCTAAGAATGTGGCTAAAGTAAGGAGCTTCATGGGTTTGATAGGATATTATCGACAGTTCATAGAGAACTTCTCCAAAATAGCTAACCCCATAACCTCACGTCAATGAAAATGAAAGAAATTTGATTGGACAGAAAAATGTGACATTATTGAATCCAAAATTTGAAGGAAGCTCTTACCACCACACCAATCTTACAAATGCCTGATCTAGAAAAAGAATTTGTAGTTTCAATGGATGCTTCAATGGATAGGTTAGGTGAAGTACTAATGCAAAATAGATGAGTGATTTCCTTCGAGTCTAGGAAATTGAAGGATCACAAAATCAACTACCCCACCCATGACTTGGAGCTAGCGGCCATCGTGCATGCCATGAAGGTGTGGAAACACTATTTGGTAGGAAGACCCTTCAAATTGAATACTGATCATAAGGGACTCCAATATATGTTCACTGAACCTAATTTGAATGCTCATCAGGGAAGGTTGTTGGAATTTTTAAGCAACCATGAGATAGATATCTCACATGTTAAAGGGAAACAAAATCGTGTTGCAAATTCCTTAAGTCAAAGGGATAAACTAGCTACAATCTCACAATTGAAGTTTGAATTGCCAGAAAAGATCAAGCAAATGCAAGAATGAGATCCCTTTTGTCAACAAATGAGATTAGAAGTACAAGGATGGATTAATCCAGTCGAGTACCATGTGGGAAACAATGGAATCCTTTGTTATTTAAACTAAATTTTTGTACCAAAAAAGGGAGGCTTAATATTGAAAATTCTCACAAAAGGCCATAAATCCTTATCAAGCACATCCTGGGGTGACTAAAATGTATGTGAACCTTAAAACTCATTACTTTTGGCTGGGAATGGAAAAGGAAATAACTTGACATGTCACCAAATGTCTTGAATGTTAGCAATTTAAGGTGAAACATTGTCATCTTGTGGGAACACTCTATCCTAATGATATACCACAACATAAGTGGTCAATAATTGCCATGGATTTCGTGACAGGATTGCCTAAAGCTCGAAATCAACACAACAATATTTTAGTGGTGGTTGATAAACTAACCAAGATAGCACACTTCATACAAGGTAATGTGAAGGATGATTCCCACTCTTGGATAAAATATTCATAAAGGAAGTCATTAGGTTGCATGGGATGCCCAAGGTAATCATTTCTGATAGAAATAAGTTGTTTACTTCCAAGTTTTGGACCTCTCTTATGACCACATTAGGGACTAGACTCAATTTTAGTACTACTTACCACCCTGAAATGGATAGTCAAACTAAAAGAGTTAACCAGGTTATGGAATATATGCTTAGAATGTATGTCATGGATCAACCCACTAAGTGGGAGGAGTATCTATCATTTTATTAGAATTTACATATAATAATTCATACCTTTCTTCCATCTAAATGGTTCCATTCGAAGCATTGTATGGTAGAAAGTGCAGAATGCTTATAGGATGGGATGGTTTAGAAAATTGTGTAACTATTGGGCTAGAACTTCTTTAAGAATATGAAAATCAAGTGAAAATTATAAAGGAAATATTGAAGGAGGCTTCAAATCATCAAAAAAGTTATGTTGATGCAAGGACACCAAGGGAATTTTTAGTAGGAGATAAGGTGTTCCTACATGTCAAACCACATAAAATCTCAATAAATTTTGGCAAAGATGTTAAATTACCTCCACAATACATAGGGCCTTTCAAGATACTTGATAAATTTAGCCATGTAGCTTACCGACTAGCTCTTCTACCATCTCTCTCTCACATTCACAATGTATTCCATGTATCCATGCTTAAGAAGTATATTGTTGACCCCACACATGTAATTTATTAGCAGGAACTGTAGGTGGAAGACGCTGGAGATATGCACCTCGAACTACTCGTAATCATAGATAAGCACAACCTACAATTGTGCAAAAAACTATCCAGCAAGTTAAGGTCCTATGGGACCAATGTGGGGAACAAGGGGCTACTTGGGAAGATGAAAATTTAATAAAACTAGAATATCCATACTTGTTTAATTAAGTCGAGTCAACTTAATTGTAAGGGAAAGAGTATGTCATATCCCCTCGATACATTGTTAATTATTTTGCATGACCCCCAGCCCCAATATAATTTGGACTAGGGGTGGAGTTTCATATTTTATTATGTGGACATATATGTGTGTGTGTGTGTTAATTGTGAACCTTGACGTTAATATTAATGAATGTGCTTGTTAATCTTATTATGTTATTTTAATTTAATGCATTAAAATGTTTGGATTAACACTAACTAATGACTTGGTTGTTGGACTTGTGTGAGGTTTGTCATTGCTTGCAAGTACCAAGGTACAAGATGAGGCATATTTTATGGTTTCATTGGATGGGAGATAAACAATTGGTAATGTCATTCTAGTGTCAAGACCTTGCTTGTAGTTTTTTCCAACCCGAGGTTTATTTAAACCTAAGACCTTAGATGTATATTAAATTTCCATAGTTTATCCATTTCTCGCTAAATTGTTTCTAGTTAATTGACATTGCATAATATGGTAAACTTATTAAAGGTAGATGAATGAATAAACAAATTAAATAAATAAATAAAGTTAAAATAAGTAAACAATAAATTATAAATTATAAAATGAATAGCTATGAAATATTAAAATATAAAAAAAATAAAACAAATAAATAACAATTGTCATCTATATTAAACATTTATAAGGTGGGCAATTAAAAAAAGACTATACCATTAAACTAAGGAAAGCAAGGAAATAAATAAAAGAGAAAGGTATAAGAAAACCATTTACAGGAGGAAGGAGGGTGATGGAAGGACAATCGATGCCGATGGAGGAATAAAACTCAGAAACATTAGACCAAGGGGAGGAAGTAGCTTGGCATGGGTGAGGAAGGAAGACAAGGAGAGGATGTCAATAGCATTAAGAGGCATGGCACCCTTGCAACCTTAGGAAATGGAAAGAAGTAATCAGAGTGGTGCCATGGAAAAACTCGACTCTCTCTCTCTCTCCTTAAAAATGACTTGCAAGGTCTCATTTTGGGAAGAGAAAATTTAGGGAAAGAGAAGAAGGGTGACATGGCTAAAACCAGAGGTGGGAACGATATTTGAAGAGGACATCTGTGTAGGTGGTGGCTAGGGAAACCTCCATTGCTACTTCCAACTCCTTATACCTAGACATCTCAAACTCAGGTGTTAAATTCTTTTCTTTTTATGTAGTTATTATTTTATGTTGTAACCCTAATGAAATTCCATTTTGGTCTTGGAATCTTTTTTTTTAATTTCTGGGAATGATCTTTTTGTCTCACAAACAAAGAGCTTACAACACACACAAATTATAGAGGATTTCACCTAAATTTCTAGTTAACGGGAATTATATTTATTTATATATATATATACAACACCCTTGAACTATTCAACCATAGTCATTTCCTGTGAACTATACTCTCTCAAATATTAAATTTATTTTCCAAATCATTTACATGGTGCTAAAAACACATTAATCTTTTTAATAATAGACATTCTGATGGAAATTACATATATTTACCATACCTAGTGTACTCTATATTCATGTTTCTCTGTGTGCTAGAAAAATCTTTGCAATGAGTACATGAGATTACAACCTACAATCTATATTGAATGTATAACATATCAATCAATGTCTATGCTATTGCTAGATTATAACTTACTCATAGGAACTTAATATGTCCTATTTTCACAAATACTCATCTTATGATAGAAGCATACCATGTACACTTATCAAAAAAGCTATTCTTCTCTTGCTTTGATAGATTCAAATAGTTCTTCCACCCCTTCAGGAAGGTGTTGTTATCAAAGACAACATCTTTGAAAGATTATAATGATCCATCATTCCCTTTAATTCTTCTATGAAGAATTATAGGTCATCATCAACATTATATACTATGTTAAGCTCTATCATTTTGGTTGAGATATCCAAGTGTGACTATGGTTACTATATAAGGAAATGTTGAGTGAGACACATAAAATGTTAAACTATTTATGTGTGTGTAGAAAGATAAACAAATGTAATAAAGAGAGGAGATTTATATAGTTAACATAGCCTATTGACCTGTTAAATCATGCCCTCTAAACAATTGTCTGAACATGTCACAATTATAAAATACAAAAGAAGAATCTTTTTAATAACTTGCTTTGTATAGGTAGATTTGATGTAATTGGAAGTTAAGTTGTTGTAGTGATATAATACTAATTTGAATTTGTATAGTTGAGGTGCATAGTTGATCTTGGAGAATGTTTTCAAGGTTGAATATGGTATAAATATGTGTTGATTTGTTGAGGGATGATGAGAGAGATGTGATTGATGCGAGTGATTTGAATTGCAAAGTTGTAAGGTGTGAATTTGTGAAGTGAAGTGTGAGCTTTCATGTGTTAGATTACTGAATACAGTTAGCAGAAGGTGTCTACAATCTTCAGTCAGACTGCAAAGGTGTTGGTGATGCTATGGTGGAATTTTTTGTTGCATTGAGATGGATTTCTCATTGTAACACTCTTCTCTGTCTTTTTTTTTTATTCTAGCAGTGAGCCTTTGGTAGTGATCCTTTCTTTCTTTCTTCTAGGTAGCGAGCCCTTCGGCAATGAACCCTTTGTAATTGATGATGATATTACTTTATATTGTGAGCTAATACTCACCGTGGTTTTCCATTTTTTGGTTTTCCACATAAATTTTGTGTTCAATTATGCATGGTGTTACTTTGGTTCTATTTATGTTATTTTCTTTAATGATAAATCATTCTAATAGATTAAGAGTTAATTGAATTTATGTGGATCTAAATATTTGTGAGGATTTTGAAGTTTTAAGGTACAACTGATTCACCCCCTCTCTCAGTTGTCTTGTGCATTCAACAATTGGTATCAGAGCATGGTTCCTTGGAAGAAATCTTAACCACTTGAGGTAGATCTGGGATGGTGCACAAGAAAGATGTTCCTTTGCTTGATGGACCAAATTATGCACTCTGGAAGACAAGGTTGGTTTCTCTTGGATTTGAAATCTAGAAGTCTATTGAGACTGGATATACTATACCTACAAATGGTCTGAGAACTGATGATGAGATCAAGGCCTATAAAAATAATGGTAAAGCAAGGTATGCTCTCTTAAATGGTCTTGCTATTTCTTAACTAGTGAAAGTTATGAATCTAAAAACTGCTAGAGAAATTTGGGTAAAGTTAGAAAGCATTTATGAAGGATATTACAAGGTAAAACAAGCTAAGATGCATAACCTATAGATCTTATTTGAGAGCCTGTGGATGTCTAAAGATGAAAACATTACAAGCTACATGTAGAAGGTGGATGAAGTTGCTAGTTCCATTAGAGGTATTGGTGGAAAACTTAAGTAAAAAGAAGTGGTAAAGAAGGTACTTAGAACTCTTCCTAAATCTTATAGTCATAAAGTTTCTATTATTGATTAATCTCAATATTTGAGAAGATATACTAGAGATCATTTGTATGGCTCCTTAACTACTTTTGAAATGAGATCATTTGGTCCAAGCAATGCAAAATTTGAGTCTACTTTTAAGGCTGGAAAATTAGAGAAGTCTATGGAATCAAATCAAGAGGATCTTGATAATGTGGAAGCTAACTTTGTGAGAAGAATGAAAAAGGGTACTGGAAAGTACATATATAAGTTTCCTTTCAAATATTTCAGCTGCGGAAAGATAGGCCATTATGCTTCAAGATGTCCAAATAGAGCTTTGAATGACAAGAATAAGGAAAACAAAGGTAAGATGATTAAGAAATTTTATTATGTTAGAGAAGAAATTTCTAATGATGTTGACTATAGGGATGATGAGGATGGTGAATGCTTGTTCTTGGCTTTAAACGATGAAACTAATTTTGCTAATTCTAAGAGATGTATGAAGGAAAGTGCTCCAGAATCAAGTGCTAATATTGAAGGCACCTTGGTGTCTGATTTTCATGGTAGACAAGAGAAGAATTAATGGATCATTGATAGTGGATTCTCTAATCATATGATCGGTGACAAGAGTAATTTTGTTAAACTTGAAAAATATGAAGGAGGATTGGTTAGGTTTGGTGATGATACATCTGCTAAGATTTGTAGAAAATGTTCAATTAGTTTTGATGGCAAGCATAACACTAACGATGTTCTTTATGTTAAGGGTTTAAGACAACATCTTGAGTGTTGTACAAATATGTAGCAAAGGATACAATCTTATGTTTTAGGATGACGGCTGTGAGATCAAAAAATTCTCTGGAACTATGGTTGTTGTTGGAAGAAGGACGAATGAAAATATCTGTCAGCTCAAAGGTGTTAATGGTTATTGTTTTATGACTTACATAAATGGGAGTTGGTTGTGGCATAGAAGAATGTGCCACATCAATTTTGATAGCCTAGTGAGAATAAGTTTAGTTCAAGTTGTGAGAGATCTTCCAAAGATTATAAAGCCTATCAATGTTGTATGTAAGGGATGCCAAGTTGGAAAGCAAGCAAGAATAAGTTTCAAAGTCAAAGAAAAATCTTCTGTTGTACTGTTGGAATTGGTGCATACAAATATTTGTGGTCCTACTAGAGTAAGAAGTCTTCAAGGTGACAGGTACTTCATGCTATTGATTGATGATTATTCTAGAATGACATGGGTTACTTTTCTCAAAGAAAAATAAAAATCTCTAGATAAGTTTAAAGCATTCAAAGTTATGGTTGAGAATGAAATGGATATGAAAATCAAATGTTTGAGGTCTGAAAAAGGTGGAGAGTTCACCTCCAATGAGTTCAATATCTTTTGTGAGAAACATGGAATAAAGAGGCATTTATCTGTCCCTAGGACTCCTCGGTAGAATGGAGTGGTTGAAAGAAAGAATAGAATTGTTCAAGAAGATACAAGGACAATGATGAAAAAATAAAATATACTGGAAGTCTACTAGAGAGAAGCAATTCATACTGATGTTTACATACTTAACAAAGTGAAAGCAAGAGAAAACAACACAAAGACTCCCTATGAGCTATGGTATGGAAGGGTTCCTACTATCAAATACTTTAGAGTATTTGGAAGCAAATGCTATATCGGAAGAGATGAAGAAAACTTAGGAAAGTTTGATGTAATATCTAATGAAGGTATCTTCCATGGATATTCTACTAGAAGTAAACCTTACCAGTGCTACAACAAGAGGCTAAGAAAGATTGTTGAGAGTGCAAGTATCAATGTTGATGAAGACCTACAAAAGAATTCAGTGTTGATAGATGAATATGAATTAGATGAGTCTTCGTGTAGAGAAGAATAAAAATATAAGGAAAAATAAGTGCAGATTGAAGAGGAAGAAGCTTCGAAAAGGATTCCTAAAACTTCCAAGTATGTGCTGAAGAATCATTCTAAAGAATAGATCATTCATGATAAGAGAAAAGTTGTACTGACAAGAAGGAAAGTTTATGAAGAATAGGTAAATCTATGTTTACTTTATGAAGTTGAACCAAAAACAGTGATTGAAGCATGCAAGGATGAGTATTGGATCAAGGCCATGGAAGAAGAACTAATGCAGATTGAGAAGAATCAAACTTGGGAACTTGTCCCAAGAGAAAATAAGAATGCAATTGAAACTAAGTGGGTATTCTAGAACAAACTGAATGAGAGTGGATAAGTGGTAAGAAACAAGGCAAGACTTGTGTGTAAAGGCTACTCACAAGTAGAAGGAATAGAATTTGAGGAGATATCTGCTCTAGTGACAAGAATGGAAGCTATCAGGATGTTTTTGGCTTTTTTAGCACATAAGGATTTCAAAGTATATCAAATGGATGTGAACTTTGATTTCTTGAATGGTGAATTGGAAGAAGAAGTATACATAGAACAACCAGAAGGATTTCAGTTATCAGATAAACCAGATATGGTCTACAAATTGAAGAAAGCATTATATGGATTGAAGCAAGCTCCCAGGGCTTGGTATACAAGGCTAGATAGGGACTTGCTACAACAAGGATTAAATAAAGGTACCACAAATAGAAATCTTTAATTAAAAGTTGAAAAATATCAAATCTTGATTGTGGTTGTGTATGTTGATGACATAATTTTTAGAGGAAATCAAGCTATGTGTAAGAATTTTGTAGAAGAGATGCAAAATAATTTGAAATGCCAATGTTTGGGGAGATGAATTTCTTCCTTGGGCTACAAATCAATCAGGTAGATAGAGGTATTTTCATTTCACAATCAAAGTATGTCAAGGAAATGTTGAAATGTTTGGAATGGAAGATTCTAAACCGGTACATGTACCCCTATGGTTACTGGTTGCAAGCTAAGCAAGAATGATGAATCTCTTAAGTTTGATTAGAGCAAGTATAGATCAATGATTGGAGGACTGCTATATCTAATTGCTAGTAGACCAGATATCATGCATGCAGTTTGTCTTGTGGGTAGATTTCAAGAAGATCCTAGAGAGTCACATGTTGTAGTAGTGAAGAGGACATTCAGATACTTGAAGGGCACTCTGAATCATGGTTTGTGGTATCCAAAGGATACTAAATTTACTCTATGTGCTTACATAGACACAGATTGGGTTGGTTGTGTAGATGATGTAGGAAAAGTACAAGTGGTGGTGCATTATTTCTTGGATGCAGATTGGTGTCATGGCTAAGAAAGAAACAAGATTCAATGTCTTCATCTATTGTAGAGGCAGAATACATTGCAGCAACATCTTACTACACACAAATATTATGGATGAGACAAAAATTAAAGGATATCAGAGTGGTATATGATGAACCGATTTCTATCTTCTATGATAATACAAGTGCTATCAATATATCAAAGAATTTGGAAATGCATTCAAGGACAAAGCATATCTTCATCCTGTATCACTTTTTGAGAGAGAAGGTTGTAGAGAATGAAGTGAAGCTTGAATATGTGCCTATAAAGGATTAGGTTGTTGATATATTTACTAAGACTCTTCTTAAGGATACTTTTGAGTATCTCCAAGAGAAGTTGTGGGTTATTGCCCCTCCTTCTTTGAACTAGATGCATAATGAGATGCATCATTCTAGTGGATCTCAAGATTTATTCTTTGTTTTGGACTGATGTTGTTGGCTACCTCTAAAGAGGAGTAGGTAGTGGCATTAAATTGGTTGTTGCAGCCAAGATGAGTGAGTGTTATCATTTCATAGTGGTTGTTGATTGATACAGTATGTTGTGTGATCCTAAGGGGGAGTATGCAGAATAGTAAAGGAAAGAAAGTTGTAGAGAAATACAAGGCTATTTGATATCAATGGGAGAGATTCAAATTTGTTGCCCTTTTCCATTGATGTCTAAGGGAGAGAATGAGTCATGTGAAAAATAATAAGGTGATCTAGATGACAAAGGGAGAGATAGTACAATGAGAGTTGTGTAAGGGGGAGAAAAGAGATAATGAGTTGGTATGGAGAAAAGTATTGATTATCAGAGTTGTTATGTTTGTTGTTGATGGTTTTTCACATTATGTGTTGTCATTAATGAAAAAGGGGGATATTTTTGCAAGTAAGTGTAGTTGGTGTTGTCATTGATGTCAAAAAGCTTTGATTTTGTCATTAGTGTCAAGTATATGGGTAGGGTATTGTTGCAAAGGTGTGAGAAGTTGGTATTGAGATGATTTTGTCTCTAATGATGCTTTGATTAGTTGCATTATGTTGTCATTAGTAAGCTACTAGTGTCAAACTCTAGTGTTGCTTTTGATAAGCTTATGTATATGGACGTATGGTTGATTTGCTATGTTTTAGTTGGCTTGGTGGTGATGAGGAAGTGCTAAAGATGATGATTATGTGTCTTTGGTGACTACTCTCCAAGTTCTTTTTAGAAAAATTCAATAAAAGAGGCAAACAGTGTATTGTAGAGGTGTTCTGGTATACAAATTCTTGTTCTATTTTGGCTCCGCATTTTTTTTGTTGAATATTTTCTTGTGTGGTTCAAATATGTTGGTCAGAGGTGTTCATAGGTTTTTTATTTAGATTTTCTTGATTCGGATTGTTGTGTAAAAGAAGTTGTGTTCACCAGTGTGTGAACTATGTTGTAGTAGTGTCTAAGAGAAATGGTTTTTCTTCGCATTTATTCACAGAGTGGTTTTAGGTCTTGTGGATTTGGAAGGATGTTGATAGTATTTGTATCTTTATTCAGTTGAAGTTTTTTGAGGTTTGGTGCTCTTGAATTCAGTTTCTTGAGTAATAGTGTGTGGAAGGTTGGTTGAGTGTACTATGTGTGTACATTCTTCAAGTGAAAGTTGTTGCAAAGAAATTTTTTGGATTCCAAGGTGTTTGTGGAATATTCTAGACTGTGTTCAAGTGTGGTGTGTGGTCTATGATTCTTCTTTGAATTTGAGGAGGTGTGTACTTAAATTTTAATGGTGTTAACACGAGTTCGACCAACCTTGGGTGTTTACACTAATTGTGGAGTTACTTCGATGTTTGTGGAAGCATGGTGTGGTGTGTATGAGTGGATTTAGGTTTGAGTTAAGGTGTTTTGTGGCCTGCCTTCATTCCTTTCCACCATGAGAATGTTTTTTTGTCGACCTAATTTGAATTTGCATAATTGAGGTGCATAACTAACCTTGGAGAATTTTTTCAAGGTTGAAGATGGTATAATTATGTGTTGATTTGTAAAGTGATGATAAGAGAGATATGAGTGATGTGAATTGCATATTTGTAAGTTGTGAATTTGTGAAGTGCAGTGTGAGCTTTCATGTGTTAGATTATTGAATGTAGTGAGAAGAAGGTGTCTACAATCTTCAGTAAGACTGTGAAGGTGTTGGTGATGTTGTGGTGGAGTTTTTTGTTGCATTGAGATGGATTTCTCATTGTAACACTCTTCTCTATCTTCTTTTCTATTCTAGCAGTGAGCCTTTCTTTCTTTCTTCTAGGCAGTGATCCCTTTGTAATCGGTGTTGATATTACTTTATATTGTGAGCTAATCCTCACCGTAGTTTTTCCCTTCTTGGGTTTTCCAAGTAAATCTGGTGTTCACTTGTGCATGGTGTTACTTTGGTTCTGTTTATATAATTTGATTTAATGATAAATCATTCTAACAGATTAAGGGTTAATTGAATTAATGTGGATATGAATGTTTGTGAGGATTTTGAATTTTTAAGGTACAACTTATTCACCCCCCTCTCAATTTTCTTGTGCATTCAACACTAATGGGCTATAGTACAATTATAAATTCAATCCCTATCAAATGTTATTTCCAATATTGTTTTGGAGGTGTCCTTGTGAAAAAACTTGTAGATCCTCTATGTTTCTTGTTATGTTCTTTGTGTTTATTTCTTTTCATAGAGTAATCATATCATAAAAATTAATTTGGGAGGCTAAGAGATCATATTAGAAAACTTGTCTTCAAATTTCACCTTCAAACCTCATGTATTTGAGGATCTGTAGTAGAAGTGCTATTTGTACTATAGACCTGACATTTATGGTAGTATCCCTATTTTAGAACCCTTTAGGGGTCTAAAATTTCTCTCTACACTATTTTATTTCCTTTGTTTAGAAATAAACATGTTTTACTTTGACTAGGTTATAAGCAAATCATATTTAAATCTTTTATGTGACATTTTTTTGGAAAAGTGTGTTGTACGATTGGTTTTTTGTGGTTGAGATGGTTTGGGGATGCATAAAATCTATTATAAATGATGTAATCATTTTATTTTCACACATTTATTTTTATAACATTTATGTGAGCTAGGAATTCTTCCCTATGTTGAGTAATCATTAAATATAAAAATTTCCTCTAGGTTAATAAATGAAAGAACCATAGTTTAAATTTTTCATGATGTTTGGAAAGAAGGTAATTGATCCCTACTCTTCTCTTATACATAACTAGGAATCTCTCCTTGATTAGATGTATGCTTATATATATAATTAATGAACTAATATTCATGTTTGGAGAGAGAAATATATGATTATTAGTGCTCAATTTCCCTTATGGTACCTTGTTTACAAATCAAGAATTAAGTTACTTATCTTTGCATAATAATCATTTAATAATAAAAATAAAATGATATTTAATGTATGGTAATATCTCTTTATCATTCTTCATTATATTGTGCTACAAAGAAAAGAATGATCTCCTACATAGATAGAGGTTAATAACATAATGATATTAATTTGAATATTTCATAATTAGTTGAGAAAGAAATTATCTTGTTGCTTTGTTAGAAAAAATTACTCTCTCCCTTCATCTCTTAGATTGAATAATTACTTATGTAGATTAGAGATTTATAAATGTGCATGTATCATAATTACTCTATCTCTCATAAAATGAAGTGTGTCCATTTGAATGAAAAGGAAATCATATGTAAGCTTAAATAACTCTAAGATAAGGTGAGTTAATATAACTTGATATCAACCTAAAGATATGTAAGTCTTATGAATGGAATGAAAAGAGGTTTCAAATTAGAATGTATGATAATCTCTATCTCTGTCTCCTAGTTGATATAAGTGTTTGTCAAAAGATAAAGTGTTTTTTATTAAGTAAACCTTGTATATCTCTCCCTTGCTCACCTTTGTGTGTGTTAACGAAAACAATGAATGGTTAATTGTGAAATGATGATATATTATTCTTATGTTCAAAAGAGGAATATGGTGCCTTATAATGTTTATATAAAATGAACTATTTGTTATACTTTCTTTCTTTAGTTAATTATTTCATTGGGGTGTGTGGTAGTGTTGCATCAAGATATGTCCCACCCTTTGTAGATTGAGTTGATTTTATTTCTCTACTTGTATGCACCTAAATGTATCTTCTATGCATGTCAATGTTGTGTGTGATGTTTACTTGTGTATGCAAACATATTGCAAAACTATTGGTGCTCTATTTCATTACATTAGAAATTTGTGAGACATGTTTTGTACCCTATTTTTTCCTTAGAAAAATTTAGCAATTATAAATTTTGTCTATCGTAGAATATGGAACACTTACACAATTCCAATTAAAAAAATGCATTATTCTTATTCCTTAATTCACCTTGATCATTTTGAGATTAGTAGATATTAATAATTGATTTGTCATAATGTAATATTTTAGATCCTATTGCTAACCTAGAAATCTAACTATATTTGTCTCTAGTTCACTTATGTGATTTTGGACGTAATCTTTGCAAGTGTAAACCTGAACTTGATGAATGACTATGAATTGTGACACATGAGAATAAACTAGTAGAAAGTGGATTATTGAAATTCACTCACTTTGATTTATAATATCTAAATCTTCATAAGGATTGTTGATGCTTAGAAATACCTTTGAGAAATCTACTAAATTGTGAGGATCATGTTCTTCTTAGTTAGAACATTAATTGGACCTGTTTACTAGCTCATATAGATAAAATGCTATGTAGACACCTAAATTACACCACCTTCTATCGTCAATTTTAGGTCCATTAGTTAATCCTAGCTAATTTTTTTAACATCACCAAATTGATTAATTCATTTAATTAATTAATTAATTGTACCATGTCATCACATTTTATTAGCTAATTATTAATTAGTTAGGCAATATTTTCTTAATTAGTTTATTCCCAATTGATTATTAAGAAATTAATTCTCATCTTCATCCTCTAGAATCGCTTCATAATCAATTAATAATTAATCAATTTTCAAATCCTTGCACACATAATTAATTAATTATGTAGCCAATTGATTAATTATCCTATCATGCATTCCATATATAAACTTCATCAACACATAATTAATTAATTGTTCTCACATGCCATTCCTATAAGTCAACTTCTACTCATGCAAATTTATAAATTCCCTTACTTATGCATGCACATTCCTAAATGGAATAAATCAAATAAATTAAAAATCATGCAAACCATGTGAATTGATCTCAATCATTCCTCTTCTCATTCAAAAATCTATAAATTCACCTATTCTTCCTTAGTCTATATACGAACAATTTGTAAGTCTATGTTAAGAAATCTTGCACAAGGTTAAACATCCACTCTCCACTAAAATATGAGAAAATCACTTTAAATGATTTATTTGAGGTTTGCTTGATTTTGGAATAAATAGATTTTAATCATTTGTGTTTTAAATTTTTAATTTAATTTTATTCCAATTCCATTATATGCATTCTCTAATAGTGTTGTCATATTATTTTTATTCCTTTTGCAACCCAAATTCTAGACGCACTCAATAAATGCTTAGATTATCCTTCCATTACTTTAAAATGAATTCTTTTTATTCCTCTTATAAATCAAATTTTAGATGCACTCAATAAACACTTAGATTGTCCTTCCATTACTTTAAAATGAATTAAAAGAATGCACAACAAAATAATATACACATCAATACAAATATATACTAAATTAACTCACAATAATTAATAAATTAACTAAACATAAATTTAATTTTGAAATTAAAATTAAAAATAATATGAATCAAATCTGCAGTCACAATCCCAAAATCAAAATCAAATATTTATGAAAAAGGGAATAATACAATGATAATATAATAATCCCATGTGGTTTGTTATATTCCTAGAAACACTCTCTTCCAAGGGGGAAAAGGTACAAATTTAAGAAAGACAAAGCAGATATATATCCGTTGTCATCCTCTTAATGACATTTATGAGTTTTGTCTTTAGTGTTAGGTAATAATTGGATTATGAATATAAAAGTTGTGTTTTGTGTGAGATGATGTGACATTTATCATCCTATGAGTTGGACGTCATGTGCGCTGCTCATTCAAGATTCCCACTGACGTCATCAAATTCCAGATACTGAGCTTATAATTGACAGGTGTACTTCGCCGTCTTGTTGGAGGGCTAATTCAAAGGGCCCGCACCAGACCAAGTTCCGGTGATTACTAAATTAGTGTGGGGAATGACAATGCTTAATCACAACCTAATACTTTGTCATACTTTCTAAAATGATTTGAGTTTTTTCTGAGTTCACCTACCTATCCCAGTGTGGACCCGGTGGACTTGTGCTTATGCACAAATTTTATTTTAGAGAAGGTGGCTTGATTGCATTGATTTTGATGTGTGAATATGTGTGAGGAGTTTTTAGGAAATTTGTTGTATCATGAAGGTTATGTTCTCTTTAATCAAATTTTTAATAGATCAACATTATAATTTTGACTTAATAATTGAGGACAAAAAATTAAATAGATATTGGTTTTAGGATGATGTGTTTAGATGTAAATTTTATGAAATTCTTTATAATATACATCTATTAAGGGGTATAATATGCCTTTACATCGTGTGGACTTGTACTTTCCTTGTTTGGTGGAAATGTACATATGTGATTATAACTCTTATTATCCTGCATTGGTTTTGTAATGCTAAGATTTGAAAGTGAAATGAAAGAAAACTAGTATGTAATCTTCCTATCCAAATCAAACAAAACCTCTAGATAGAGCTCACAAAAGAGATCAAAACAAAGCAATAACATTGAAATAAACTTGAAATGTTAAAATAACCTCCATTTTGATTTGATTTGTTCCAATGATTTTGAGATGTGGATGCTCCTTGCTTAAAGATTACCAATTTGACAACATATACCCAACATAAGTGATAATGGATTATGATTTGGATCAGAGATTGATTGAATTTATCGACTTTTGGAAGAGAGAATGGATGGTAAAGATTTGATTATGAGATCAATTATGGAGAATGGTTGAGAGGAATCCCCTAGGATCAAGGAAAGTATGAAGGTGGTTAGATTGTGAATGGCTAAGATGAGCTTACTAAATTTAGTAAGTAGTTGTGAGCATGAGGGAAATAAGGGACATGTGCACTTAAGAAGGTTATAACTTTAGGTTGTGTTGAGAGAATAAGGGGGACCATAAGGACAAGTATTCTTAGGTGCTCTACATTTTTGAAATGTGTTGAGAAAATATAATCCTAATTAAAGAATAATATTATTTAATTATTTTAACCACATGTGAGATGAAAAATAGATGGAATATGTATTTGTTTATTTGTAAGGAGATAGTAAAAATGATTAATTAAATAATATGATTATTTAATTAAGTGATGGATTTTAGGTGAAGAGGATTAGACTAGGTGATGATGTTGGTCAATTAGGACTATGTGATGGAATTAGTCGATTAAAGTTAGGTGATGGAATTGATCGATTTGGGTTAAGCAATGGATGACTAGAGAATATTTTAGGTGTCTACATGTTGTACATTCACTTCTCTTGGTGTTGAATCCTATATATTATACCCACCTCTTTCTCTCATATGAGCATCTCATCTTATCTCGCTCATTTTACTTCTCTTATAAATTTTTAGTTGCATCTTTACTCTAATGGAATAGCCTTTTTTTGCATCTATAGTCTTTGATTATCAAATACAATTTATATTTTATGGCTCAGTCTTGTCGTTAGAATTTAGGATATTTACCCCATCAACAAATTTAATATAGTATCAGATCAATTAGTAATTTTAGTCTAGACCGTCTCTATTAAGTATTGCAAATATTTTTGAGATCTTAGTATGCTCTTCTCTTGCATCCTTGGATGATTTAGAAAATTGGAAAAATTTTAAAGAGAGATTGGAAGCATGGGTTTGTATTTATGACATTATTTTGTAGGCATTTATAGTGAATATTGGAGTAGCTCATAGAACACATAATTGTGCCCACAAGATATGAAATTATTATTCTTGTAAGAGTTTGAAGGAAGGGTTTTCTATTGGGAATCCACATATCACTTGATATTCAAGAAATTTGAGTTAAATTTAATCCTACAATTACACTTGAAAGGCACAAAACCTTAGGATTGTTTATTAATTTATCAATTTTGCACGATTTTGCATAGAGGCCTTAGAAAATATTTCTCCCCCTACTTGGATGAATCATACCATAAAATATTGTGCAAACATCATAAAAACATCTCTATGACATCACTACACAATTTATATTAGGAGATCAAAAGACATCAATAAAAAGTAATGTGCATTCCTTTTAAACTATTTTTTGAAAGTTTAAAATATTAGAAATATTGAAAACTAAGATTGGGTACTAGTTGTACCTTACACAACCCTATATGGTAGGAAATTGACCCACACAAAGGGTATAATGTAGTGTGGGAATTATGCTCTAATCCTTTCACAACACATTTAATCCAAGGGATTGCATGAGCAATTATATAGCCTAGTTAAGGCCTACAACCTCAACACTCCATAAGTTTCAAGCCACCACCAATGGTCCATTAGTAGTGATGCCTCCTCCACTAAACCTATATATGAAAACAACCCGTCTAGATAATTTTAATTTTTTATTCTATATAGGTGGTTTTATATGCAAATAAATGTAATTTTTAGGTATAAAATTAGTTTTATAGAATTCTAGCAGTAGTTTCAAACCAATAGGGTATATTCTATTAAGAGGAGCATATTTTATCCATTAGCGATAGGTGATATCATGTTGACATCAATACCTTTGCTATGACCTTAACCCATTGATTAATTTGGGATATGTGGGGCCAACTTGTGGCTAACATAACTATTGAGAGATCTAAAAGGATTATTTTGGGACCATTAAGTCATGCATTACCATCAACACTTGGAAATGCTAATTGATGTAGGATGTAATCAGTCGATCAATCTCTATGATTAAAAGGTTGAATCTGTATTTATCCTAAGTTAAGCCTAAATTAGTTTAAGGAAAAGGGGGAGTGATTACAAAAAGAAAATAACACAAATGAAAGAATCATTCTAGATGGACACATTCTCACTATAATAACCAATAGAGAAGAACACACATAGAATTGCTAACAAACAAGCATAACAAGAATCATAGTTTCAAAAAATATAACTTCTTATATGCATTCTCACAAGGTCACTTGATCATTAAAGGAAACACATCCACCACTAGAAACATGGATAGAGGCTCTCCTATATAATTGTGAGAAGATTAATATTGAGATCAAGAATTAAGCTCAAAACCTTAGTTGCATGCCATCAAACTTGAGACTTAGCTTACACATCAAGCTCAACAACTTACCTATAGAAAATGTAACAAAACTAACAAGAGGAATGTAGGTCATTATTTATATTAGGAATTCCACAAATCTATAATGAGATTTCCCCCCAAAATAAGAGTTTGAATTTGTAATATGACAAAGAATATTGTCATATCTTTGCAAATTTAGTTCCTTGATGTCTCCTATTGGTAGTATAAATCTACTACATAGGATATAGAGAGATTCTCAATTTAATTTTATTGTGTAGTACCATGCTTTTGAGCTCCATGTAAGTGAACTCCCATCACTGTGCACATGAAAGATAAAATTGCTCTACCCTTAAATGTTGGATTGGTTCTCATGAATAATTTGAATTTGGAATGCAAAAAATCCCTTCCCAAAGTGATTTGGAGCTATGGAGTAGCCTAACAATGTCAAGAGGAGTTGTAGATTAAAAAAGTATACAACTATGGAACAAAGCTATGGAGATCCACAAGGAAGTGGTTGTACATCATCATAGGCTATTGGATGAAATTGTGGTGGAAAATAAAATAGTGTGCATTGTTTGGAAATATATTTTTACTTTTCTCTTCAAAAATCCCAAATATTGAACCATGTGGTGTTAGTTATAACATAACTAGTGAATCATAATGTAGGACTAGTTAAAATCAGTTAGCCTAGATCTTAGTGACAACCACAACACTACTAAGCCAAAACCCAATCCAAAATAAGAGAAAACAATCAAAGCATAAGGAAAATGAAATCATCAAATAAAAGAACTCCCCATGTTTGAACTTGAATCACTTCCCTTGTCTCTCCTTATTCTTCTTTTGCAAATATGGGCTCAGATTTTGTAGTAGAAATGTGCAAATACCTGCAAATTGTAAGCAAGAAAGTTGGAGATAAGTGGTTGTTAAGGAAAAAATGGAGAAAGACTTCTTTTATAGACAAACATTCGAATGGACAATCAAGATCGAGCTTCTAGAAAGATGCCAAGAGCGACGGATGAGAAGACATGCAACACAGGAAAGGGGAGGTTACAAAATGGACGATCAAGATTAAAAAGAGCCTAGAGATGATCGACAACTGGGATTCGAAAATGAGATAGTCGAGGAAGAATATGGAGGAATTAAAAATTGAAAATAATTAATTCATGAGAAGGGATCTCTGGACAAGTGGAGACATGAATAATTTTTTGAAATTATTTATTTTGAGGAAAAGACAAGTGGGTATTTAATTAAAACAATTTATATAATCATTTTAGTTAAATAAGAAGAAATATGAAAAGAGCATTAAATAATTAATTTGAGTTAATTATTTAATAAAAGAGAGACATTGGGAGATAAATAATTTTGACAATTATTTAACTATAGAAGAATTAAAAAATTAATGAACAGTTAAATAATTAATAATAATTATTTAACTCTAGACGAATGATGGTAAGCAAATAATTAAATAAATGGTAATTTATTTAATTATTGAAGAAAGGGGGGGGGTATTAGTGATGCAACTAATTTTATTTAATTGATCAAGATGGAACAAAGGTTTAAAAAATGAATTAATTAAATAATTAAGAATTATTTAATTAATAGAGGAATGCGATCAAGAATAATTAAATAATTAAAATTATTTAATTACACGGAGATGAAGACCAAGAAAAATGACACTCGTAGACTTAGGACATTTTTTAGTGTCTACACATAGATTTTTGGGATGAGTAGGGCTTGTCAACATAGATTATCACTATGCTAATGGAAAAGGCTCAGATAGTTGATATGGACCAATTGTACGATTTCATGAATAAATATTTATTTGTAACATATAGAATCCCTATGAATATATATAACATCATCTATTATGTCTCATTTAATGGCACACACATGTTAACACTTTAATTTATTATCATGCCACATTGAACATATCAAAATTGTAAAATTGGAGGGACAGGGATGATCCACCAATTTCATGGGACATTATTCTTCAAAAAAAAAACAAGGTAGAGTGAATCTTAAACCTATACTAAAGAATTCACTATATTTTTGGTGAACCTTAGAGTTCCTTTTGCATGACAGAAGGATAAGAACCTAGATTATCCATTATTCACATAGTCATTCAAATATCCAAAGTTTCAAAATTTTAAATGCTAGAGAGGATACCTACCTTATGGATGGCTGAGGGAGGCCAAACGCATTGCCTAGTATTTTTTCTTGGGCAAGCCGATCCTCTAAAGGAGCTAATATCATTGATACAACTTGATGGTCTACCTCATGGTGGCACGTATTGGAGAAAATCGTCCACAAAAGGTTTCCATCTCTAATTCCAATCCATCATCCTCAAGTTTTCCCCCATATCAATCCATACAACCATCCCCATCAAGCAACTCATCAACCAATGACACATTTCTAAATTTCCTCCAAGGACTATCCTTGATAGATACATGTCAAATCAGTCCAACACTTAATTGAAATCCATTTTATGATCAAGAAATACTTAATCCAATATTATCATTCATCCCATCGCCTCTCATACCTAATGCAAAAAATCTAAGTCAAGAGCTATCATCCACATATCCGTATTTTGAAGATATCCAAAAGTCCTTTACAAATAATTCATTCTTTGAAATTAATGCATGTCAAGAACATAATCCAAAGCACAAAAAAGATAACTCTAAAATGAATAAAGATCAAGAATCCATATCTCCTAAATACTACAAAGATCTAATGAGTATTTTCCCATCTGTTAACAAAGATAACTTTGAAATGGATCAAGATCAATAATCCATATCTCCAAAGTACTATAACGATTTAATGAGTATCTTCCAATCCATACAATATTTCACAAAAGAAGACCATATCCATACACCAAACACTCCTACATATACCCATGAGATACTTGCTTCTATGGGACACGTAGATGATCTTCCTCTAAAACAAGAGTCTCCTACTCTCAACATCTTTGTAAATGATCAAGTAATGATAGAATTCATAAGACATCATGGTGATATTTCAAGAAGTGATCATGAAGAAGGTTTCTACATTGAATTTGAGACACAAGCATCTCTTAAAAACAATTAGAATCCAATACATTTCAAAATCAGATTGAAGACATTTATCAAGATGATATCCAACATATTGACATCTCAGAGGCTTACAAACTTGGATCACTTACCTTCATCAAAGCAAGTTATCTCACCAATAAAGAGACCAACACCTTTAAAGGTTCACATCAAACCAGAGAAGGATTAGCACCTTGTTTCCAAGATAAATCATATTCAATTGCAAACAAAATTTGTTAGTGGATGTATTATCAAGGAAAAGTATTAGGCCTACATGAACAAGGTATCCTAAACTAGTGCAAATATTTGACAATCCTAAGCATCAAGGTATCAGTTACTCAACGATCGAAGAATCTAATCATATCAATGATACCTTCGCGATACTAGGGGAAACTTTATCTAATACAAATATCAACATGGGAGTCATGAAGAGTCCTTATGATGAAACTGTTGCTAGCACTTCAACCATCCATATCATGAATCATTTTCCTAGTATCTTTCCACCCACTAATTGGGACCAACAAGGGGAAAAACATCTTTACAAAGGAAAAGAGCACATCATCGAAGCTAAAGAATTGAAAAATAAAAATGGAAACATAAAATTCAAATGGATCTCAAAGAAAAATAAAGCAAATAATCTAAATCAAACTCCATAAGAAACTATGGGTAAAAATCAAAAAGGGAATTTCATACATAAAATATGTCCTCCAATGCAAAAGAAGGCTTCAAGGTTGACATACAAAGTATATGAAAAAGTTGGTCCTAAATCCAATCAAAATTCTATATCTACCTTTCATTGCTCATCATCCCATGTTTGGAGAATCAAAGATCCATTATCCAAAAAATCAACTAATCTGTGTTCATCTCGTATCACTAATCAAAATCCATTATCAAACTCAAAACCAAGAATATCCAACTCTTGCATTAGTCGTGTCCTAGTAGCAAGTCTTTATCATAAGGACTCTAAGGACACTCTATCACAATGTGTACATCTAGCTAAGGTCAAATCCGGTATCAACAAAGACAACAACATTTAGGGATTATATCCAAGCACTCATATCTTGGCTAAGCAACTCCTTCGAGCAGGACATCATTGGCATATTATGATAGAAGAATCTACATTAGTACCACTAGATGGTTTAACATAATAAAAAAAATCAAAAAATCAAAAAAATAGTAAAGAGAAAAAATTCTCTAGTGAAAACCACTTCGGTGGCACTTTGGGAAAGTACCTTGATGAAAACCTAGAAAATAGGTGTCATGTGTAGAATTGAGCATGTACATGTGCTATCTTAGATGGAAGCATATTATCTCACCATAATAAATCCAACATCCTATCCATCTCATTTGCAATATAAATCCATCTTCATCCATCCAATACATTTACATCCATCTTCCAAACTATCTTGATCTTGACAAATATTAGCAGTATAATTCAAACTTGCTTTTGGAAAAATCTTGACATGGTTATTTCCATTAATCCTATCTTATCCTCTACAATACCACTACCTACATCCAAGCAATTATGCACTATCCTAATAGTTATCCTCCATTCAAACATGTTATCTTATCACAAGATAGTCCTTGACATCCATTGCATATCCATCTATCCATGCATCCCCTCATAGCATTTCATACATTGCTAGACATTGAGGGTAGATACTTACATCTTGCTTCAAAATAAATCTTGATCTATGTCCTCTAAGCTCATGTCATGATCTAAACAACTTTAAAATGTGAAATAAAAACAATCAAAGCATTCATAAGAAAACATCCAAAATCATGAGAACAAGGCATATTTTGACAAATAAGATGTTCCCTATTAGCTATATATTTTATCAAACATCGATCCCAAACAATCTATATTAGTTGCATCCAACTCGCACTACAACGCAATATCAAATCATTCAAATAGATTTTGTTCCTAGCCTAGATAAAAATCTTGATCCATCTTATCTGATCAATCAAATCATCATCTCAGGATGTATCCTTCCCAATCCTCATTTTGTTCATATCTTGATAACACTGTCATTGCATTGTTGTGTATCCTCAGCAATGTTACCACTATCGACAATCAATCAATCAAATCAATTGGTTTCTAGCTTGGCTATCAATAGGATCCTGAAAGGTCATTGATATTGCTAAATATTCATATCGATTCATCATCATCATGTGTAAACTCAAAAATATCTAAATATCTTAAAATCTCAAAAACATCCAAATACTACAAAAAAAATATTAAAAAAAAACTCATAAAACATCAAAAGACCAAAAACAACCTCAAAACATTTCAAAAAGTCAAAAAAAATTATAAAATTTTCCAAAAATAAAACAATCCATCTATCCATCCCATCTCACTCATTCCGTCTACAATAAATTGTCATCCATAATAAACCTATTATCATCCTCACCTTTAGCAAAACAAACAGAAGCAAGTATAACACTTGTCAAAACATAAAACTTTCATGAAAATCATGAGTCTTGATCATTTTCAAACATGTCAATTAACCTTCATATCGATAGCCTAAACATTTAAAAATCAACATCCAATGAATGTCTTAACAAATATATCTTTCTACTAACCATGAAAGATGTCTGAAGGAAATTAATTTGGACGTAGATCACAGTATTGAAGGAACTATGTTGATTGCCTTTCATGAAAGAGATGAGAGAAACTACTGCATAATTAACAACATATGCTCAAATCATATGATAGGTGATAAGAATAAGTTTGTTAAACTTGAGAAGTATGATGGTGGTCTTGTTAAGTTTGGTGATGACACATTTGCTAAGATTTGTGGAAAAGGTTCAATTAGTTTTGATGGAAAGCATAAGATAGATTATGTTCTTTATGTCAAGCATCTCCAACATAATCTTCTTAGTGTAGGACAAATGTGTAGTAGAGGATAAAATCTAGTGTTTCAAGATTATGGTTGTGAAATCAAAAAAGGGAAAACTGAAACTTTGGTTGCTACAAGAATGATGACAAAAGGGAATTTTTATCAACTCAAAGATGCTAGTGGTAAGTGCTTTAAGACTCAAATCAATGAAAGTTGGCTATGGAATAAAAGAATATTTCATATCAATTTTGATAGCCTAGTGAAGATCATCTCTACTCATGCTATGAGGGACATGCCAAGAATTACAAAGCCTATCAATGCAATTTACAAAGAGTGTCGGTTTGGAAAATAGACAAAGAAGAGATTCAAGACTAAAAAACACTCTAGACCTTTGGAGTTAGTGCATACAAAACTATGTGGACCTACCAAAGAAATAAGCTCTCAAGGTGATAGGTATTTTATGTTGTTAATAGATGATTACTCTAGAATGACTTGTGTGACCTTTCTCAAAGAAAAATTAGAAGCTCTAGATAATTTTAAAGAATTTAAATATATGGTTGAGAATGAAATAGATTTGAAAATCAAGTGTTTGAGGTTTGATAGAGGTGGTGAGTTCACCTCCAATGAGTTTAACATTTTTTGTGAAGATCGTTGGATAAAAAGACATTTATCAGCTCCTAGGACTCTGCAGTAGAATGGGGTTGTGGAGAGGAAGAATAGGATAGTTTGAGAATTAGAAAGAACCATGTTAAAAGAAGAAAATATATTGGATGTCTATTGGAGAGAAGCAATTAACACCACATTTTACATTCTCAACAGAGAACAAGAAAGAGTGAATAGTTCAAAGACCCCCTATGAGCTATGGTATGGAAAAACTCCTACTATGAAATATTTTAGTGTTTGGAAGCAAATGTTATATCAAGAGGGATGAAGAGAACTTAGTAAATTTTGATGCAATATTAGATGGAGTTTTCCTTAGATATTCTACAAAGAGCAAGGAATATAGGTGCTATACAATAAAAGGCTAAAGAAGATAGTTGAAAGTGCAAATGTCAAAGTGGATTAAGAATCACATCAGAGCTCAGTTTTGATAGAAGGATATGAATCCGATGAACCCATTGCAAAGAAGAATAAAAATAAGAAGAGAAAGAAAAGGAGATGCTAGTGGAAGAGGAAGAAGCTCTGAAAAAGAAGATTCTAAGACTCCTAAGTATGTGCAGAAGAATCATTCTGAGGATCAAATAATTGGAGACAAAAGTAGAGGTGTGCTAACAAGAAAAAAAGATATTATGACATAGGTACAGGCAAACTTTTTTTTACTTTCTAAAATAGAACCTAAAACAATTACTGAGGCTTACAAGGATGAAAATTGGATCAAAACTATGGAAGAAGATCTGAGGTGGATTGAGAAGAATCGGATGTGGGAACTGGTCCCAAGACCAACAAACAAGAATGTGATAGGAACTAAATGGGTTTTTAGGAACAAGTTGAATGAGAATGGAGAAGTTACCAGAAACAAGGTCAGACTTGTGTGTAAAGGCTACTCACAAGTGGAAGGAATAGATTTTGAAGAGGCTTTTTCTCCTATAGCAAGAATGGAGGCTATTAGGATGTTTTTAGCTTTTGCAACACATAAAGACTTCAAAGTATATCAGATGGATGTAAAGTTTGCATTCTTAAATGGTGAGTTAGGAGAAGAGGTATACATTGAACAACCGAAAGGTTTTTAGTTATTAGGAGATCCTGATATGGTCTACAGGTTGAAGAAGGCATTTTATGGACTCAAACAGGCTCTTAGATCTTGGTATGCAAGATTGGACAAATACTTATTACAATAGGGATTAAAAAATGGTACTGAGATAGCAACATTTACTTCAAAGTTGAGAGAGATCAAATCCTGATTGTGGTTGTGTATCTTGATGACATAATATTTGGAGAAAATGAGGTAATGTGTAAAAGGTTTGCATAAGAGATGCAAAATGAGTTTAAAATTTCAATGTTTGGGGAGATGACTTTCTTCCTTGGGATACAAATCAGTTAATCTGAAAAAGGTATATTCATTACAAAATAAAAATATATTAAGGAAATGATAAAGAAGTTTGGAATGGAGGACTCTAAACTAGTATGTACTCAGGCATGGTTCCTGGATGTAAATTGAGAAAAAAAGATGAATCTCCTAAGACAGATCAAAACAAGTGTAGATCCATGATTTGTGGATTACTATATATAACTACAACTAGATCGGATATCATGCATGTAGTATGTCTTGTGGCAAGATTTCAAGAAAATCCTAAAGAATCACATGTGGCAGCAATCAAAAGGATATTCAAATATTTGAAGAGTGCTCCTTAGATGCAAATTGGGAAAGTTGTGCAGATGAAAAAAGAAGTACAAGTGGAGGTGCTTTCTTCCTTAGAAATAGACTAGCTTCTTGGTTGAGTAATAAGCAGGATTCAATGTCATTATCTACTGTAGAGGTAGAATATATAGCTACAACAT
>VDFB02000015.1:12513577-12572015 GCA_007258455.2 Sequoia sempervirens | reverse complement strand
AAACCAAGTTTGAACCTGTTCTGGCACCTTTTTTCTCTTTTGCAAAACAAAAAATAGTGACCTAGGTTCATTTCTTGACTGATAGTCAGTCTCATCTTGGGATTCCTCAATAGTGTTCAACCAATCCTTAGGTAAAACAGAGTCTGAACATGTGTGTTACCAAATGATTTCATGAAAGATTAAAATTCAAAAACTAAAGTCCAAACCTCTTAGTCCAAAAGAACACCAAAAACGTCTATCAACACTTTACAAATTTAGAGAGAGGTTGACCTTCAATTTATACAAAAGAGCTTGCAAGAACAATCCTGAATTATACATCTTTTACTATTGTCAAAATCCAAGACTTTTCCAAAGGTTTGAGTACCTCGTTTAGGAAGAAAATTTACCTCTGATTTCATAGTTTGAACTGAAATTTTGAAACTTTCCCAAAGTCCAAGATCATTCCTTAAATACCTTAGAATTCAAACTTGTTAAAATTGACCTCTACAAGTGGAATTTTCCAACCTAAACCAAGATCTAACATCACAAATTACCAACATCATCAAATTTAACACACCTTTGATTATTAGGCCTAGTTTCATCACCAAGATTTATCACCCTCTCATCATGAAACAAAGCTACATAGTCAAATAAAACTTAGTCTCATTAGAATTTTTCATTCTATTTGACTTAGTTGAAACCCTTGGTACTTTTCCAAAACCTAGATCAAAGTTTAGTCTAAACTATAACACTTGTATGCCCATTCAAACAAGGTTGCAAAAACAAAATATCAAGGAAAAAGGACTTGAAAATCAAAACATTATAGAGCCAAACAATGAAACTACAACCATTGAAACTCCAAATATTGAAATTCCAACCATTGAAACTCCAATCATTAAGACTCAAAACACAGAAACTCAAAACAGTGAAACACAAAACACCATGGCGGAGGCTGAAGAGAATCATTTTCATGGACTCAACAACACTGATGGGGAAGAAATAATTGAAGAAGATATCCAACATGTTAAATAAGACCCCAATTTCCACAAGTTTTTAGAAAATATTTTTGAAATAAATGGGGAAAAATACCTCCTTATGTTGTCTAAACAAGGTGCCAAATTACTAGAAGACTTTGACATGAATCAATTGAAAGCATCACCCAAAAAGCCCGAAAATGATCCTGAACAAGTGGTTCCTCTCACTCACCAAATGAATAACCTTCAACAACAAATCCTTGATATGCAAAGAGGGACTTCAAAATGATACTTGATCCAAGACATTTTTCCTTATCCATTTGATCAAAGTATTCACATGATACCCTTTCCCAAACATTGTGAGTTCCCAAAGTACGACAAATACAATGGCAAAACCGATCCAATAGACCATGTGAGAGAGTTTAGGACCATGAGTCTTGAATTTGCATATGAGGAAACATATTTGATGAGATTATTCACAAGAAGCTTGGGTGGTCATTGTCTTGAATGGTTCTCCAAACTCACGCCACCAATTAACAACTTTGAGGAATTAGTCAACAAGTTCATCACCCAATATTCTTACAACATCCAACATGACATTACTATGAAAGATATTTGTAACTTGAAACAAAATAAGGGTGAATCGTTCCTTGTATTCTTGCAAAAATGGAGAAGGTTATTTGTGTGATACTCTCATCTCGTGCCAAAAAAGGAAAAGATAGCAATATTTATTGACAACCTTAATGACGAGATGAGTTATAGATTAGAATTACAATGTCCCCCAACCTTCAAAAAATTGATTTAGAATGGGATCAAAATTGAGGATGCCTTATTCAAGAGAGGATTCATCAAGATATACAATGAAAACAACTCATCAAACTCCTCCAACAATTACAATAGTGGCGAAAAACCCAAGTTTTGGCAACGAAACAAGAACGTTGGAAACAAAAATGGTACAGTCGAAGGTCAAAATGTGAAACTTGTATTCAACCTAACTACAGCCACCGCCAAAACTAATCAGAATAACAATTCCCTCAACAACCAAGGAAACAACCAAGGCGAAAATCAAGGCAACAACCAAAATGTCAACCAAAGAAACAATCAAGCTAATGTTGGATCTAGGACACCATCATATTGAGCATCCTCAAATCGAAGGAGGTTCACACCTTTTGAAAAATCACTAGAATCAGCATTAAAAGAACTTCTCGAAGCTAAGGTCATAACTCTACCAAAAGAAAGAAATTGGGAACCACAAGTTAAACCCCCCTGGTGGAACAAGGCCCATTTCTGTGAGTTTCACCGCAACAAGGGACATAAAACCAATGACTTCATGCAATTGAAACACTTGATACAAGATCTAATTGACAACAAGGCGATATTTGTAGAAGAACTCTAGAAAAACAATGACCATGGGGCATTCAAGAACCCTCTACCAAACTACAAGAAAGGAGAGTCTTCATCATCAAACAACAAGGGAAAGAACATAAACTATGTCTATGACACCACCATTCTACATATTGAGGTGGTTGATGATCCAACCCATTACAAATCAAATACTATTGTCAATGATAACCCAACAAACGATGACATCATTGGACATGAACAAAACATCATTGAAATTGAAAATCATCACCATAATGTTGACACTACCTCACATCAAATCAATGTTATCAAAATTAGGGAACAACATGACAACACACATGTCAATGCAATCACACGAGGATAAGCCAAGGTAACATTGAAAGGAGCTACCCCTTCCACATCCAAATCAATTGTTATCCCTGCAACCCAATATAACATAGTGGATCAGTTGCAGAAGATACCCACACAAATATCCATATTAGAACTCCTCAATATTTCTCCTGCTCACAAGGAAATCCTAGAACAAGCTCTAGTTGCCACCATGGTACCAAACAATCTAAAAAATTTCCAATTCCAGGCTATGGTGGGACATTTGACTGCACCACACTACTTATCCTTTTTCTGAACATGATGATGTATCTATCAATCATTCCCACAACATTTCCCTACACATTGAGGTACTAATCCACAAGTACCTCATAAAATGTGTCCTAATAGATGGAGGAGTTGGCCTAAATATTTGTACTTTGAAACTTGTTCATGCCCTAGGCTATTCAGAAAATGCTATTGATCCTAGGAGAAAAATCACAATAAAAGAATATGATGACAAGGAGAGATCTTCACAAGGATTGATAGTGCTACCTATTCAAGTGGGACCAGTTGTCAAAGATATAGTATGCCAGGTGTTAGACAAATATTTAACCTACAACATACTCTTGGGAAGACCTTGGATTCATTACATGCAAGTAGTGCCATCCACATATCACCAGTGTTTGAAGTTCACATTCAATGGGCAGGAAATCACTATTGCAGCTGATTCAAACAACCCCCAATATTGTAACACCCTCAAGAAAACCCAAGATGATTTTGTACCACACAATAGAGAAGCTACAACTCAGGGTTTATCAAATGATGGGAAACAACTAAATTCCTTTTCAAAGTGGGTTAGGAAAAAGGACCAATCAAAGGATAAAGATATTGGTGATGCTAATCCCTCAAATAAAGAAAGTACATCAAATCCTACTCCACAAAGTCAGGAAATTCAACTTGAATCATTATCAAAACAAGTTTCCAAGATCCAATTGAAAGAAAAAGGCATGGGGGAATACTCATTTTAGAAATCCTTATGTTTATCGCAACTTTCATCTTCTCCAAAGTCATATGGACAGCCATCAACATCAAGGCAGCAATCATCACAACCAACCACACTATTTGATCGAACCTTTGTAAGAGCAGGCACATTAGTGGATGAGTCAGATGATAAGGAGGTTTTAAACTATTTGTACAAAGATGAAGAATCATCACAAGCATCCACTTCAAGTGTACAGACAGAGTAGTATGGAAAAGGAAAGACAATCATGGAAAAGATGGGATACAAAGGAAAAGGTCCTATCGGTAAAAGGGAGGAAGGCATCATAGAACCAATACAACCTGTCACAATGAAAGCCAAAGATAAAATAGGATTGGGGTATAGAGAAGAATCCAAAGAAGAAACCAAACAACAAGTTGTTGAAAGAATCCTACAACTACAAGCTAGTGATGCTCATGAAACTGATTCAAATGAGTACAAGTGGGATTCGTTATCTGAAGATTCTTTCCATGATAAGGAAATTGATGTAGTCCAAAAGTATACACCCATACATGAGGAGGGTCAAAGTTCAGGTCATAGACTGCTTGAAATAGGATCACTACACATTGATGATTCCAACGAAGACGATCAGACTCAGAATGAAACGGATAATTCAGAGGAGAGTTACCTTATAGACATCAATTTTTCTATTGGAAAATATAGAGACATTACCATCAAGACTCTTACTACATTTGAATTTATCCAATCCAATGAATCCTTACCCCTGATACATCCTCAATTGATAGATTGGGATCAAACTGAGCCATCTGATATCCCCCTCCTTTCAAACAACAAAGCCATTGTCAACTTCCTCTGTTCCGCCAATCCTAAAATAGATTCCACCATTGAACATCATAATGAAGCTTCCAACCAGGAGAGTGTCAAACTTTCTAGCTGCAAAATGAATAATGCAGGGAATAGATTTGATGGTGAAAACCATTCAATGGCAGTATCAGATCTAGAAAAAGTAAAAACAAAGAGCGTATCAAATAGTGAAAACCTCTTTGAGGCACTGAAGGATGGAATATTTGACACACTCCTCGAACACTTTTAGGAATGATCTAAAGTATTGGTTGAACCTACCCAGTCTATCAATATTAGCAATGAAGAAACAATGAACATTGTCCATCTAGCAAAATCCTTGACAAATCAAGAAAAACCAGACTTCATCAAACTCTTCACAGAAAGTAAAATCAACTTTGCTTGGTCTTATGCTGACATGCCAGGGATTGATCCAGAACTCATCATGCATCACCTATCTCTACCAGCAGGAATAAAACCAGTCAAGAAAAAGTTAAGGAAAATGCATCCACATATTGCCATCTTGGTAAAATTAGAACTGAAGAAGTTATTGATTGTGGATTTATCAGACCTATCGACTATGTAGAGTGGATCTCTAACATCGTACCTATTTCCAAACCAGACAAAATCATCAGAATCTGCATAGATTTCATAGATCTCAATAAAGCTTTCCCAAAAGATGACTTTCCCATACCTAATATTGACATCATTGTGGACTTGACTGCTGGCCATGAAATTCTCTAGCTTATGGATGGATTTTCAGTGTATAATCAAATCAAAATTTCTCCTGAAGATCAAGATAAAACTGCATTCACATGTCCTTGGGGTGCTTTCTACTAGAATTTCATGCCATTCGGGTTGAAAAATGTTGGAGCCACATATCAGAGAGTAATGACCACCATCTTTCATGACATGATGCACACTTTTATGGAAGATTATGTAGATGATCTATTGGAAAAATCCCACACTAGAGAAGGACACCTGGAAATCTTAGATAAGATTTTCACTAGATTAGAGAAGTTCAATGTGAGACTAAACCCCAAGAAATGTGTATTTGGTGTAACATCAACTAAAATTTTGGGGTACATTGCGTCGGCTAAAGGCATTCAGTTAGACCCTGCAAAGGTTGAATCCATCATGGAGATGCCTCCTAAAAATATCATCCAGCTCAAATCCTTGCAAGGAAGATTCCAATCTATTAGGAGGTCTATCACACAACTGGCTGACAAGACTCGCCCTTTCAACCACTTGCTTCACAAGAATGTATCTTTCTAATGGGATGATAAATGTGAATGAGCCTTCAATCAATTGAAACAATATCTGATGAAACCACTTCTCTTGATACCACCAATAGAAGGAAATCCACTTTTATTGTACATAGCAACAACTGAAATATCATTGGGAACCTTGTTAGCACAAGAGGATTCAACAGGAAAAGAAAGGGAAATATATTACATTAGCAGAACCTTAAATGGCTATGAGATCAATTACACCTTCATTGAAAAGGCTTGTCTAGCAATAGTGTTAGCTACCCAACAATTGTGACATTACATGCTCACCCATACCATCAAGTTAATAGCCAAGATAGATCCACTAAAGTACCTTCTAAGCAAAGCTAATCTAATTGGAAGACTAGCCAAGTGGGTCATGATGCTGAGTGAATTTGACATCCAATATGCTGATAGGAAGGCAATCAAAGGACAAGCAATTGCATACCAATTATTTGAAGCACCATTACAAGAAAATCATCCAATGAACATTGAGTTTCCAGATGTTGATGGCCCGAAAATATCCACACAACAATGGGTCTTGTACTTTGATGGTTCTTATACACAACATGGATCAGGAGATAGAATCTTGTTTATCTCACCATAAGGACACACCATTCCTAAGTCCTACAGACTGATGTTCCCTTGCACCAACAACATAGCCGATTATGAAGCCTTGAGCATTGGAATCAAAGTAGTAGTTGAGTGGAAGATCACAGAGTTACATGTCTATGGGGATTCATAACTAGTCATTAATCAGGTAAATGATGACTATCAAACAAAGGATGATAAGTTGATGCCCTACAAAAGAATGGTTGATGACTTCAAAAAGTACTTTGTGGAAATAAGATTTGATTAGATTCCTCGAAGTGACAACAAAGTCGTTGATCCCATGGCAACCATTGCTTCTCTCTTGCAGATTTCGGAGAAACAATCCTGTTACGAGTTCATGGTGGAACAACTGTTCAACCCATCTTATGACAACCCTGAGTCCCAAGTTATCTACCATCTCGTTGAGGCTGACACTTCCCTTTATGGGAAAATTTATACATACCTAAAAGATAACACCCTTCCTCCTGACCTATCTCGTAATAAAAAATGAAACTTCATTCGCCAAACCGCCCGACACACTCTTATTATGGATGTCCTTTATCGATGAGGTCTTGATGGAACTCTCCTCTGATGTCTGGAATGTGATGAGTTTGAAATGGCTTTACAAGAAGTACATGAAGGTGTTTGTGGCACTCATTTGAGTGGTTTAAACCTAGCTAAGAAACTCCTTCATCTGGGATATTATTGGCTGACTATGGAGAAGGATTCTTTTCAGTTTGTCAAGAAATGCCAAAAGTGCCAGATTCAAGGCAATCTCATCCACGCACCAGCGTAGGAACTTCACCCTTTTGTTAGTGGGGATTGGACCTCGTAGGAAAGATTCAACCATCTTCGTCCAATGGACACAAGTTCATTATTACAGCTACTAAGTATTTCATGAAATGGATCAAAGTTGTCCCTCTAACTACTATCACAGGAAAACAAATCTCGTCCTTTATCCTGAACTACATCATCTGTAGATATGGCATCCCTCAGTCCATCATCACTGACAACGAATGACCTTTCAAAAATCAAGACATTGAAGAACTTTGTGAGAAATTTCATATCCAGCATTGGTTTTCTACACCCTATTATCCTCAAGGCAATGGCCAAGTAGAGGCCTCAAACAAGACTATCCTAAAAATCTTAAAGAAAATTGTCAATGATGTTGGACGTGACTAGCATGTGCAAATGAACCCTGCTTTATGGGCTTACAGAACCAGTATTTGTACCCTGATGGGAGCTACACCATATGCTCTAGTATACGGATTAGAAGCCATTCTACCTATTGAGGTTGAACTTCCATCACTTCGTGTGTCACTAAAATGGATCATAGGGTGTCTAGGTTACAAGAATTAGAACTCTTGGATGAGCATCATCAACATGCAGTGGATCACCTGAAGGCATATCAGCAAAGGATATCTAAAAGATACAACCATAGTGTCAAGCCTAGAACATTTCAGGTTGGCAATTTAGTCTTGAAAGAGAACCCCCACAATCAACAAGATCGAGAAAAGAAGGGGAAATTTGAACCAAACTGGCTCGGTCCCTTTTTCGTTGTGTCAGCTTTTGGATCAGGATCATATCAGTTGTCTACACCAGAAGGGGATTTGTTTGATGAACCCCTCAACAGCCTACATCTCAAGAAGTTCTACACCTCAATCATCTAGTGCATTGGGGAAAAGGTCCTGAAAAATATCAAAAACATTAGAAAATGTCCTGAAAAAATGGTTGCCTTGATGAAAACCTGGCAAACAGGCGTCTTGGTAACAACAAAAAAAAATCAGAAAAAGAGAAAAATACAAAAAAAAAAAAAATCAAAAAAGATCAAAAAAATCATAAAATCTGAAAAAGTGCAATAAAAAAAAGTAGTGAAAACCTGGCAACAGGTGCTATTTGTGATAGGGTAGCTTTTCCATCTATTTGAGCATGTTGACCATTCGCTTTCATCATCCATCTACCCATCCTTTGAAAGCTCCATGTACATATCTTGGCATCGTGGTTGTGTCTCGCCCTAGATTGGGGGAAAAATCCTAAACTCACTAGGGGCAAATAAACTTTCAGGTTAAACCAACAAACAAACAATAGGAAGACAAACACAACAAAAACAATGATTAAAATGCAACCCAACATTGAACATCAATCACCATCAAAAATGCATCAAATGTCCATATCATATCAAAATCCAAAAACAAGTCAAAAGTCAGTCAAAAACAGAGTCGTCTTGTTGAATTACGTGGTCTCTGCATGTACAATGTAGGCAAGGCTAATCTTTGATCAGCCCCCGAGACCCCTAGGATAGGTCTTTAGGTTAGGTTCTTGGTCAAAATCTCAGAAAACACCTAAAAATTGGAAAATCAAAAAAATCCCAAAAACATCATAAAATCGGACATAAAATCAAATCAAAAGGATGATGCTCTTCTGAATCATGGGTTATCACGTTAAACACAAATGTTCAATTGTTGTGCTTTGATTTTTGTTATCATATCTCTGGAGCACCTCAATGATGTATCGAGCTAGAGGAGCCAGGAAGGAGTGTGATTTTTCTTTGTCTGATGTCTATGAGTTGATCATTATTACTGTGCAAATTGTCGCCAGACGTGCGCTACAAAGTATCACTGATGGCATTCTAAATTTGCACAGGAAAATGATTAACTCTTATCTGTTTATGCAAGCAATGCTCAGGTCATCTCGGTTTAATTATACTTAGATGCTTGTGTTAAGTTGCACTATCAAACATCATGGAAGTAGTACTCAGGTCATCATGGTCTAAATATACCATTGATGCTTATACTCACTTCCAACGTTTTAAAGGCCCAATGATGATGAAAAGCATAACAAATCGACTATTACAAATGACAACTTTTGCATACGAGATTTGCATGTTTAGAGTAGATTGCATCCATGTTAGTTTGCATCTATATTTATGGCATTTCCAAAGCTGCAACAATGATGTTATCTCTTGCATTAATGGATTGAGTACACTTGACATTGCCAAAAACACATCATTTTCATATAATTAGAAAACATTCCCATTTAGTTGCATATCACTTGCATTGGAAAAAATTACAACATCATTCATCCATTCATGCATCACATCATAAGATTTGCATCAAAAAACACAAAACAACATCCATCGCATCTCATTTACATGATCAAAATCATTTCATTTAGTGGCATTAGGGAAGTGGTTCACTAAGCTTAAATGAGTGAGTCTCTTCAAATTTCCAAAAGAATTGGGAAATATGTCAGGTTTTGTGAAACTTAATAAAGAATCAACTGATGACAACCTTCTCACAACTCTTGGAAGGTGGATAGATTCACTCATTTAATCTTAAGACCCTAGAACACAATCATCTACATAATCATTTGCATCACATAATCAGCATTCATCCTTACAAAACATCACACATCATTTGCATCGCATCCATACATACTCAACATTATCATCACATAGATCATGCATCATTTGCATAATCAAATCCGTCATCCATAAAGCATATCAAATCATCATTGCATACATCACATATAAACATCACCTAACATCAACATAAATATGCATCATCATGTGATCATTTCATATACACATTCATTCATTCATTACATCATTTATTTGCATTAGAAAAGAAACAAAAACATAAAATTCATCACATATCATTGGCATAATAAAATCCATCACATACATCATATAGCCATCATTCATCATAACACATCAGTTGCATCATCATTTGCATCCATAGCATATCATAACATCAGAATCATCATCATAACATGGAAATTAAATGCATCATAGACATCTATCATCATATCAACACATAGATCATAATCATCGTTGCATATCATATAACCTCAAAAATCATAATGTCAAAGTGTACAAGGATATCCCAAAAGTATGACGAGATACATCAATATAAAAAATGGCACTGTATTGTAAAATTTGAACACAAGAAGTACATCATCAAGGTCACAAAAGTGTATACATCATAATATGCTATTTCGAGCTCCCCCCAGACGTTGTTGGCCTCACGAAACTAGTACCTCCTCCACCTAACGGACCTGCACCAGGATCTCTCCTATCTCTAGGAAATGGTTGAGTAACACCCATGCTAATAGTCCAAGACCGGGATCTGCCAGATTGAGACAGTACAAAGCTCTCTTGCCACTCAGAAAGAATCAAATCATGATATTTACCCTTGTAAAACTACAACTCCTGAGCAGTGTGTCAAATCTCTCTAAGGAACTCTGTTGTACCTGTAGTCGTTGCAGCTTGCTGTAATCTCTCAGTAATGCCCTCGGCCTATTTTTCTTGATGTCTGAAGGCATCCCTCTCTACAATAAGTATGATAACCTATGCATGTACCTATTGTACCTTCTACCTTTCTACACCTCTCTTAGTCGTCAGTATCTAAATATGTGCCCAAGCCTATACTAACTCATCCTGAAGTGTCTCAAACTGCGCCTGAGCCTGCACTAACTCACCCTAAAAAGTCTAAACCTGTGCTTGTAATGCCTCTATCTGTGCATGTTGCTGATGAGAAGGGACTCCAATCTAAATCCTAGGAATCACCGACTGAGGTACGGTAATACTCCTACGTCTAGGAACTGCAAAATCTAGAAAGGGACTACCAACTGCACTCGATGGCCCTACACCTGAACCACCACCATCATCACCACCCCCACCACCACCCTCAACACCCTCATCATCCCCTCCATCCCCAATATCACTCCCCTCCTACTCTCCATCCCCCCTCTATCTTGGTGCCCTATCATCATCATCAACTGGCAGAACTAGCTCATTAGGACTAGATAACCTCGAAAAAGGATGTGTAGAAATACTTAGAATAATCCTAGGTCATCCCTGCATATCCCACCTATGGAACATAATCCCATACACATGGCGCCAATGTATAATACTTCGTACAAGCAGCATCATAAGATAAGAAAGTGCCCCACTCTATTGCATCTTGTCGTCATTGTGCATAATGGGTAACCCCCTGGGGCATTGGTTGAACTCGTCGAAACTATCGAAAAACCCGTAGATATAAATATCTCTCGAGAACAAAATGTGTCTATCCAATCAAATATCGTGATAACAACATGTATGGCATCTCCACCTAATCCTCTGGCCACATCTCACAATCCACGTATGGGTGCCATGTCACGGTCTCTAGATCATCTAGGACACATCTCCAATAAGTTAATTTTCCCAGCTTATGCTGAACACACGGACCACTATAACTAAACGCATAGTGTCTACCTATTGGTTGATGTCTATCCACCAATGGCCAAGTGATCACTATATGCTCCCATGCCCATATCTGTAGCAGTGTCACTCCCGTTGAAAAACTGGCCCCTCTCAGATAAACAAAATGGTGAAGATCATGGTATAAGTAAGCTAACAGGCACGAGCCCCATGCATATCTGGTCCCTGACAACGTCATATGCTCCAATACTCAACCCCAACCCACAAAAAATCCCTTTGACCTACAGTCAGCACAAAGGAATCCGCCAACAAACCCAGAAAGAACACACGGTAGAGGATCATATCCCCCAATCATCTCCTACCAGGGGACCCAATGGCCTGAAACATGATCATCTCAGAAAATCCTATGCAAGGCATCGGTCCCACCCTTCTCTACTCTGTCATAAACAACTATCTCGCCCATCACTGGAATCCGCAGGATACGATAAACATCCTTACGAGTAATTGTCATCTCCCCAGTAGCCAGATGAAAGGTGTTATGGTCATTATGCCACCTCTCCACTAGAGCAGTCAACAAACCCCTATCAAGGATGTCAACCCATAACGAGCGATAATATCCAAATATTCTTGCGTGAACTGACGAACCATCTCCCATGTCTTCGAGAAACGCTCCCGAGACTGGAGCACATCAAAGTCCTCCTAATCATATTATGGAAAAAAAATCAGCATTACATCAATCAATCTATCAAATTTATCCCTAACACAATGTTCAATCAAGATCATCAGTCAATCAAATCATGTTCAATCAAGATCATCAGTCAATTGAATCATGTCCAATCAAGATCATTAGTCAATCAAATCGGGATCAATCAAGACCATCAAATCAATCAATCAAGACAATTATTAGTGCATCTACCATTGATCCTCACCTACCATGAGGTCAATACATCAGTGAATCCTATCGTCGATCCTCACCTATCATGAGGTCGATCAAGCATTAGTTCTATCATCAATTCTCACCTATCATGAGGTCGATACATCATCAATCCTATCATCGATCCTCACCTATCATGAGGTTGAAACATCATCAAGTTATCCTACCATCGATCCTCACCTATCATGAGGTCGATACATCATCAATCCTACCATCGATCCTCACCTATCATGAGGTCGATACATCAATGAATCCTATCATCAATCCTTACCTATCATGAGGTCGATGCACCATCAATCCTATCATCGATCTTCACTTATCATGAGGTCAAAACATCATCAAGTTATCCTATTATTTGACTCTCACCTATCATGAGATCAAATCATCAACTATCTTATCAAACATCAAATCAAGCAATGAACATCACACAATTAGACTAAGATCAATCAAAAGCATCACTGAACAAAACAATGCAATGACTAACATGATTCATGAATATTATACAAGCCTAAACGAACATCAATAATGCAAAATTTGACATGACTAAGAGGAATTTAATCAATCAAATATCATTGGACAAGCAAAACAATAGGGAAAATCATTAGGAATTTTTCAAGGGAAAAACCCTCAAGCTTGCAAAATGCGCCATTTGGGACCCCAAAGGTGACACAGAATGAGCATAACGTACCATTTGGGACCCCAAAGGCACCAAAATAGAAGCAAAAGCTACCAGAACAAAATCAAAAGGTACTAGAACATAAGCAAGGGCGCCAAAACTCCCAAAAACTCCCAAAAATGACTTGAAAATAGCAAAAATACCCCCCAAAAGTGCAAAAATAACTTTAAATGGCCTACAACACCTATCTACCAAGTTTAAAATATTGATAAAAAGGAGGGAAAATGACTAAAGGAGGTTTCTCATAATGCGTACCGTAGGTCCAGCTGTAGCAGGATGACCATGGCGGCGAAGGCGCTCAAAACGATGCATGTGAGAAGGGATCTCCATCTTCCTCTAGCTCTCCATTCTCCAAATTCTCCAAACTCACAATGTGCAAATGGATTCACTTTTCCCACTTTTTACCTTTGTAAAGGACAATGGAGGGAATTATGGTGGGATTTATTATCAAAAATGGGATTTAACTAATCAAAACGGTTCAAGGAGAGAATGTAGAATCAAATTTTGAGAGATAAATCGTATCTGACATCAAAGTATCATTGGTTTAATGTTGGATCATTATCACATCACTACAACATCATCACACAATCATCGAATCCTCAACAAAACAAAAAATTCCACATTTTACCGATTTATCTCTCAAGGGGGCATATATCCGGTAGTACCTAAAAATCAACGTCTGGGGCATCAAAAACTTTTTTGAGCATCAGTATCAAATTTTTCTTTGAAGCAATGTGTAAACACATTACTTCAAAGAGGGGGAAAATTTATACACCTAAAGACAGTCATCACCTTTAATTAATTAAATACTAGCTATTTGATTAATATTTCAACTATGTATAAATAAATTCTCAATTTATTTATATTGTTCACCCTTCTCTAATTCTTCAAATCTAAAAACATATTCTTCTAAATTAATTAAATAAACAAGGTTCCCTAAACTTGTTTTATTTAATTAATCTTCACTAAATCCAATTAGGAATTAGAGCACATTTCTACAACTTTTTGTGCCACCTCACCAAGGTCACATGAAAATAAATAACTCTAATTTTTAATTAGAATTATCTTCAACTCATTTCAAAAAGCACATGGCTCATTTCCTCCCACACTTCCACCAATTTTGGAGCACATGACTTATTCCTCCCACACTTCCACCAATTTTGGAAGCACATGGTCTTCTCTTCTCACACTTGAATCTTCCATCCAAATGGCATGTTTCCCATTGGTCAAGAGATTCTCCCATCCAAATGGCATGTTGTCTTTGGTCAAGGGGACAACATCCTAATTCTCTTCATCTTCACCATCCATTTTTCTTATTCAAATCTGGACCGTTGATTATTGCCACCTCACTATATGCTTGGAAAAGGCTATAAATACAACCCTTGGGCCTTGTATTTGGCATCCACATTTGAAGTAAAGTTATCATGTAGGTTTTATCATTGGAGCTTGGAGCATTTTGGAGTCTTATAGCTAGTCTTTACATCATTTTTTGCTTTGCATTTACATCTTAGCTTTATATCTTGCATCATAGTTGCATTTTATGTCCTCCATTGCATCATAGGTGCATTTTAGATTAGTTCATTTTAAGTTTGCATTTGAACATATGGAGTATCATCTTAGTCATTTTAAGTTTGCATTTGAGCATATGTAGAATCATGAATAGAATCATATAGATCACTACCATAGTATCCACCTCCACTTGTTCATTTATCATCAACATCACCCTTCACTCATCATAGCCTTCATCATCATTGTTTGCATATAGTTTCATGAAGGAATTAGATTGGCTTGAATGTTGAATGGTATCTCGTTTCCTAAGTAGTCATTTTAACAACCATTGTGCTCATAGAAATATAAGGGCCAAATAGTTTAATAAATCCTTAGGAATAGAGGACAATGAGATATTCTTGAAAGATTCATTAAGATGCAATTTAGAATAGTTACTTTGCTTTGAATATTTGAATATAAATCATTTCATTAAGGTTTGTGTTGATACTAACTTTGCATATTTCACACACACACAGTACCAACTGGCTTTGAATCTTCCATACCAAATTCCTTTAGCAATTCTTTCTCATACTTGGAGTGAGATATAAAGATCCCTTTATCTAACTGAGTAATTTGAAATATCAAGAAGAATTTCATCTCTCCAATCATTGACATCTCAAACTCATTCTGCATCTCATTAGAAAACTTCATACACAAGCTATCATCTCCTCCAAATATGATATCATCAACAAAAACTTCCACAATCAAATCTTTATCATCATTCTTGAAATACAGATTACTATCAGTAGTACCCTTGTTAAATCCAAGCTTCACCAATTACTTATCCAATCTGGCATACCATGCTTTAGGGTCTTGTTTGAGTCCATACAATGCTTCTTCAATCGGAAAACCATATCTCCCTGATCAGTCAACTGGAATCCATTAGGTTGTTCAACATACACTTCTTCCAATTCACCATTTAGAAAAGAAAACTTAACATCCATTTGATAAACTTTGTAGTCTTTATAAGCAACATAAGCTAGAAACAATCTCACAGCTTCAATTCTAGCAACAGGGGCAAAGGTTTCTTCAAAATCAATACCTTCCATATGTTAATATCCCTTACATACCAGTCTTGCTTTGTTTCTAACCACTTCACCTTGTTCATTCAGTTTGTTTCTAAAGACCCATTTAGTTCCAATTACATTCTTATCCTTAGGTCTGGGAACAAGAATCCATGTATCATTCTTCTCAATTTGATGTAGTTCCTCTTTCATTGCTTCAACCCAATGTTCATCTTTGCATGCTTCATTCACATTGTTAGGCTCACTCTTTGAAATCAAACAATATTCTTCTACAATCTTTCTCCTATTCTGGACACCTTTGTTCTTATCACCAATAATTTGATCTTCTGAATGATTCAACCTTGCATACCTCGAAGTCTTCTTAGAATGTTCTTCAATTTCAAGCTTTTATGATCTCTCTTCTATTCTTCTACCAGTTTCTCCTTCCTCTTGATCTTCTTGATTCATTGGAATGATTTGGACTTGACTTGATTTTTGACCTTTGTTTGTACTGTCATTTTGATCATCAAAATCATATCCACAGGTTCTGGATAGTGCAGCTATGTCTTCATCAACCTTAACATTTGCACTTTCAACCATTTTCTTCAATCTCTTATTGTAACACCAATAAGCCTTACTTTTAGTAGTATATCCCATAAAGATTCCTTCATCACTCCTAGCATCAAACTTTCCTATATCTTCATCTCTTTTGATATAACACTTGCTTCCAAAGATCTTGAAATATCTAACAATAGGTTTTTGACCAGTCCATAGCTCAAAAGGATTCTTACCAATATCACCTTTGATTTGTACCTGGTTAAGTGTGTACACAACAATACTCATAGCTTCTCTCCAATAGATATGAGGTACATTTCCTTCCAACATCATGGTTCTAGCAGCATCTAGAACTATTCTATTCTTCCTTTCCACAACTCCATTTTGTTGACGGGTCTGTGGTGCAAATAACTATCTCTTTATTCCATGTTCTTCACAGAAAGAATTAAACTCACTAGAAGTGAATTCACCACCTCTATATGATCTCAAACATTTAATCTTCAGACATGTCTCTGTCTCAACCATAGCCTTAAAGATCTTGAACTTTTCCAGAGCTTCAGATTTCTCCCTTAAGAAAGTAGCCCACATCATCCTTGAATAGTCATCAATAAGCAACATGAAATACATGTATCCTTGTAAACATCTAGTTCTAGCAAGACCACACAAATCAGTATGCACAAGTTCCAACAATCCATTTGAATTTTGTTACTTTGAAATGAAATTATTGTTTTCTTTCCTAACTGACATTCTTTGCATATGGCATTAGTAGGTTTCATCAGCTTAGGAAGATCTCTCACATCCTTAGTGGAGCTTATCTTGAAAATATTATCAAAGTTAACATGACACATTCTCGTATGCCACAACCAACTTTTACTAGCAGCACTCAGGTGGAAAATATTACCTTTTGTTTTTGTACCTGATGCAATCAAATTTCTAGAATTTCCCAATATTTTGCACTTACCATCCATGAATTGAAGATTGTATCCCTTATCAACCATTTTTCCAACACTTAAAATATTATGCTTCAAACCTTCAACATACAAGACATCATCAGTATTATGCTTACCATCAAGAGAAATGCATCCTCTTCCACAGATCACACTAGCTGTATTATCACCAAATCTCACAACCCCACCATCATACTTTTCCAAATTCACAAACTTACTTTTATCTCCTCTCATATGATGAGAACAACCACTATCAATTACCCATTCATCTTTCTCTTCAACTTGAGTAGCTAGGGATTTCTCCACATTTGTACAACTAGCAGATTCAGTAGACACAGGATTATTTTCCTTGATAGCAATAAACACAAATTCATCTTCACTTGCATTTCCTTTGTCAGATTCATCATCTGTCACACCTTCATTAGTATCATAGTAACACTTCTTTTGGAATTTAGGCTTGTTAAATCTTGGCTTGGAAACTCTCTTAGGAAACCTTGATGCAAAATGACCTATCTTATTGCAAGAGAGACATTTAATAGGAAGCTTTCCTTTATACTTACCTTGTCCTTTGGCTTCTCTTTTCACAATCAATGCTTCAAGTTCTTCAAGCTCTCTTTCTTCTTCATCGAGTTGTCTCATTTCATCCTCATACTTGAATGTCTTTCTAGATGAACTTTCACCCGAATTATATCTCTATCTATCTCTTCTAGAAGTAGTGGCCTTGAATGCAGATTCAACCTTAGGAAGTGCATCACCAAATTCACTCAACTCAAAAGTAGTAAGCTTACCAATCAACATATCTCTAGTAACATTTGTTACAGTCTGGAGCTCTTCAATAGCACTAGCTTTGACTTTGTAAGAATCAGGCAAGGATCTAATCACTTTAGCAACAATTTATGATTTATCTATCTATCCACCAGCACATCTGATACCACACACAAGTTCATTCACTCTTTGCATGAAAGTAGTAACATTTTCATCATCACCCATTTTCAAATTTTTATATTTCCCTTTTAGATTTGTAGCTTAGCAATCTTCACATTAGCATCACCTTCATACAAGGTTTCCAACTGTTTCCAGATCCCATAAGCAGCCTTCAGATCCATCACATTTGTCATCTCAGTATCATTCAAAGCACTCAACAACACCTCCTTAGACTTGATATTATACTCAGCATTCCTGATCTTAGTAGAAGTAGTAGGACAATTTTGTGGAATAACACTTATATTTTTTGTAATGCTCTAGTAGGGTTCACCAATGCATCTCAGATGGCACTCCATTCGAGTCTTCCATAAAGAATAATTTTTTCCATCAAATCTAGGACTATCCTTCTTATAAGTTGCCATCCCAGATCACCTCAAGTTGTTAAAATTCTTCCAAGTAACCACAAGCTTTGATACCAATTGTTGGCAACACAAGGGCAGATAACTAAGAGGGGGGTGAATCAATTGTCACCAAATCTCAAACTTATTCAACTTATTTACCTTATTCTCATATTTGAACATTAATCATGAAAGCATAAATGAAAAACACATCAGAATCACACATAACACCAAGATTTTTACATGGAAACCCTGTTAGGGGAAAAACCACAGTCGAGGTCAGTCCACAAGATTATACCCTATTAAAAGTATAAGAGAATATAAATGGGGAATGCACATGCATTCAGGCACACTTCCTAGAGCTCACTGCTCAAATACAAAATAGGCTTACTTCCCAAAGGAAGACACACTATCTTATAGAAAGGTTCTGATTAAATACATCAGACTTTGAATTGAGAAAATTAACATCTACTAATGCCTTGTTATAGTTCTGGTTAAGCACATGAACACTTCTTCACTCTTCTTCACTCTTCTTCATTCTTTTGCTCTTCCTTCAAATGATTTGAACTTTATTCACACACAGTACTCTTACACTTCACACACACACACATACACACACATTCAAATGATAAAAAAATTGCTCTTATATATCTGCAACAATAAATTACATCACTATAAGTCAGCTCCAAAGAAATAATAAAATGAATATAAACAGTCGGCCCAAATCAATAAAGATTATCCATGTGAATCAACCAAGGTCAGCCACAACATAGTGAAGATCGAAAATAACATCCTCAAACACAAACCACTTCAATTAATTACTCCTCGAAGATCCACAACACACTTCAACACCTTGTCGACCAAGAACATGAAAAACATGAACACGCAAGAGAAAATATTAGATCACGAGCACAACGATCGATGCGGATGTGCAATATAGATAGAACATGAACTAGAAACATCCACAAGCATCATGAAATTGTAGAGAAGCATCCACAACAATTGAACTTACTAGAATCACATGATCTTCATTCAGGAACACAAACTGAAGTAACAGAAAAACTGTCAGAATACAAATCTTCATAACTCGATCAAATCTTCACACGGATCTCTGAAACTTGACGTGGATAAACTAGATATACTCAACAAGAAACCCTTTATTCCACAACCTCAGAACATAAACGAACTGAACACACCAATGGAAAGAACTTCACTTCACCTTTGACAACTTATAGCACTTCTTATTACAATTTTCTCAATATCCTCGACATATACAACTTCTAATGCAACAATGCTAATAGTGTTGACATCAATGACAACAACATATCAGAAAATGTGAGACATAGAAATGAGGTGATAGTACCAACAATGTAATCCATAATTATATTATCTTAATAATCATCTATATTTGTCCTCTTTTAAGTGGATTTTGGATACTTCTAAACTCTAGTTCATGGCTTTATTATCCAAAATCATTTTTGATATTTCATTGGGTCAATCTAAAGGAAGGGAATTTAAGAAAATTATGGGAGGTGAGAGGTTACTTATTGAACATTCCTCCTATGAGAAGGACAAAAAGAAAGAAATATTTTGATTATTCTATATAAGGTTTGTTTGACCTTTTCCCTAGAGTGCATTAATGGCATTACCCCTTAGTTTTCAAAAAAATATGTCATGGAAGGTAGAAAATCTACTTTGAGAAGTTTAATATTTGAAGTAACTAAAGAAGGAATTTTTTCTACTATAATGCTATCTACAAAGGAGTTAAATACTCACAAATCTATCAAATGGATTAAGGGACACATTCATGAATTCCTCAAAGGTTAAGAAAAAATTGTTATATTTTAGGCGATCGACTTGTATGAGGCCTTACCACCATCTTAGGATGAGGTAAGATTATATTTGATCAATTACTTCACTCCCAAGGGTTGCTATAGATACACCTTTTAATATCATTCCCCTCTCTTAAATCACCTCAGGCATAAGCACTTGGTGGTTTCCCTTTTACATACTCAAGTTCTTAGAACAATATGTTGTGGAAATTATGCCTCATTGCAAGAATGAAGGTGTTGTCATTGATGTCAACAGGAATTCTACTGACTGGTGTTGTCATTTATATCAACTATGGGATGAAGGAGTTGAGGATATTGAGAAAATTGTGGAAAAGAGGAAAAAAAATTGTGCATGTGTTGAGACCTTGAGGAAGTGTTGTGAGTACATGGAGCTATTCTTCTTATTGAAGCATATGAAGGAGAGTTGGAATGAAGTAGTGAGCTAAGATGATGTCTCTAGTACTTGGTTTCCAAGTGCTTTTTAGAAAATTTAATAAACAAAGTAAACTGTGTTGTGCAAGTGTTCATAATGTGCTCTGGTGTTGTGCTCTACATTTTTATGTGTTGATGCTATGCCTATGCAGATTTTATAGGTTATTCAAGGTTTTCAAATATTGCAATATTCATAATTTGGGTTTTTGGATTGTTGTACAGTGTGAGATATTTTCACTAGTATGTGAACTAGTTATTTAGTGATGTTTTCTATGGTCTGGGAGAAATGTACATTTCTTCCGCGTTTCTCAATTGTTTGGTCTCAGGTTGTGCAGATTTGGGAAGTTTCTTATGATGCTTTTATCTTTGTTTATTCAAGGTTTTACTTGATTTGGTGCAGTACAGTGTGAGTTTCATTTATTAGTATGCAAATAAGGATTACCAATTGTTCTGAGTTGAAGTATTTGTTTGATGTGAGCTTGGATGAAGTGTTTGATGAATCTTAAGTAGTTCGTGGATTATTCTAGATTAAGTTCAAGTGAATTATGTTGTCTAATTTTAGCTTTTCATATTGGTTTAATGAACTGTGTACTTGTTGTTTATGGTGTTTTGCATGGGTGTTGGTTGGCCTTGTGTTTAACACTACATGTGAGGCTTTTGGAAACATGTTGAAGTGTGTTGGATCTATTTGGGTCCTAATTAAGGATTTGTGTAGGTCGCCTTTCATTCCTATCCACCATGAGAATGTTTGTGTGTTGACCTATTTTGAATTTGTATGTATAATGGCTAGTGGCCAACATTGGAGAAAGTTTTTGAGGTAGAGTTTGATATAAATATGTATGGTGTTGATGCTAGTGAAAAGAAAAAGAGTAAGAACTAAGATAGATGAGAGAGATGTGTGTGATGCAAATTTGAGTAGAGCAGTGCAAACTTCATGTTAGAGTTTCTGAAGGAAGTGAGTTGAAGGCATCTGATATCTTTCATGTGAGACTGTGAAAGTGTGCAAGCAATTTTAGTGGACTCCTTGTTGCATTGAGAAGTGTTCTTTGTGTAACATTCTTCTTCTATCTTCTTGTATTCTTTTTGTGGAAATGAGCCTAGGTTGTGATCCTTTCGGATAGTGTGTCCTATTCTGCCAGTGAGCCCCTTTGTACTAGTTTTGTTATTGCTTATATTGTGAGTTAATCCTCATCATGGTTTTTCCCTCATTGGGTTTTCCATGTAAATATGGTGCTATCTTTGTATGGTATTATGATTTCAGTTATTGTTATCTTCATTTCATGTTTGATGAAACTAAAAAAATAAGGGTTTAATGAATGCTTGTGGATCTGATTATTGTTGAGGGTTTTGAAGGTTTAATTTTCTACAACTGATTCACCCCCCCTCTTAGCTGTCTTTTTCATTTCAAAAATTGGTATCAAAGTGAGGTTCCTTGGAGAAGAGCTTAACCACTTGAGGTAAATCTAGGATGGCAAACAAGATTGCTTTGGAATATCCTAGATTTGATGGTTCATATTATGCATTCTAGAAGACAAATATGGAAGGATATTTGTTTGCTCAGGGATATGATATTGAGAAGGCTTATCAAAATACAAATACTCCACCTCTAAATGGTTTGAGTACAAGTGCAGAATTCAAGGCACATGAGATCAATGCTAAGGCAAGATACATTATTGTGAATAGTCTTTTAAATACTAAATTAGTTAAAGTTATGAGTTTGAAAGCTGCTAAAGAGGATTGGGATAAGATAGAAAGCATTTGTGAAGGAGATCTAAGGGTTAAACAAGAAAATTTGTAAAACTTAAAGGCACAATTTGAAATGATGCATATGTCTAAAGATGAAACAATTAAAGGCTACATATAGAGATTTGATGAGTTGGTAAGTAATATGAGAGGTCTTGGCACAACAGTTAAAGAATCTAAAGTGGTAAAGAAAGTTATCAGATCACTTCTGGATTGTTACAGTGAAAAGGTATCTGCTATTGAGGAAACTATTGATTTTGACAATTATTCCAAAGATTAGTTGGTTGGTACTCTAACCACATTTGAAATAAGAAAACAAAAGAAAGGTACAAAAGCTAAGCCTGCTTTCAAGGCTGGTAATTTAGAGAACGTTGAAGATTTAGGTGAATAATATCTTGATGATTTGGAAGCTAACTTTGTGAGGAAGATGAAAAAGGCATCAGTAAGTACAAAGGTAAATTACCTTTCAAATGTTTTAGTTGTGGTGAGATAGGTCATTATGCTTCTAGATGTCCAAGAAGAGCTCTAAACAATAAGAACAAAGAAAATAAAGGAAAAATGATTAATAAAGCTTACTATCTAAGAGAAGATGCTAGTATTTCTTATGATGAATCTGATTATGGAGATTTTGATGACAATGAATGTCTATTTTTGGCTATAAAAGAATAATCTAGTTCTGCTAACCCTGAAATTTACGTGAAGGAAAGTATTCCAAGAATGAAGGATAAGGTTGAAGGTACTTTGGTATCTACTTTTCATGTCAAAGAGGATAAGAATTACTGGGTTGTTAACAGTGGCTTCTCTAATCAGATTACCGAAGATAAAAGTAAGTTTTTTAAACTTGAAAAGTATGATGGAGGATTAGTTAAATTTGGAGATGATTCAGGAGCTAATATTTGTGGAATAGGTTCAATTAGTTTCGATGGAAAGCATAATATTGACAATGTTTACTATGTTAAGGGCATAAGACATAATCTCTTGAGTGTCAAAAAAATGTGCCACAAAGGGTATAATATTTTGTTTAAGGATGAAGCATGTGAGATCCAGAAAGGGTCCAAAACTGTGATTGTTGCTGAAAAGATAACATAAGGAAAAATCTATCAACTTAAGGGTGTTGATGGTCATTTATTTATGTCTCAGATCAATGACAGCTAGTTATGGCACTAGAGGATGTGTCACATGAATTTTGATTATTTGGAAAGAATTAGTTTGGTTCATGCAATGAGATATTTACCTAGAATCACAAAACCTATCAATGTTGTTTATGAGAGCTATCAATTTGGAAAACAAACAAGGATTAGCTTTAAGGGAAAGGAACAATCTACTACTGAGTGGTGCAGGAGCAACTTGGCTTAATCCAGTTTGATTATGTTGCAATTTTGGCTTGTACTGACCTTAGCCAAGTCAGGATGTTTGTGAGTTTGATTTGGACCTTAGAAGGTCTTGGTTGAGTGAGATGAGTTGGTCATTAGGACTAAAATCATCCTAGTGTTATTATGTTGTTAAATTTTGCTTTATTAAGCTTTGGACAGTTTAGGTTAGAATATGATGCATTAAGTGTGTCATAACCACATCTAATTTGTTATAAGATGCCAAGGAACAGTTAAGGGAGATGTTGGTTGCTCGAGATCAAGGTGTTAGAGGTCCTAAGTTTGAGGATCATGACACAATCATGGAAGTTGTAAAGTTGTTGTTGTAAAACTGCAAGGTAACATCTTGTTAAGTTGCATGCAGCTTGAGTGGATTAGAATCCCATGAAATCAGGTGTAAGTGGTCGAGCAACTACCCTTGAATGATGGAGAAGGCATCAAAATAGGTGTGTGACTCGTAGTTAGGAGTTAGATGCTTTTGTAATCAAGTTTTGGTGTGAAGGAATAGAGATTTGTTCTGCATTTTCTGTATCTGCCCGTGTATTTTGAGAAACAGTGGTATCAAAGACTTTGTGTATACTGTTTTATCATTGTAATTAGGTTCTTAGAATAGTTTAGAGCAGATTTCATTTGATAGTCAGGTAGTTCAGTGTAGAGTTGTTGATTTGAATCTTTAGATTAGAGTAGATTACTTGTTTTCCTTGTTTTGAACAGTCAAGTAAATAAATGGCTCCCCTCTAAACTCAGTCCACGGGATCTTCCTGAGACTAGCAGGATATGAAAGGGGAGCCACACACTTGTAAATACTTAGCTTTAGGAATCATGTGGAAACAAGCTAGCATTTTGAAAACCAAACCCTAGGTGAGCTCTTGTTACCCGGTTAGGAGTTTGGTAGAGAAAAGTTGAGAACTTAGGCAAGGGAAAGGTGCCACTGTACAGAATCCGTACGGTTCCAGGTGGGGTAAGGTAAGTTCTTTGCATGCAAAAGGGAATGGGACTTCGATCAATCCACTAGAAGCAGATTTGAAGGAGAAAGCACAGAAACCCTAAGAAATAGGTCAAATAGCCCTTTTGCCCTTGATTATAGGAATGCACTGTACGGTAGTGACAGAGGTCTGAAACCTAGTGGAAGATTTAAAGCTCTAAAAAGGGTGCTTGAAAGTGTCTTTTGTTTGATAGACTGTTTGTCAAGTTTGAGAGGAAAAGGCAGAAAACTGACTGGTAAGGGCTAGTAGAGATTAGACCTTACCAAGGCAATTTCTTGGAATCGGGTGCATTGGAAACTAAAGAACCTCTAAAATGCATCCCATTGGTGGTGAAATGCATGGAAACAAAGTTCCTAACTCCCCTGCAAAGAGTTCAAGTCAGATGGAGAAATTGGCACTTAGATCCTTCTAAGTCCAAGGAAGAGTAAGCAGTTACAAAGAAGGTGTTGGTCTTCCTAAGCTAAGCACAAGTGGAAAACTCATAGAGAAGAGTTGGAGCAGGGCTTGGTTGGTCTTCCAAGCTCAACAAGAACCATTGGAGTCAGGTTCTAGGAAGGAGACAGTGGAAAGGTCTCTAAAAGGTTGTGCAAGCAAGCTTGGGATTCATCATACACCACTGAGCTACTAGAATTAGTGCATACATATCTTTGTGTTCCTACAAGGGTGAGAAGTCTACAAGTAACATGCACTTTATGCTTTTGATTGATGGTTATTCTAGAATGGCATGGGTTACTTTTCTTAGAGAGAAATATAATGCATTAGATAAATTCAAGGAATTTAAAGCTATGGTTGAGAATGAAATGGAACTGAAAATAAAATGCTTGAGGTATGATAGAGGTTGTGAATTCACCTCCAATGAGTTTAATATGTTAATTGTGAAATTCATGGAATAAAGAGGCATTTGTCTACCCCTAGAACTCCTCAACAAAATGGAGTTGTTGAAAGGAAAAATAGAATTATTCAAGAAGCTGCAAGGATTTTGATGAAAGAGGTAAATCTACTAGAAGTCTACTAGAGAGAATCTATTCATACTATTGTTTACATACTTAATAGAGTTCAAGCTAAAGCTAATAGCACAAAGACTCCTTATGAGCTATGGTATGGAAGGATTCCTACTGTGAAGTACTTTAGAGTGTTTGGAAGCAAATGTTACATCAAAAGAGAAGAAAAACTTAGGAAAATTTGATGCAAGTTTGATGAAGGTATCTTCCTTGGATATTCTATTAGAAGCAAAGCTTATAGATGTTACAACAAAAGGTTGCGAAAGATAATTGAAAGTGCAAATGTTAATGTTGATGAAAACTTGTAGAATTCTATTGCAGTAGATGGATATGTGTTAGATGAACCTGATTGCGGAGAAATAGAAGCTAAATTTGATGAACAATAAGTACATAATGAAGAGGAAGAAGCTTCATAGAAGACCCCTAGAACCCCTAATTATGTGCAAAAGAATCAATCTAAAGATCACATCATTAGAGATAAGAGGAAAGGTGTATTAATAAGAAGCAAAACTGCTGAAGTTGAGGTAAATTTGTGTTTACTTTCTAAAGTTGAACCTAAATCAATGAGTGAAGCAAGCAAGGATGAGAATTGGATGAAGGCAATGGAAGAAGAACTTATGCAAATAGAGAAAAATCAAAATTGGGAATTGGTCCCTAGACCAGAAAACAAAACCATAATTGGAACTAAATGGGTATTTAGGAACAAGCTGAATGAAAATGGAGTAGTAAGAAACAAGGAAAGACTTGTGTGTAAGGGTTAATCACAAGTAGAAGTATATATTTTGAGGAGAATTTTTCTCCTATGGCTAGGATGGAAGCTATCAAAATGTTTTTGGAATTTGCAGCACATAAAGATTTTAAGGTTTATCAGATCGATGTGAAGTCTACTTTTTTGAATGGAGAATTGGAAAAAGAGGTTTACATGGAACAACCAAAAGGATTTCAGTTTTTAGATCAACCAGATATGGTATGTAAGTTGAAAATGCAAGCAAGCTCCCAGAGCTTGGTATGCAATATTGGACAGGTACTTGATATAGCAAGGATTCAATAAGGGCTCTGCAGATAGAATATTCACTTTAAAATTGAGGAAGACAAAATCTTGATAGTAGTTGTATGTGGATGATATTATCTTTGGTGGAAATGAGCCTATGTGTAAGAATTTTATAGAAAAAATGCAAAAAGAGTTTGAGATGTCAATTTTTGGGGAGATGAATTTCTTTCTTGGGCTGCAAATCAATCAAACAGATAAAGGAATTTTTATTTCATAGTCTAAATATGTCAAAGAGATGTTGAAGAAGTTTGGAATGGATGACTCCAAACCGGTATGTACTTCTATGGTGTGTGGTTGTAAATTGAGCAAAGATGATGATTCACCTAAGGCTGATCAAAGCAAGTATAGATCTATGATTGGTGGACTGTTGTATTTGACTGATACTAGATCAGATAGCTATATTTCAAGAAGATCCTAAAGAAACACATGTTGTAGTAGCAAAGAGGATATTCAAATATTTAAGAGGCACATTGGATTATGTCTTGTGGTATCCAAAGAATATTGATTTCACATTAAATGCTTATACAAATATAGATTGGACTAGTAGTGTTGAAGACAGGAAAAGTACAAGTGGTGGCGCATTATTCCTTAAATGTAGATTGGTGTCATGGTTGAGTAAGAAATAGGATTCAGTTTCTTTATCCATTGCAGAGGCTAAGTATATTGCAGTTGCATCATGTTGTACATAGGTATTATGGATGAGACAAACATTGAAGAACAACAGAATTGTATATGATGAACCTATATCTATCTTTTGTGATAATACTTGTGCAATTAACATTTCAAAGAATCTAGTGATGCATTCAAGGACAAAGCATATATTTATCACGTATCACTTTTTGAGAGAGAAGGTTTTGGAGAATGAAGTAAAGCTTGAGTATGTTCCTACAAAGGATCAGATTGTTGATATATTTACTAAGGTTCTTCCTAAGGATACTTTTGAGTATCTTCAGGAGAAGTTGGGGGTTATTTCCCCTCCTTTCTTGAACTAGATGCATATGGAGATGCATTAGTCCAATGGATCTATTGATCTATCTCCTTTCTGGACTGATGATTGGTGGCTACCTCTCAAGGGGAGTAGGTAGTGTCATGTGTTGTCATTGAATTGATGATTTAGTTGAGTGTACTCCTAAGGGGGGGTGTTCAGAGCACGTATTTTTTGGTTGAGTGTCAAAGAGGGAGAACAATGAAAAAAAAATCATTTTCCATTGATGTCAAAGGGGGAAAGAGAATCATGTGAAAAAGAACTTATCTACTTAGGGAGAGAGATAATCATGTGACGTATTAGGAGAGAGTGTTCGAGCTATTGTGTGGTATTTGGTGGCTTTTCACATCTTATGTTGCCATCAATGACAAAGGGGAAGATAGTTTCAAGAATGAAGGTGTTTTCATTTATGTCAACAAGAAGTCTACTGATTAGTGTCATTGATGTCAACTATGGGATAAAGATGTTGAGGATATTGAAAAAATTATGGAAAAGAGGAAAAAAGGTTGTGCATGTGTAGTTGAGACCTTGAGGAATTTTTGTGAGGACATGGATCTATTCTTCTTGTTGTTGAGTATGAAGGAGAGTTGGAATGAAGTAATGAGATGAGATGATGTCTCGAGTACTTGGTTTCCAAGTTCTTTTGAGAAAATTTAATAAAAAAAGAAAATTATATTGTACAAGTGTTCATAATGTGCTTTAGTATTGTGCTCCACATTTTTATTATGTTGATGCTATGTTTATGCAAATTTTACAAGTTGTTCAAGGTTGTTAGATATTGCTATATTCAAATTTTAGGTTTTTGGATCGTTGTACAATGCGAGATATTTTTACCAGTGTGTGAACCAAGTGTTCAATGATGTTTTTTGTGGTTTGGGAGAAATGTATTTTATTTGTATTTCTCCATTGTTGGGTCTCAGTTTGTGCAAATTTGGGAAGTTTCTTTTGATGCTTTATCTTTGTTTATTCAATGTTTTACTTGATTTAGTGTAGTACAGTGTGAGTTTCATTTATCAGTATGCAAATAAGGATTACCAGTTGTTCTGAGTTGAAGTATTTGTTTGATGTGAGATTGGATGAATTCTTTGATGAATCTTAAGTAGTTCGTGGATTATTCTAGATTAAGTTCAAGTGAATTATGTTTTCTAGAACTTTCAGCTTTTTGGATTGGTTTAATGAAGTGTGTACTTAATGTTTATGGTGTTTTGCACGGGTGTTAGTTGACCCTGTGTTTAACACTACATGCGAGGCTTGTGGAAGCATGTTGAAGTGTGTAGGATCTATTTGGGTCCTAATTAAGGATTTGTGTAGGTCGCCTTTCATTCCTATCCACTATGAGAATATTTAGGTGTCGACCTATTTTGAATTTGTATGTATAACAGCTAGTGGTTGACATTGGAGAAATTTTTTGAGGTAGAGTTTGATATAAATATGTATGGTGTTGATGCAAGTGAGAAGAAAAAGAGTAAGAAGAAATATAGATGTAAGAGATTTGTAATGAAAATTTGAGCTAGCAATGTGAACTTCATGTTAGGGTTCCTAAGGGAAGTGAGCTCAAGGCATCTGATATCTTTCATGTGAAACTGCAAAAGTGCGTGAGAAATTATGGTGGACTCCTTGTTGCATTGAGAAGTGTTCTATATGTAACATTCTTCTTCTATCTTGTATTCTTTATGTGGCAATGAGCCCTGGCTATGAGCCTTTTGGGCAGTGTGTCCTATTCTGGCAGTAAGCCCCTTTGTACTGGTTTTACTATTACTTATATTATGAGTTAATCCTCATCGTGGTTTTTCCCTTATTGTGTTTTCCACGTAAATTTGGTGTTCTCTTGTGTATGGTGTTGTGATTTCAGTTTCTATTGTTTACATTTCATGTTTGATCAAACTAACAAAATAAGGGTTTAATGAATTCTTGTGGACTTGATTACTATTGAGGGTTTTGAAGATTTAATTTGCTACAACTAATTCACCCCCTTTGTAGTTGTCTTGTTCATTTCAACATGCCTAACAAGGCTAAACACGCCCTCCATCAAGGTCTTATCTTCCACCTATTCATGTTTGAGAGGAATAAGAATGTCATCCCCAAACTAAACCCAAGGGTGGTGGTGAAGGAAAATTTTCCATATAGTTTATGATCCTCGATCCCATTAGATAATAATGTGTTTCTCTCTCTAAAAATATAAATATTTAAATTAATTTCTTCCAATCATGTTGCCACTATACTTTCTACGAGGTAATCCTTGGTGGAACCCCCTTTTGGAGTACAAAACCACTGAGAGGAGGGGTGAATTAGTGGTCAACTAAGAAAACCAATTTCAAAACTTAACTCACTAATTATTCAAAGAGACCCATTGAAAACACTTCAAACAATATAGATATTGTATGTTGAGGGAGTAACCAAGATATGTAAATTAGAAAATAACACTTTGAACAAATATGATCAATCAAGCACAATATGACACACTACCAAGAGGAAACATAAACACATTTTTTATGAGTGGAAAACCCTAAAAGGGTGAAAAACCACTCTAAAAATATATTTCATTAAGCCTCATTGGCTAAAACCTTGTTGATTACATATTGCATGCCTCACTGGCAATACAACAAGCCTCACTGGCAATACAACAAGCCTCCCTAGCTACACAACCTGCCTCACTAGCAATATGACAAGCCTCATTGGCTACTCAACCTACCTCACTAGCAATACAACAAGCCTCACTGGCTACTCAACCTACCTCACTGGAAAAGCACTATGCCTCACTGGCAAACATCATGCCTCACTGGCAAACACTTTAGAAGAAATAAGAAAAAATTTAGAAGGTTACTCTGTTTCCGTACAAATCACTGCACTATCAAAACTTCACCACACTTACTCACACTTACCATAGAATTATATCAAAATTTTGAAAATTCACTAACTCCTCTGGCTATCATCATGCTCTGATCATTAAAGAAGCATACCATTGAATACAAGTATGGAATTTAGTTATATTTTCCATCTTTTTTTCACACAAAACCATACTCACCAAAAATGACCAAAATCATATCAATCTCCAATATACAACATAACTCCAATGGAAATATTCATATGAAAGCAACCTCACCAAGAAAGAAATATTGTTATACCTATCTTTTCAAACTAGTAAACACTATCTATGTCATTATAATTCATGTATCTCAGCATTTGCAAATCAACCAACTATATCTCTTCAATTTCAATTCAATCAACTGTAACTTTGTATATGGAATTCAATAAACTCTATCATAGTCCATCCACATACAATGACACACCCTCTATCAAAAAATAAAACCATGTAGCCAAATGTATGCCAACTTCAATTCAAAAACCCCTGACTGTTGGTATTCAAAAAATTACAATCTGGAACGTATACCTTCACTTTGGCACCATAAAGATAACCATTGATCTGTTCATATTCAAGAAATTACACAACTAGGTGACTATCAAACTACCAATCAAAGAAAAGACTTCTAGAAATGACTGTTAAGCAAGTTTAAATTTGAGCCTTTGATTTCATATTGCCACCAGACTTCCAATTAAATGATGAACATTAAAAAAAAAATGGTTAACCTACTGATCTGGTAGAGGGGCCAATTACCAATGTACATCATACCCTTGAAGTAGTAACTTAAGTTACTTTTCACCTCTTATTACAAGTCACTTGTAAAATATAACAAAAATGAATTTTTAATTAACTTTGCAAAATAAACTCTCTATTGAAGAGTGACATTAGGGTTTTGAAACAAACTCTCAACCAATGAAGGAACCTTAATCAACTCTAAAACCTTAATGGATTTGCAAACATGTAAATACTCTCTGACCTCCGATCTTCACAATATACCTCTGATGCAAAAAACATCATGCCTTTGATCTGGAAAAAGAAGATAATCTATGAAGAGGTATAAGAATTGGGGTTAACTATTCCTTCTTCAATCATACATTTAAGAAAACATCTTCCATTGAATACCTTTGACAAAAAACCCTCAACATCACAAGATGAACCACAAAATGAGCCACTTGTGCAACAACACCATCAATCTCTTTAACATTGAACCAACAAGCACTTTCATGAAGTGGTCAACATCATGAAACCTACAAATTTCTAAGGCCTAAATGACAATGTTCAATAACAATGATTTTGACCATGTCTCTACCAATGGCATCCTATGAACATTTCCTCTTGCATCATGAACATGAACATGTACCTTTAACTGATTACTTTGTCATGAAGAAACTCTGGCATACTTTCACATCTGTGACAAATCAACTTTGAATCACTTTAAATCAACTTTGTACCAACAACATGAACTGTGAACCTACAGTACACTTGACTTGAGCATCAATGACATCACTTTACCAAACAAGAAACCAACACCATCAATTACTGTGATATTGAACACACCTTTGACATCACATGCACCTTTGAGACCCTTTTTTTGAAATCTATTTCCATCAATTACAAACCCCATCTACCTTTGAAATCAATGACAAACAACTCAACACCCTCATCCCTACTAAATCCTTTATTATGTGTAAACTTTTGGTGGACCAAACCAAGTGTGGCCTTGCCTCTTCTACCAAAAACAAAGGAAAATACCTTGAGGTTGAGGTCCCCTTTAGGGTTACATATGACAACATTCCTTGTGTTTGAAATAATATGGACAAGGAATATAAAAAATGGGGCAATATCTTGTGCAATAACATTCTTAATACAACTAATGATAGTACATTTTTTCCTACCTATGCGATTCTTAATAGTAAAATCAAAGCTCTTGAAGACAAATATAGCCTACAACACATCAATCTCAAATGGTTGAAAAATAAAGTGAGTGAAGATGAGTATTTATTCTCTTCAAAAATAGGTCAATGGTGATTATCCTAAATCTAAGGTCATTTTTAACTTTTCTCAAAATGAATAGGACAAAACCAAAAAAATTAACATTATGTTTGATAAAATTAAGGATCTTAAGAAGAGAATGAACTAGATGGAGAATAAAAAAGACGCTATTTTGGCATCAATGAATAGGGTAATTCAACCCAAAAATACTACCATTAAATAGCTTGCAACCAACATCTACATATTACATTAAATTTTCTTCAAAGTAAAAAGGTCGCTTGATGTTGAATTTCCTTATAAAAGAACCAAATCCCAAAAAGTATAGGAGGAAAAAGAGATCATGGATTTGGATAATGAATACATTGAAGGAAACCTATAATATCTTAGTGAGGAATGGGAAACAACTAGTGGTTTAAAATAGTTTGTCATCTATTTAGCCTATTGGTGTTATTTATCAGTTGCAAATTTTTGTGTAAGTTGTTTGTAATTTTTTTGTTTTCCAAACTTTATGTCTTGTGTAGTTCTACCTCTTATTTTTTATTTTGTGGAGGCATACATTTCTCTTATGTTTCCCAATTGTATAAGGATTTGGGCCCTTTCACAAAACCTAATTTTACCAACAATATCCAAAAAACTTTTAATAAAGTTTGAAATCAAAACTATTACATGTGTGTTTTTCCATTTCTAGTGTTTAATGCATAGAAGTACTAAGAGGGGGGGTTGAATTAGTACTTAATAAAATTATTTACATACAATATCAATTAATCAGATAAAAACCATGATAACCAGACAAACACATAAGCATGCAACCATAACACCATATTTACATGGAAAACCTTACAAGGGAAAAACCACAATGAGCAAGCTACTTGGATCTACTGTCCAAATCTAGCCTCACAAATGAAAATAGGATATACAATATTTTTTTATGGGCTACAACCCAAAGAAATTTGTAACTCCCTCAATATTTATAATCAATAATGAGGCTACAACCTCTACACAAAGATATTGATCTGATTATGATATTTCTTTCACAAAAGTAGACTACTTTAATTTTCTAATGATCTTCCCAAACTCAACAATACCACCTTACTTTTACAAAATCATTTCATCGATCTTCATAACATCAAAATAACTTCAAATACCTATGATATGTAATCATAGCTAACTCATCTATCTTAGTAGTAACATCATTGATGAGCTACCATACTTGAATTGATCTTCTCCATATTTCATTATCAAAATAGTTGTTGCAGATTTCTTATTTTCACATTATCTTTTCAAACATTCACCATACACACAAATACCCTTTCAATAATCTTGATCTTTTATTTATATCCATCACAAGCTTCAAAAAAAATTTCCTTTGTCAACCAAGATAAAACATATAATATGAGACATGCAATAGCCATGTATGTTAGCCCCCAAGACCTCTGTGATAGGTAGAAATCAAATGTGGCACATTCCAAGAGATAAACAGGACCTATTTTTCCTTTTCATATACTTCCACATTGGCTCACACTTCAAAAAATTTGGTGCAAACATCTCAACATGTCAAGTCGGCCCAACAAACACTTAACTATCTTTATACGAGCTCTAGACCAAAAACAATACTAGAGGAACAAAAAAAATCATGAATATCATGTCATTGTTATTATATGATTTTTCAAATATTCCTCTACATTCATTTTATCATTTTAAATCATTTCATGCTAGCACAAACACTTAATACCTAAAATATCAATTCTAGACCAACTACGATACAAGAGAAGGGAAAATATCAACTTGCAATTATCACAGAGAATACTATGAGTCTCAAACATACTTCTCCTAACCTATTTATACATTTTGATGGAATTACTTACTGGCACAATTCATTAAATCACCAACTAACCAACCTTCCAGATTGTCGAAGCACAGACAACACAATGTCACTTACAGAAATTTTTATGGTGAACCATATCACATGAAATTTAAACTGAGTAGACACGCTATCTATATGAAAATGGATCCAAAACCACGGGTCTAAATGAGATAATGTGATGAAATGCAATAAAATTTTATCCAACCTTAGGCAGCCGTTTATAGGAACTTGACTTATTATTTTGTTAACTTTGGAAAGCTTTGTGGTAACACTTATGCACTAAAACTTGGAATATACATACCTCATAGCAGTATTGAACTATCCTCCAAATAGAAAAGCCACATCTTCATTTGCAAAGAAATAAGAAGCATTTAGCTAAGCTTTTATAGTGCAATTCTTTGTGCCTTTTCCATTTTGAAGACTTATACATTTTTCTTCATACCCCAATGTGGGGTATTTCATCATTACATCAATCAATTCAAACATGTGCAATAGTACATCAATCCATGAATTTCATAAGATAAGTTACAACTGTGTGTATATAATACTGATCTGAAAACATCACAGCCCTTCATCACAACACTTTATTAAAGACAACACACTAGTGCATTTTCAATAGCAACATATGTTGACATCAATGATTACACATTTGAAACAATCTCTCCCTTTTTCATTTATGGAAACACTTTCCAGATGTTCCCTTTTCTCCCAGCCTTTGACATCAAGGTTAAAGGGCAACGACCTTCATCTAAACATACCAAAAATAGTAGACTCCCCCTAAGAGATAGCACCAATTAGTCCCAAAAGGATATTCCTGTAGAAAAATGGCTATGTTCTCCTATTTTCTCACTATATACATTGGTGTGGTGGCATGTTTATGTAAAATACCATAAATCATCATGGTATTATCTTTCACACACTACTTTGGCTACAAACATTTTGTCACAAAATTGTGTCTTGTGTCAATACTTAATCAACTCAATTTGATGGAAGTATATTCCTATAAATCGAATTCAGCTAAGTTAAGGTGTTATCCCATTATTTCATTGTAGAAGTTAGGATCTGAACTTGGCTTTCTAGTTGCACATAAATGTCTTATGCTTCTTCCAAAGAATATGGTGCATGATTTTTCTATGCAACACTTTTTCCTTCTATTAAGAACCCTGTTAGTGATGCTAACCTTAAGCTCATTACTTCCTGTAGTTATTTTACCTAACCTTTGATATGCTCCCTTTTATCTTGTACTTGTAGCTAGGAGTGAAATTTCTCTACTTGTGTCCTTATGGCACCATCCTTGTCCTACACTAGATCATATGTGGAAGCTACATATGTGATTTGCACTTCCATTGCATATATTTCATCCTTGAGATTCTTTGTGGTTGCAGGCCATTGTAACTAGAAAATGTATAATACCTTTTCTTCCTCCATACATTTAAGAATATATTTTATGCTTACTTGTATTTTTTTATGTGCCCTAGCACATTTTCTGCAAGCTTCAGATAATCTATTATTACTTATCTTTATCTCAACTTTCTTCTCTAGGTAGGAAGAATGTTCTTTGAATGAATCCATTAATTGTCTTAATTGTTGAGTGAGTGGCAAGGAGGAATCCTTTTTTACAGTAGGAGTTTATATTTCTAGATTTTTTATTTCCTCTAGAAAATTTTTGTTCCTTCCACCTGATGTTGCATGATCTCTTCCCTTGTGGAGGAGCGGAAAATGTCACCAATTTTCAACTTATGAAGAGGTGGCATAATAGATAGGTTACTGGAAATTGTAGTAGCTACGGAGCAATCACAGGCTGAATTTTCTTTTTTTGTGCCAAAAACTCCTTGATGGAGTCAATAGGAGAGAAAAATGAAGAGGCCCTTGGATTATCTTGTACACTTTCTCTAGAAACCAATGTACCTTTCTCCATATGCTGATCTTGTTGATTATGTTGATCGGTGTTATCTAGAGGAGGACTATTTTGCACACCATTATGACCAGGAGAAACATTTCCTTCATCTTGAGTAACATTCTCTTCTTTCTCCTCTTGTGGATTTTGTTGATCAAATTTATGCACAGATTCAAAAATGTGAGGTGGAGACACATGCAGTTGTTCCACATCCTTAGCTTCTTTCACTTCTTCAAGAATTTTATTTGTTACTTCTTTAGTATCATTCTATATCTTATCGATGTCCTTTTCCATGCTCATAAGTAAATTTATCCTATGCTTTTTCCTTATATCTTAAGCTTTCTTTTGATATATATTTTAACTTTCTCTTCTTGGGAGATAGAGGATCTAGCTTTGTCAAGAGCTTGTTGTCTCAACTCTTCATCCATTTGTATAGATTTTTCTCTTTTCTTCCTTAGATCTTGAGAAAGAATCTTCAAAAAAAAATTAATAATTTCACTTAGTGGTTATCAGGATGAGAGTGCAAGAACGAACCCTTAAACTAAGCGACTGTTTGTTGGTACTTGCACAATGTTGCACATAGATGTGCAAAGGAAGGATACTTCATCAAGGAAAAATTTTCTTGCCACTATTTCTGTAAGTTCCCAATGAAGACCTTTGGAACATTGAAATTAGGTAGAGGATAAGAGATTTTAGAAAACAATGCTTTATAGCAAGCAATGAAGTCAGTAACCTTTTCATGCTCCCCCTTCTTGCATCAGATGAGATCAGAGAAATCCATCTTCAATTCGATGCTAGCATAGAACTGTCTCAAGAACTAATTCACCAATTGATCAAATGAAAAGATAGAATTATCCAAAAATAAAAAATACCATTCTAGAGCAATGTCCTTGAGGGAACGCAAAAAAAAAATTCCATCAAATCATCATGGTGGAAAAAGTAAGTGCACATAGAATTGAATCCTGATACATGTGTCTGAGGGTCCCCATGACCACTATACTTTTCAAACTTTGGAATCTCCATCCCTTGAGGGATAGGAGTATTTAGGATAGAAATGGAAAAAGGACTACAATGAGAAAAGGGTTGAAACATAATTTGAGAAGAAGAGTTAGATAGGTTTGCTAATTGGTTGTGCATTTGTCTCATATTTTGCAACAAAGTGTTCAAGATAGGATCAGAAGATGAAATAGGACTAGTAGAACCATCACCAAATCCCCCATACCAGTAGAAACCCCAACACTAGGACTATTATGGGTTCTAGGATTACCACCAAAAATAGATACATTAGGAGTGGTATAACTGAAACTGAAGGGTACCTTATTTACTTTAAAATTGGGGTTTTGCTTATGTTTAGAGGTGGTATTAAGAGAAGGACCGGTCTTAGCCATACATACTAATACTTTAGGCATCAAGACTTCTAGTTGTGGTGCAATGATCTCAAAGCCCAAATATCAGGTGATGCCCAAGTTAGAATTGTATGTAGGTACATGAGTATCTACAATATCTGCAAGACCTTTGAGAAGTTCTATACCCCTTCAATTCTTGTCTAACATAGCTCTTAATTTGTCAACAATAGAAGATTCTTGAGAAATAATTTATCTTATTCCAAATACTTCTCAAACTCGCAAAGCATTTGATCCAAGGAAAGGAGCTACTCCATGGGGACCTCAAGAGCATCATCTTCCTCCATAGAAGAGGCAAACGAAGAAGCATGAAGTGTAGGAATGCGAGGGGTAGCTTCCCCAAATGAACTAGAAAATCTAGTGGACATCCCTGAAACTATTTCCTCAAAAGAAGGAATGGTCTAACTAGAGGTCACCTTCATAGATTCCATTTTTGTATGTCATAGAATTATTCTAACAACATTTTTGGAGGTTTTATATTGGGTCATAAAGCTCATAAAGCTTCACGACATGAAAATCTATAACGCCCCCAAAACACAAGATAATTTATGACACACATAAATAAAAAGAAGGATGTTCATGTCAGGTGCACTAAAATGTAGAGAAGGTTGGTTCACTGCCCCTAAGACTCTTAGGTCATGTAAGATCCTAAGGGAGCAAGCTTCCCTAAACTACCTCAAACTACCTAATAAGTTGAAAAGGAAGGGAAAATAGGACTTTGTTTCCCTTGTGTTTATGACAGATGTTTTTTGGAATTGGGTGAGATGACCATAGATGTCTCATATTGCAGATTAGATGGCTCTCTGCTAGGGGATGAGAGTGCAAGGTTGGACTTCAACACACCACACTAGAGTCTCAAAGATGCACTGACATCATATACGAATAGAGGGTCAAGTAACAACCAGAAACACATAGGGTCTACTAACAACCTAAATGTTCTAGTTTTACAGTTTGACAAAAACATATGGAAATACAAAGTACAACAAGAAGAATACTATGAAAGCTACTCTAATAGTGAAATGACAAAGAAAGAAGAATAATGCCAACTTAATCAAGGTCTAGTTCACCAGCTAGCTCCAAGAAAAAAAATAGCACCTATACACATAGTAACAAGAAAAGTGTTGGGGTTATGTTTTGAGGTTTTCCTCAATCAAACCCTCATTTTGGTGTTCCCACCTCCATGGATAGCCAGTGGACAACAAGATTGTAGAAAAGTGATAAAGAGATAGAAATAATAGACACAAAGAAGTAGAGAGAAATGAAAATCTAAATGCTACTATAGAAGAACAATAATACAAGTAAGAAAATAGACACAATATCACCTCCCTTTCTATGAGTGCTCAAGGTTGATAGAGAAAGGAGAAGAGCTTCAAGAACCTGCAATAACAATGTCGGAGCAAAAATATGGTGTAGAAGCCAAGAGAAAGAGCAAAAGAGTGAAAAATGAAGTGTTAGAGAGTGAGAATGAGTGATTAGATTGAATAGAAATGAGAGAGATCTTGAGATAATGAAACAAGTGAGCTTAAATAGCTAAATTGGAGGAAAATAGTCATTCCCAATGGTCAAGATTTTGCAGGGGAATGTTATGCTTGTAGGCGACAAAGAATCATAACATCTTTACTATTTCCTGACCGTAGGAATCTTGTCAGGATGTTAGCACAACATGTAGACATCCACATGGCATGTGTGTGTCCCTGACAAAAAATCCCTTCACCAATGCTAAATGATAAGGACACATGGAAAAAGTGGAGAAAAAGCAGTGATTTTTTGCATTATCGGACTTGTAAGGCTAACATGAAGGTAAATTAATGGGAAATTGCACGGGGTGGTAATTTATGCCATTACACATAGGAAATTCTCTCACTATCTTTCATTTTTGCTTATAGATTCTTAAAGAACCCCCAATACATAGTGTTGCAAGCTTTCCTATCTCCAAAACCCCTCATCTAATATTTGATTTGGGCACCAACTAGAATATTTTGTTGCCATACTTTTCCCTTAAACCCAAGTAATTCATTTAGAAAATAGAATGCCAAAAAAATTATTAAGGATCCATACCTAAAATTATATCCATTCTCCTTGGTTCTCTTGAGGTTGTCAAACAATTGTTCCCTCAGCAACTCACACAAATCAAAATAATTTCCTTCTTTAACCATTTGGTATGTAGTGTGGATTACAGTACCAATTTTTTAACCTTCTATGTTTGTGAAGTATACTTTGTATGCAATCCTTATGGAGGCATACTTAACCCCTAGATTAGTTATTTTATTAACAGTTAGGGTTCTCTTATCTAGTTTTCCTCCAGTCAACTCAGTAACCCTATCATTTTTTATTTCTTTCAACACAAGTATTGAACCAGAAGAACAGAGTCTAGTGACAGCCCTAATTGCATATTTTTTTATATGATAGGGTTTATCCAAGTAAATGACTTTTCCATGGATCTGGCTTAGAATAATTCTTACCCATTCATGGTTGTCATAGAATTCAAGAAAATCCTTCCACACATCTAATCCTTTTGCTACCACATTTGCAAACTTTGGTTTGTATCTAGTGTTATCTTGTAGGGTTTTCCATAATTCTTCAAACTTCATATGCTCAATTTCATTGATGGTGGCATGAATGTAGATTCTCACATCTTTTGTATACACCACATGTACAGGGAATTTGGAGAAATCACCATCCTTATCCACCTCCATTGCTTTGAATAGATATTTCTTGTATTTCAGCCTTGGCTTTTCAAAAAATTCAACAAGCTTGGGAGTGGTGTTGGAAGTTTGTTTGTCATTGAGGAAATTATTGGAGAATTGAGTTGGCAACATGAGCATGATGTATAGTGTGAAGAGACTTTTAGTGGGATATTGGTGAATTTTGATGAGCATGAAAAAATATGGTGTTTTTATTGATGGAAACCTGTGGTATAGATGCAATAGTGTTGGTGTGGAGAAGATCATATGTTTTGCAGATTTTCTTAAGTCCTAGAGTATAATTTTTCAGTATTCACTGAACTAGTTTTGTGGTTTGCATTGCTCTGCTATGAAGAATCTAGTTATTTAGTTTTAATGTAATGTTGGTATGTGTTGGAAGAGGCTAAATCCAAAGTTTTATGACTTTATTTCTTATGTAGTCAAACATAGTGTTGACAAAGTGCAGTGATAAAGTGTATGTTGGGATGCCCGGCATTCCACCATAGATGAATATTTTGTTGTGTGGACTTGAGTAATTTTTTGTGGATGTAAGTCGTTTGTATGTTCCAAGTGACAATTATTTTGGTGGTCCGCATGTCAAGTTTTGAGTGAACAGTTGGTTCATTTTGTCATTACTTCACTAGTTTTGTTATCTAGGCTAACCTAAGTACTTTGGGGTTGTACAGAGTTAAATTATGTATGAAGTGGTATCATAGGAGTGATTATGGGTCATTCCAACCTATTTTGATGGTGTACACATTTTTTTTAATTTCTCAAGGTGTGTGTTGGTGTTTTGAGCTAACAGGTAATGAGGATGCACAGTACATCTAATTAGGCTAACCTAATTAATGTTTTGGGTTGTAATATATATAATTTTGATTCATTATGCGAGTGTAGTGAATAGAGTGTGTTTGTTTTATTTGGTGTAGAGAAGTGTGAATTATAGTTGTGGTGAAGTATGAAGTGTGTTAAGTTAGTTTTTTGAGCTTCAGTGGAACTATATCTTCAACATAGTTCAGATGCATTGTTAGTAGTTCATATTTGGTAGTGAGCCACTCTTTCTTCCATCTCTTTCTATTATGAGAAGTGAGCCTTTCTCTCTTTTTTATACAATGACTCCACCTTTTGTATCAAACATTGTAAAGGGTTATAATATATTGCGAGCTAATTCTCATAGTGGTTTTTCCCTTTTTAGGTTTTCCATATAAATCTAGTGTTCTTGTGTTCTTTGATGTGATGCATGCTTTCTATGTTCCTTCCATTATTGCAAGTTTAATGTGATGCATTGAATGAATATTTAAAGTTGATGAAGTTAATGAATTTTATTGAATATTTATTCACCCCCCTCTTAGTATTTTGAGTGTTCAACAATTGGTATCAAATCTTGGTTCCTTTAATTGGCTTGATCATTGAGGTAGATCTTGGAGGTTAAACACATGGCTAAAAGTATCCTATTCCTCTTGAAGAGATTATCCCTGAAGGGTTTATTGAAGAAGATTGTGAATTTGACATGGAAGGAGAGCTCAAGTCAGCTCTTCATGATTTGGATAAAGCAAAAGCTGAGAATAGAGATTTGAAAAAGGATCTTAATGATGCAGATGAGTGTATTAAGAAGTTGAGAGAGAAACGCAATAATGCTACAAAAAGAATCAAGGAAACAAATGAGCAGCTCAAGCAATCAAATGAGACTATCACTAGTTTGAAAGTATAAGTTGAAGAAGGAAAAAGAGTTGAAGACTACCTGAATTCCAAAATGAAAGACAAATCTAAAGAATGTTCAAAGCTTCAACAAGATATTGTAACTTTAAGATCAAATCTGGAGAAAGAAAAGAATCAAGAAGAAAAATTCAAGAAGAGATCCACATTGCTTGATGAGATGATTACAAATTAGAAGGTTTATAAGGAAAAAGAAGACAAATTCAAGAAGAGCTCCACATTGCTTGATGAGATGATTACAAATTAGAAGATTTATAAGGACAAAGAAGGATTAGAGTTTGAGAAAGGAGAAAGTTCAAAGGTAAATCAAACTCCAAATAATGCTAAAAAGAAGAATGACAAGAAGAAAAATGAAAAATAGGTCCAAAACCAGAAGAAAGAATTCAAGAGGCCACCTATCAAATAACCTACTACACAAAGGTATTCATCTTTTAATGGTTACTATTATTCTTGGAATAATTTTGGAAATAGAGATATAGAGTGTAGAAACAAAATGAATCAGAATGTTCAATAATTTCCTAGTCAGTGTTTTATAAGGAATAGATTTGGTCATAAAGCTAGTGAATGCATAAATTATATGATGAGTGGTTACAATAATGGCATGATGTTTCAATCTTTCAATGGCTATTGTTATTGTTGCAAGTATGAAGGTGTTGTCATTGATGTCAACAAGCCTGTGTTGTCATTGATGATAGAAGTACAGTGGTTGAGAAGATATTTTTTCTTTGATAAGCTTCTATTTATGGTTCAGATGTCAAGGATACTAAGAAATTTGATAAAATAAGGAAACAAGATGTTGCGAAGGTGGTCTAGTTTTGCTTTGCATTTCTTCTGGGTTGAAGATATACTTTTGTGGTTTGGATATGTTTGTTAGAGATGTTTAGAGTTTCTATACCCATAATGTTTGCTTTTGGAATGTTGGTCAGAGGAATTTGTGTTCACTAGTGTGTGAACTAGTTTTGCAATGTTGTGTACAGAGGTGCCTGGGATAAATGTACCTGCTCCACATTTCTCTGCAGTTTATTTTCAGGACTTGTGGCTTTGAAGGAGATTTTATGGTGTTTTTCTCTTGTTTTTTTCAAGAGGATTCATAGTTAGGCATATCAGAGGAAGGCCTTCTGAGTTACAGAGTATTACAGTGTCTGGCAGTGTTGTCTAGATAAATAGTATGTTTATAATCTTTAGGTAACATTTGTTGTTAAGGAGTTTTTTGGTTTCTAGGATACTCTTGGATCATGTTCAAGTGAATTTTGTTTTCTGGAAGTTTTGGATTGATCAAAGGAGGCGTGTAATTCAAATTTCAATGTGTTTTCACGAGTAATGGCTGACCTAGTGTTTACACTACATCCGAAGATGTTTAAGTGTTAATGAAGGTGTAGCATAGTGTGTGAGATTTAATTTGGGTCCTAGTTAAGTGTTTTTTTGGTCCACTTCCATTCATATCCACTGCGGGAATGTTTAGTGGTGACCTAATTTGAAATTGCAAAGTGTGAAGCATGCATTTCTAACCTTGGAGAAAGTTTTCAAGGTTGAGGATGGTATAAGTATGAGTTGAGATGTTGAAGGTTGACAAGAAGGAAAGGATAGAAGTGTGTGATGCAAGTGATGTGAATTTCTGAAGATTAAAGTGAAAGTTTGAGCAAAGCAGTGTGAACTTCAAAGTGTTGGACTTTTGAATGTAGTGAGCTAAAGGTGTCTACAATCATTTAACCAAGACTGCAAATGTTTTGGAGCTATTGTGGTGGATTATATATTGCATTGAGAATTTTTTCTCTATGTAACATTTCTCTTCTAACATATTTTTCTTTTTGTGGAAGTGAGCCTTGGTTGTGATCCTTTTTGGACAGTGCATCGTATTCTGGTAGTGAGCCCTTGTATTGGTTTTGAAATTACTTATATTGAGAGTTAATCCTCACCATGGTTTTTTCGTCATTGGTTTTTCCACGTAAATCTAGTGTTCTCTTGTGTATGGTGTTGGTTGTTTCAATTTTTGTTATCTACTTTTCATGGTTAAACATTATAACAGATTAGGGTTTGATGAATGCTTGTGGATCTAATTACTATTGAGGGTTTTGATGTTTTAATTTGGTATAATTGATTCACCCCCTTCTTAGTTGTCTTTTTCATGTAATGATTGGTATCAGAGCAAGGTTCCTTGGATAAGAGCTTAACCACTTGAGGTAGATCTAGGATGGAGAACAGGATAGATTTCTCTAAGTTTCATGGCATAGATTATGCATTTTGGAAGACAAAGATGGAAGGATATCTGATATCCTTTGGATATGAGATTGAAAAGGCAATAAAGACTCAATATGTTGCACCTATAAATGGTTTGAGCACAATATAAGGTTAAAAATTAAAAGTTGCAAAATATGAAGGCACAATTTGAGACCTTGTGAATGTCTGAAGATGAAACAAATACAAGTTATATGCAGAGGTTTGATGAGCTGGTAAGTGTGATGAGAGGTATTGGTGCGCAATTCAAAGAACCTAGAGTGGTAAAGAAAGTTCTCATATCTCTTCTTGATTCTTACAGTGAAAGCGTATCTGCTATTGAGGAAGTTGCAAATTTTAATACTTATTCTAGAGATCAGTTTTTGGGTACACTAACTTCATTTGAAATGAGAAAAAATTGCTAGAAAAATGGAACAAAGGTGGAAACTACTTTCAAGGTTAGAAAATCATAAAATGTTGAAGATTCAAATGGAGATCTTGATGATGTGGAAGCTAACTTTGTAAGAAGGATGAAAAATGGCACTAGTAAGTACAAAGTTAAACTACCTTCAAATGTTTTAGCTATGGAAATATAGGTCACTATGCTTCAAGATGCCCAAATAGAGCTATGAGCAATAAAATTAAGGAGAACAAAGGAAATATGATTAAGATAAGTTATTGTGTTAGAGAAGATGTTGGTATTTCTGATGATGAATTTGATTATGGAGATGATGATGAATTCTTTCTCTTGGCTATAAAATATGAATCTACTTTTGCTAACTCTGAAAGTTGTGTCAAGGAAAGTGTTCTAGAAAACAAGGATAAGATTGAAGGTACTTTGGTATCTACTTTTCATGCTAAACAAGATAAAAACTATTGGGTTGTTGACAGTGGCTACTCTAATCACATGACTAGAGATAAAAGTAAGTTTGTTAAACTTGAAAAGTATGATGGAGGATTAGTTAAATTTGGACATGATTCAGGAGCTAAGATTTGTGGAATAGGTTCAATCCGTTTTGATGGAAAGCATAATATTGAAGATGTTTACTATTTTAAAGGCTTAAGGCATAATCTTTTGAGTTTTGTAAAAATGTGTAGCAAAGGATATAATCTTGTCTTTAAGGATGAAATTTGTGAGATTAGAAAAGAACCTAGAACTTTGATAATTATTGGTAAGGGTATTGATGATGTCTAAAATTAATGGAAGTTGGTTATGCCACCGGTGGATGTGTCACATGAATTTTGAAATTATGGTTAGAATCAATTTAGTTCATGTAGTAAGAGACCTACCAAGAATCACAAAGCCTATCAATAACATTTGCAAAGATTGTCAATTCGGAAAAAAAAAATGAGTAGTTTCAAGGGAAAGGAACAATTTGCTACCAAACTACTAGAATTAATACATATATATCTTTTTGGTCCTACAAGAGTGAGAAGTCTTCAAGGTGATAGGTCTTTCATGATTTTGATTGATGATTATTCTATAATGACATGGGTTACTTTTCTTAGAGAAAAATATGAAGCTCTATATAAATTTAAAGCATTTAAATCTATGGTTGAGAATGAAATGGATTTGAAAATAAAATGTTTGAGGTTTGAAAGAGGTGGAAAATTCACCTCTAATGATTTTAACATGTTTTGTGAAGATTATTGAATAAAGAGGCACTTGTCTTCCCCTAGAAATCCTCAAAAGAATGGAGTTGTTGAAAGGAAAAATAGAATTGTTCAAGAAGCTGCAAGGACTATGATGAAAGAAGATAAACTACTGGAAGTCTATTGGAGAGAAGCAATTCATACTACTATTTACATACTTAACATAGTTCAATCCAAAGATAATAGCACAAAGACTCCCTATGAGTTGTGGTATGGAAGGATTCCTACTGTCAAGTACTTTAGAGTATTTGGAAGAAAATGCTATATTAGAAGAGATGAAGAAAACTTGGGAAAATTTGATGCAAGGTATGATGAAGGTATCTTCCTTAGATATACTACTAAACTCAAAGCTTACAGATGTTACAACAAAAGGCTAAGAAATATTATTGAAAGTGCAAATGTTAAGGTTAATGAAGATTTTTAGAATTAAGTTGCTATAGATGGATATGTGTAAGATGAATCTATTTATAGAGAAGAAGAAAAAGAGAAAGCTAAGGAAAAATAAATGTAGAGTAAAGAGGAAGAAGCTCTTGAAAAGACCCCTAGGACCCCCAATTATGTGCAAAGAAATCAGTCCAAAGAAGAAATCATTGGATACAAGAGGAAATGAGTATTGACAAGAAATAGAGCTACTGAAGTTGAGGTAAGTATGTTTTTACTCTCTAACGTTGAACCTAAAATAGAGAGTGGTGCATGAAAACTATGAACATTGGATGAAGCCAATGGAAGAAGAGTTGGAAAAATTTGAGAAAAAACAGACTTGGGAATTGGTTCCTAGACCTAAAAATAAGAGCATAATTGGAACTAAGTGGGTATTCATAAACAAGTTGAATGAGAATGGATAAGTGGTAAGAAATAAACCAAGGCTTGTGTGTAAGGGTTACTCACAAGTGGAAGGAATAGACTTTTAAGAAACATTTTCCCTGATGGCTAGAATGGAAGCAATCTGAATGTTTTTGGCATTTGCAGAACATAAAGATTTAAACTTTATCAGATGGATGTGAAGTCTTCTTTCATGAATGGAGAATTAGAGGAAGAAGTTTACATGAAAGAACCAAAAGAATTTCAGTTTTCAGATCAACCAGACATGGATTTCAGATTGAAAAAGGAATTGTATGGATTAAAGCAAGCTCCCAAAGCTTGTTATGCAATATTGGATAGATATTTGATACAACAATGGTTCAACAAGGGTACTGCAGATAGTAATCTTTACTTTAAAGTTGAGGAAGATAGAATCTTGATAGTGGTTGCATATGTGGATGACATTATCTTTGGAGGCAATGAAGACGTGTGTAAGAAATTTGTAGAAGAGATGCAAAAGGAGTTTGAGATATCTATGTTTGGGGAGATGAATTTCTTCCTTGGGCTACAAATCAGTCAGACAGTTAAAGGAATATTCATTTCACAATCAAAGTATTGAAGAAGTTTGGAATGGATGACTCCAAACTGGTATGTTCTCATATGGTTGTTGGTTGAAAATTGAGTAAGGATGATGAATCCCCCAAGGTTAATCAGAGAAAGTACAGATCTATAGTTGGTGGACTACTATATTTAACTACTACTAGATTGGATATCATGCATGAAGTTTGTCTTGTGGCTAGATTTTAAGAAGATCCTAAAGATTCACATGTTGTAGTGAAGAGGATAGTCAAATATTTAAAGGAACTTTGGATTATGTCTTATGGTGTCCTACGGATACTGATTTCAAATTAAGTGCATACACAGATGCAGATTGAGCTAGATGTTTTGATGACAAGAAAAGTACAAGTGGTTGGGCATTCCTTCTTGGATGTTCATTCATAGCATGGATAAGAAAGAAACAAGATTATGTTTCTTTATCTACTGTAGAGGCTGAGTATATTGCAGTAGCATCTTGATGCACACAAGTATTGTGGATGAGATAGACATTGAAGGATATCAGAGTAGTGTATGATGAGCCTATTTCTATTTTTTTTATAACACAAGTGCAATTAATATTTTAAAGAATCCAATGATGCAGTCAAGGACAAAGCATATATCAATTGGGTATCACTTTCTGAGAGAGAAGGTTATGGAGAATGAGTTGAACTTGAATATGTACCTACAAAGGATCAGATTGTTGACATATTCACTAAGGCTCTTCCTATGGATACTTTTGAGTATCTTCAGGAGAAGTTAGGGGTTATTTCCCCTTCTTCTTTGAACCAAATGCATATGAAGATGCATCAATCTAGTGTATCTATGGATTCAATCCTTTTATGGACTGATATTGGTGGCTACCTCTTAAGGGGAGCAGGTAGTAACATTGTTGCAGTATGAAGTTTATGTTTTCATGATGCAGAGGTTGTTGAGTTTATTGCTATGTACTCCTAAGGGGGATTATTCAAAGCAGTTGAAAGTATATTGGTTCTATGTCAAAGGGGGAGAAAAATTCAAAATACCTTATCATTTTCCATTGATGTCAAAGGGAGAGAGAAAGAATCAAGTGAAAAAGTCTATCTACACAGGGGGAGAGAAAGTGAAAGAAAAGCATGAAAGAGAGAAAGTGTAATGAGATAGTTGTGCATGGGGGAGAAAAGAAAAAAGGAAATAAATATTTTCATAGTTGTTGTGCCTTTGATGTTTTTTCACATCCTGTGTTGCCATCAATGAAAAAGGGGGAGATTGTTGCAAGTATGAAGGTGGTGTCATTGATGTCAACAAGCCTATGTTTCCATTGATGATAGTAGTACAGTGCTTGAGAAGAGATTGTTACTTTGATAAGATTCTATTTATGGTTTAGATGTTGAGGATACTAATAAAATTGATAAAATAAGGAAACATGATGTTGCAGAGTTGTTTTGGTTTGCAAAGGTGTTTTTGTTTTTCTTCGCATTTCTTCTGGGTTGAAGATCTACTTTTTTTATTTGTATATGTTGGTTAGAGATGTTTAGAGTTTCTATATCCAAAATTTTGGCTTCTAGATTTTTGGTCAAAGGAATTTTTGTTCACTAGTGTGTGAATTGGTTTTGTTGTGTTGTGTACAAAGGTGTCTAGGAGAAATGTATTTGCTCCACATTTATCTGTAGTTGATTTTCAAGACTTGTGGCTCTAAAGGAGAGTTTATGGTGTTTTTCTCTTGTCTGTTTCAAGAGGATTTGTGGTAAGGAATATCAAAAGAAGGCCATCTAAGTTACAAAGTATTGTAGTGTATGGCAGTGTTGTCTAGATAAATAGTATGTTTATAATCTTCAGGTGAGATTTGTTACAAAGGATTTTGTTGGTTTCCAGGATATTCTTGGATCGTGTTCAAGTGAATTTTTTTGTCCAAAAGTTTTGGATTGATCAAAGGAGGTATGTAATTCAAAGTTTTTGTTTTCCTAGGTAACGACTGACTTGTTGTATACAATACATTTGAAGATTTTCAAGTGTTAATGAAGGTGTAGTGTGGTGTGTGAGATTTAATTTGGGTCCCAGTTAAGTGTTTTTTTGGTCCACTTTCATTCCTATCCATTGTGGGAATGTTTAGTGTTGACCTAATTTGAAATTGCAAAGTGTGAAGCATGTATTTCCAACCTTGGAGAAAGTTTTCAAGGTTGAGGATGGTATAAGTATGAGTTGAGATGTTGAGGGTTAACAAGAAAGAAAGGATAGAAGTGTGTGATGTAAGTCATGCAAATTTTTGAAGAGTAGAATGTGAATTTGAGCAGAGCAGTGTGAACTTCAAAGTGTTGGAATTTTGAATGCAGTGAGCTAAAGGTGTCTGCAATCATTCAAACAAGACTGTGAAGTGTTGGAGCTATTGTGGTGGATTATCTGTTGCATTGAGAATTTTTTCTCTATGTAATATTTCTCTTCTATCTTCTTTTTCTTTTTGAGGCAGCGAGCCTTGGCTATGAGCCTTTTTAGACAGTGTGTCATATTTTGGCAGTGAGCCCTTGTACCAGTTTTGCAATTACTTATATTGTGAGTTAATCCTCATCATGGTTTTTCCCTCAATGGGTTTTCCACATAAATCTGGTGTTCTCTTGTGTATGGTGTTGGTTGTTTTAGTTTCTATTATCTACTTTTCATGGTTGTTTCAATTTCTATTATTTTTTGTACAGATGTTGGATGACATGCTTAATCTATTGATGAGATCTCTAGAATGAAATATCTTGTTGTTGAGATATGTCAAGTAATTAAAGGTGACTGTGTCAACACAATAAGGGTATATTGACTTTTTGACCTAACTTTATCTACAACATTTAACACGAATTAGGTCATCAAAAAAATATTTATATTTCATTTTGCACAATCAAAATTCATTTATAATTGAGCAATTAAAGTAGAGAAGCAGATCAAAGGTTGTTTGAATCATTTGGTGTGTTGTCCAAAACTGTAATCGACAAAGAATTATAAAGGTATTTATAGTTTCCTACTATACCCTAATAATGTGAAGTTAAAAAATATTTACTCCTCAAGTAGTTGATCTATTGGAATGGTTGAGACCTAAGTTCAAGAAACATCCTTTCAAATCCATGTAGACAAATCTAGATGGAACATTTTTGAGGGTTCCATATGGTGTGATGCACAGAGGATGTTGGGATTTATAGTCACACAAAAATGGAAGAATATGATCATATGAAGATTGTGGAGTATTAGGTAAATGAATTGGCAATAGATGATTTTGAATTGAAACCTGAATTTGGAAGTTTGACGAAGAAGAAGCTGGATGTATGGAATAACTTTCCAAAAAAATTCCATCAGCATGAATGGGTTAAGTATGTGTTGAGCCAAATTCATGATAAGTTTATGTGGTTGGATATACTGCATTTGATCAACGAGAAAGATATCAAAGCGATTACCGGTATGTGCTCTAAAGGACCCATTCTAGAATTAAGGATAAGAATGAGATGGTAATGAGGCTCATTGGTATGAAATTTGACTAGTGTGCCCTAACATTGAAGTACATTGATGATCTAGTGGTTATGTATGCATCGATGGTAATTGGATATAAGATATTTTTCATAAATAAAGAATTCTATGTCAACCACAACTATACACACTACTCACTAGATGGTGAAATAAGGTTTGGACATTGATTTGTGTAAACTCTTCATACAAAAATTGATGGAGAATCTTTAGAAGACCAAAGAATCTTGGTACCCCTTCCAATATGGTACCCTAATTGTGTGTTTATTGTTTTACTTTCTTAGATATTTTTTTGGTGCAAGGAATATTATATGGTATGATAGTATACCTGTTGTTGTATAAATAAGAGATCATCTGAGAAGGTTAAGAGACTTGGAAACCCAAAAATCCATGTTTTGGGGTTTCTTTAAGTCATTTCAAGGAAAAATGCAAGAAAGAGAGAGAAACCCAAAAATTATATTTGAGAAGTATAAAATTGACATCACTTGTATGGTTAGTAGAGACAACTACATTATGGAGGTAATTGAACCTAGAATTGTTTGGATCTCGAAGTTGGGATATGAGGTTACAACAGAAGAGCTTACTGTTATGAGAGAGATTATGTTAAGCAAACCAAGAGATCCATTTGTGGATAGGTTTGGAACTTATTCAAATAAATCCATTGAAGTGTGCCTAAAACAAAAAGAAAAGGAGATAAAGAAAATTTTTGAAAAGTTGAAGGCACAATTGGAGGAGATTGTTGGTTCACCAAAGAGCCCTGCAGAGAAATCTAAAGGCATGCCTACTCCTCCAAATGCTACTTCAAGCACAAGAAGGTCAATTAGGACCTCATCCTCCTCTCCCTCGGTTTCGAAGTCCTCTAGAACCTTTCCTGCAGTAAATCCAAAGAAGAAAGCTACATTCAGTGCCTTGGTACAACAATAGACTCCTAAGCAGAGAATATTGAAGGAAAATTCCATAAGGGATAAACATATCAGCTATGAGGATGAAGAGGATATAGAAGAAGAAAAACCACATCTGATCCAAAAGAAGAAAAATTCTCAAGCCTTCGTGGAAGAGATTAGTTCCAAAAGAACAAAATTTTATATTGTTGATACTAAGAGTGAAGAAGAAGTGGAAAGAGAAAAGAAATATTTCAAGATTTAGAGAAAAGAAAAGAAGTCAAGAGGAGATAAATATCCTAAAGGAAAGGGGAAGAAGAAATAAAAGACCCCTCCTATAAGGGCACATAGCCCTTTGAAGTTTCATGCATTGTTTAATAGTATTTCAAATTTTGGTCTCTTCAAAGAGATAGCCAAAATGTATCTAGATTATAATGATGGGGATAAGGAAACCATTGAATAAGCCATAGTTAAATATATGATAGCATTTGACACTATCTTGGATAAGATTCGGAATCATTTTCTTGATTACTTGAAGAATGTTTTAATTCTGAGAAGGGAAGAATATATTGAAGAAGATGTGAAGATAAAGGCATTTTCCTTGGAGAAGATTGGTTCTTCCCTTATAGTTAGGACAGGCACAAATTGTCTAAACTATATAGCATAAAATTCAAAACAAAGCAAAGAGTTAACACTTTGATGAGAAGAGATAAAGAGGACATTGAAAGGATCAAAAATGAGACACTATAGAAGATTACAAACTTGGAAAAAGAATTGGTAATGTCTACAAATAATGAAGGGAAATTACAGCATGATACAACTATTTTGGAAGTCAATGAACCTGTTAATGAGCAATCTGAGCATGTTCTTGAGCCTGAGAGAGGACAAGAAAACTTGATGATAGATAACATCCCTTTGAATGAAGATATGACTAATAAGTTTGGGAAAGAAGATGTGTTAACTGATAAGTCCCCTCCTAATGTGGAAAATATCATTGAGGAGAAGAATGATGATATGCAAGATGCCTTGGAGAAGGAGAAATCTCAAAAAGAACAATATTTTCCCCCTCTGGACATTAAAAAAGATGTAGAATAGAAGGAAGAAGATAAACATGAAAACTCAGAGAAATATGAGGTACAAAAGGAATAGAGTGTGCCTCCTCTGGATAGTGATAAATCTATAAAAGAAGAAAAGAATATAAATTATCTAGAAATAGAGAGAAGGAAAAGAGTGAGAAGAAGGAAGAAGAAAGTACTCAAACAGTTGGTGAATCCTCTGAAGCTTTTGGAGATTCATTGAAAATTCTACTGGATATGCAGCTACAGTTCCAATCAGTGGTATTAGCATAGATATTACAAATTCCTATGCAGCAAGGACAAGTAAATATGGAAAAAATGTCTCCCCTACATAATTTATAGCTTGGTGATGCCTTTCATTCCTCCACAAGGAAGGAGATACTCCAAACACACCAAAAGAGTGCACAAATGATTGATGAAGCAATAAAAGTGTTACAGGATAGCTTCCCCATAGTAAATGATGATAATTCTCTATCTTTTGTACAACAATTGAGGCTATTACTTGATACTTTTAAGAAATATTCTACTAGCTTGGAATAAAAATTGGAAAATGAAATGACAAAGAAGGTCAATGATAAGAGATTGACTGAAATATCTAATAAATGTAGTAGTGCACATGGTAAGTTGCAAAGCAACTTAAAAGATATTCAGAATTGTGTGGAAGAAGTTAAAGTTATATTTCAATTCTCTTTAAAATGGCTTAATTCTACAAGGAGCATAAAGGACTAAATGGACTCAATAGAGTCACAAATTTCTCAGGTAAGTGATGCAAATAGTGCAACAAGGATATCCATTGAAAATATGCATGGACAGTTTTTCTAACTACTAGAAAAGAACGAGAAAATAATTGTGCAGTATACTAAGCTTAGAGACCTAGTAAGTGCATGGCTTACATATCTGATTGGAGTTTTAGCTGATGTTGAAAAGGTTTTGCAAGAGAATCTAGTGCCCAGTTCTTCCGACGAAGGAGAAGACCTCCTTATATAGTTTGAGTGTTAATGTAGTTTGCTTGCCTTCACCAAGAAGGATTAGGAGATAGGAAATAAGGATTAGGAGGAACACCTTGCAAAATTGAAGGTGTCTAATCAGGGTAGTTTACCCTCCTCAAGCTAAGTTGTACATTTTTTCTTTGTATAGATAGTTTTCCTGATTGTAATGTACATATGCAAAAGTATTTGATGATATTGCAGTGTAAGTATTTATCATTTTAGCAATGGATAACATTGTTAGGGGGAGTTACATTGATGTAAATATATTTTTAAGCGGGATTAAATAAAAGTAATGAAATATATTTTTGGTACCCTTTTCCCTTGATGTTAAAGGGGGAGTAGTTTTTGGCTCGGTGTGTTACCATCAATGAAAAGGGGGAGATTGTTGGAAGTTTGTTTGTCATTGAGGAGATTGTTGGAGACTTGAGTTGGAAACATGAGCATGATGTATAGTGTGAAGATATTATTGAGTGGGAGATTGATGAAGGTTGGTGAGCATGACAAAATATGGTGTTGTCATTGATGGAAACTCATGGTAGAGATGCAGTAGTGTTGGTCTGGAGAAGACCATATATTTTGCAAATTTTCCTAAGTCCCAAAATATAATTTTTAGTATTCAATGAACCAATTTTGTGGTCCACATTGCTCGTCTATGAATAATATGGTTATGTGGTTTTAAGGTAATGTTGGTGCATGTTGGAAGAGGCTAAATCCAAAGTTCCATGACTTGATGTCTTTCACAGTCGAAGATAGTTTTGATAGATTATCAACTCTGGGAATGGTAGAGTTGTAGAGACAAAGTGTATGTTGGAATGCTCCACTTTCCACCATAGATGAATATTTGTTGTGAAAACTTGAGGAAGTGTTTGTGGATTTCAGTAGTGTTTATGTTCCAAGTGGTAAGTTTTTTGTGGTCCACATGTTGAGTTGTGAGTGAACAGTTGGTTCATTCTATTATTACTTCGCTAGTTTTACTATCTAGGCTGACCTAAGTATTTTGGGGTTATGCAGAGTTAAATTATGTATGAAGTGGTATCATAGGAGTGATTATGGGTCATGCCAACCTATTTTTATGGTGTACACATTTTGGTTTATTTCTCAAGGCGTGTGTGTTGGTGTTTTGAGATGAAAGGTTATGAGGATGCATGGTACATCTAATTAGGCCAACCTAATTGATGTTTTGGTTTGTTGTGGTATATATATAAGGTTGATTAATTGTGCAAGTGTAGTGAATAGAGTGTGCAGAGTGTGTGTGTGAGATCTGGTGTAGAGAAGTGTGAATTATAGTTTTGGTGAAGTATGAAGTGTGTTAAGTCAATTTTTTGAGCTTCAGTAGAACTGTATCTTTAGCATAGGTCAAATGCATTGTTAGTAGTTCATATTTGGAAATGAGCCACCATTTATTCTATATTTTTTCTATTCTATGTAGTGATCCCTTTAGCAATGAGCATTTCTCTCTTTTCTAGACAATGTTGGAAGCTTAGCACTTCCACCCCTTCGTCACTGATGACCACATGATTCACAACATGGTTTAACCACCTCTTGTGGATTTTATCTAACACTTGTATTGGGCATTGATAGGTTGACCATTTAGTGCAATAGAAAGGCCAACAATTGGTATCAGAGCCAAGTCGTGGGTTCAAATCTCGTGGTCATGTTGGGGGGATTTTTGGAAGCTCGATGCTTCCACCCCTCGATCAGTGTTGACTGTGTGATTCATGACATGGTTTAACCCCCTCCCAAGGATCTTATATAATTCTTGTATCAGACATCAACAGTTCGACCTTTTGGTGCAATAGAAATCCCAACAGATAGTGAGTCCTTGGACAATGATTCCACCTTTTGTATCAAACATTGTAACTAATTATAATATATTATGAGCTAATCCTCATTGTGGTTTTTCCCTTTCTGGGTTTTTCACATAAATATAGTGTTCTTATGTTCTTTGATGTGATGCATGCTTTCTATGTTCCTTTCATTATTGCATGTTTAATTTGATGTATTGAATTAATGTTTAAAGTTGATGAAGTTAATGAATTTCACTGAATACTGATTCACCCCCCCAGTATTTTGGGTGTTCAACAAGTAGTCATCTTCAAATTGTAACATAATGGTTTTGATACTTACTTCTAGGGTGTCACACTAGCTCCAATTGTTCTGCTCAATTTGTAAAGACTCCATGCACACTAATTGTTATGCAACAACACTAAACTAGGGTTTCTCTCCTTTTCTATTTGCACTTCTCAATTTTATCAATACTTTGTAATTGAATGACATAGAAATAAATGAAAATGGTTTATGTAGTCATAAATTAACTTGAATTTATGTTTTTATTGCTCCTTCAATAGTTAGGTATATCAGTTATCGAAGAGCTTGGAAAATTCACAAAGATCTAAACCCATTCAGTAATCCTTCGTAGTTCAACCATTCATTCTATATTTTGAGCAACAAATTCTAACTTTCTGAGCAATCATATTCTTCATACAAACTATTACAAATCAACTTGCATGCTATAATATTTATCATTTTATCCTTTCCAGGGAGTTAAAATATTTTTTGGTTGGTAGCTACCCCTGAGCCAATGCTCTATCTCAATCTATCATTAGGTCTTGTGCACAATGCACAAGCATAGTATCATCCTTCATCTCATTGTCTTGCCCTTGTTTCTTTATTCAAATTTTTGTAGTTCCTTCTTCTACCTGTTCAAGGTATCCTCCATCTTCATGTACTACTTAAGAGCCTTCATGGTATTGATTCTACAAGATCTTTCTTATTCCCAAAGTTGTTTCATTTTTAGCATATAATATTATATTCTAGAGCCAAACCATTTCTCCTTTTTTTTAGTTTTACAATCAACATACCTATGACCAAACTTATCACATGCATAGAAATAACCATAAAAGGAATGAGAGATCATAGCATTATATATTGGAGGCACAAACGAGTTCTTACTCATGTAATAATTTTTTCTTGCCAAGTAGTTCTACAATTAATAGCCTTATGACCAAACTTATTGCAAGAGTAACAATAGCCATGAAAGAATTGGAAGAAATTGGGAGTAGTAGCCTATCTAGGAGGAGATCTCTTGAAACTCTTCTTTTGATCACTGACTTTTATGAGTTCATCATCCAACTCCTGCTTCTCACCTTTAGTCTTCTTATAGTCCTTAGCATAGGATTCTTTCTTTTCCATTTCAAACATGCCTTCAAGGATATATGTTTTTTAATTCGATCCTTTTTCAAATCCAAGACCAGCCTTATAATTAGAGGTCTTTGACTACTTATTATCTCTTCAAGGATGTTGGTCTTTTCTTGATTTTTAGACCTTTATCTATCTAATCCTTTTCTTTCTCCAATTATTTCCTTAGAGAGACAATTTCTTCTTCACGCTTGGAGACTTCAATTGATTTGTCATTGAGCTTAGTATTCAGAGAGTCTACAATTCTCTTACCTTCTTCAACTTGAAATTTAAAATTGATGATTGCTTCTTTTGATTTCTTTAGTTTGATCTTAAATACTTCATTTTATTTCCTTGCTACATCCAGATCTTTTAGTGCATAAATAAGCTCTTCAAAATAATCTTCACAATCTTCTTCATTAAATATTGCCATATCTTTATCATCTTCGGGATGATTCTTATCATTAGTCAGTGCTTCGGTTCCCATGTGTTCTACTCAAAGATCTACCTCATTTGTTAGGATATATCAAGGAACTTGGCTCTTATACCAATTGTTGAACACATAGAAGAATTGAGATGGTAGGTGAATTAGTACTTAATCAAATTCTTTACATCCAAAAGTAATTAATCAAATGAAACCATGATAAGTAGACGAACATACAAACATGCAACCATAACACTAGATTTACATGAAAAACCCTAAAAGGGAAAAATCAAAGTGAACAACCAACTCATCTGTCTTGTTAACAACATCACTGGTGAGCTACCATAGTTGAATTGATCTTCTCCAAATTTCATTATTAAAACAATTTCTATAGATTTATTATCCGCACATTATCCTTTCAAGCATTCACCATACACACATACCCTTTCGATACTCTTGATCTTTTATTTATTTCCACCACAAGCTTAAAAAAAAATCTCCTTTTTTGGCCAAGATAAAACATATAATATGAGACGTACAATAGCCATGTATGTCAGCCCCCAAGACCTCTATGATAGGTAGAAATCAAATGTGGCACATGCCAAGAGATAAACAAGACCTATTTTCCTTACCATATACTTCCACATTGGTGCATGCTTCCAAACATCTAGTGCAAACATCTCAACATGTCAAATTGGCCCAGAAAACACTTAACTTTCTTTATATTAGCTCTAGAAAAAAAATGATACCAAAGGAACAAAAATAAGATCTTATGGATCTAATGCAGGAGCATCCAGCGGTATAGGGAAATCTTGCATCAC
>VDFB02000015.1:12495213-12513477 GCA_007258455.2 Sequoia sempervirens | reverse complement strand
AAAAATGGGAGTACCATTCATCCTACAAAAAAAATGGAGGACTTCTCTAATTTCATCCTAGATAATGCATTAATTGATTGTTTACCAAATAATGGAAAATTTGTGATATCAAGTTTCCACAATCCGTAATGTTTATTGCTAAGTGATTTCTAGATTCAATTGTGTGCAAAATTTTTGCATCAACATTTCGAATCACACTCTATGATCCATCATCAAGATGAGCAGAGAGCATAAGGAGAAAAAATGGACACTTGCAGACCAAGATCAATCTTAAAAAGACAAGGGGAGAGAGGGAAGGTTGCAAGTGGGCCAAGGTAGAAAAGACATAAAAATAGAAGAAATGAAAAATTAATAGAATAAATAATACCACAAAGAACACTAATAAATATAACTAAATAATTGAGACATCACAACACAAAAATGACTTATTATTTAGTTATATTTATTAGTGTTCTTTATTCTATTAATTTTTTCTTTCTTTTATTTTATGTCTTATCTGCCTTGGTCCACATGCAACCTTCCCTCTCCCTCCCTTGTCTTTTTAAGATTGATCTTGGTTTGTAACTGCCAATTTTTTCTCCTTATGCTCTCTACTCATCCTAATGATGGATCACAGAGTGTGATCCGAAACGTTGATGCAAAAAATTCACACACAATCGAATCCAAAAACCACTTAGAAATAAATGGAAAATTTACTTGGGAAAATAGAAGGAAACATTTATGCTTCATTGTAGAAATATTAGATAGGTTCCACCTCTCTATAATCTGGTCCAACATCAATTTTAAATATGCTTCTTCCATTCTCACATTTCCTGGATCAGATCACTATCCAATCCAATTGGATATAGCTTGGAATTATACATTAAGTAAATTTAAACCATTCTTTAAATTTGAACACACGTGGTTCAAGGATAACAACTTTATTCTTCTCCTCAAACAATGGTGGGGGAATGCACCATTTGTTGTAGGCTCTAGACTCTTTCAAATTTCCAAAAAGCATCAATTTATAAAAGGAAAGATTAAACAATGGAATTACCTCCACTTCAAAAATATTTTTGAAGAAAAAAATATCCTACTACAAAAAAATAATGAGCTCAATGAATAGGCCATTCAGTTGGGTATGAACAATGAATCCTTCCTGCATCATAATCAACTTCAGAATGAACTAGAAGTTCTTTCTAAAGAAGAAATATTTTAGAAACATAAATCAAAATAAACTTGGTTAAAAGAGGGAGATAGAAATACAAAGTTCTTTCACACTTCAACTAAGGTTAGAAGAAATGTTAATACAATATTCTCTATTAAATATACTTCCAATGAGATATTAAAAGATGAGCTCCAAATTCAAAATGAGGCTGTCCTATTTTTTTCTAACCTCCTCTCTAAACTAGTGAATCAGGATCTTGATTTGGAAGGAAAAGAACAAGAATTTTTAAATTTCATTAAAGGGTGCTTCATTTAGATGATAACAAGTTTCTCTTGGCTCAATTCACATTGGAATAGGTTAAAACTACAGTCTTTATACTTTCTCTAAACAAAGCTCTAGGTCTGAATGGATTTACTGCACTATTTTATCAGAAATGTTAGGATTTTATGGGGAGAGATATTTGGTTGGCTTTAGAGGAATCTCATAGAAATGACACAATGCTAAAAGAGCTCAATACTACTCATATTGACCTTATTCCAAAAAGAAAAATTCCTTCCACATTTTAAATTTTTGAACTATTTCCCTCTTCAACACTATTTATAAAATCTTTTCAAAAACTATTACTTTAAGGCTTTCCAAACTTATTCCAGGTATAATTTTAGAGGAACAAGGTGGTTTTTCCCCAAGAAAAGAGACTGATGAAGGGGAAATAATAGCTCATGAAATATTGTATTCAATTCATCAAGGAAAAGATCTAGCTATGATCATAAAATTAGATATGATGAAGGTCTATGATAAAGTAAATTGGGTTTTCTTATCAATGGTCTTGGCAAGGCTAGGTTTTGCTATAAAATGGTGCAGATGGCTTCTTTCTTATCTCAAGTATGAAAAGTTTTCAGTCCTCATAAATGGATCTTCGATTGGTTTTTCTCTACCTTTTAAGGAGTAAGGCAAGGGGAACCTATCTCCCTTTCTCTTCATTCTAATGGCAGAAGCGCTAAGCAAGGCAATTTCAGCCTTTCATGCATCAAGTAAGTGGAAAGGTATAAAAAATCCAAGATAAAAAATATCTTGCACACATTCCTTATTTGTGGATGATACATTACTATTTGGACATCCCTCTATAAGAGAAGCCAAAAATATTAAGTATGTGCTAGATAGCTATTGTTTGATTTTAGGGCAAGTAATCAATATGGGGAAATAAAAGTATTCTTTCAAAATACTAGTGCATTGGTAATTGGTCGGATTCTATTTATTTTAGAATTCAGACAAGATAATCTACCTTGTAGCTATTTGGGTATTCTCTTCTTTGCAAGGGCTCAAAAAGCTTCATTTTGGGGTAAGATCTTTATGGCTATTCAAAGCAGAGTAGCATCCTGGAGGGGTAGACGGTTGTCATTGGCAGGGAGATTTACTATGATTAGAGCAGTCTTATTTACCATCCAAAATTACTTCTTATCAGTGCTCAAAATACCAAAAGGGGTTCATGAGAACATTGTTAAAGCTTCCAAGAGGTTTCTTTGGAAAGACAATTTAGAAAATTCTAGGAAAATACCTTTATTTTCTTGGGAAAAACTGTGCAAAGATAAAGTTTTTGGAGGTGTTGGTTTACAAAACCTAGAATTGAGAAATTTAACTTTAGGTGCAAAGCTAACTTGGAAATTGTATGCAAAACCCTCATAAAAATGGATCCAAATTATGACATCTAAATACCTTGACTTGGTATCTTTGGAAAGAGTCTTCACTCTGGAAAACCCATTAGAAGGTTCAAAATTGGGGAATTTCATCATCACATGTCAAGATGTAATATGTAACGCCCCGCCACGCAACCCTAGGGGAAGTTGCATTTAACTACTCAAACGCAATAATTTTTTTTTTGTTTAAGAACAATTAACATGCAAGTTCACTACCGATTGCCAACAACCCCTAAGGTTATGAGACTGAGTTTACTTAAACCCAAACAAGAAACATGAATTGAAAACATAACCTTTAAATTACTTAAAGAATTAAGAACGCATACATTCCATACATGATAAAAAATATCAAAGGATAAGAGATACCACTTGATTTCAAATAACAATAAATTTACAATAAGATTACAACACCCATTCCCCGAATGAGATAAATCCAATAAGCATGATTATTTATTACAACTTCCACCTCGATAACAAATGAGGGGTAATAAAATACAATAATTACTAAAAGAATAAAGCATGAGAAGAAACTGGATCCCACGAGCTCTCCAACTGGAAATCTCGTCCACATGAACAAAGGACGACCCAACAGATTAAGGTGCATGTTCCACCCAACCATGTGATACCCGAAGGCTCACCCCCCGTGCTAGGAGATAGTAACAAGGAATTCCTATACAAGACTATCTACCTCTAGACATAGGCTAAAACACAACTGAACCGAATTAGATACAAGAACAACATCACTTAACACAAAGGTTACAATGCTTCCAGAGAACAATGATCATTTACACAGTACATCAAACTAACTTCTGGTTGACATAGAGAGAGTGTCACACGACATTTGCTATGAGCTACCTAGGCTCAACCTTCCTAGGCTACCAGACCCCCCATCTTGGGTTACCCTGGCTTGCCTCTACTAGCCGCCAGACCCTCATACAAACTGTACTTCTCATCTCATCTCAAGCCTTGAAAGCGAATGAGTCATGAGAGAGGCATTTATTATCTTATTTAGTCTGAGATTTTTTCATTAATTTCGTTTAATTTTTCACTTACTTAAACCCTAAGTGAGTTACCATGGCACCCCTTTGTGTGCCGGACCCCCACAAAGAGCCACTCTCCTATCGACAACATACCCAACAAAACCAATTACCAAGGGTGCCAAAGTGCGTACAAACTAGATAAACAAACACTCCAACTCTAGGAGTCAACATATAATGAAACTCACTCCAAACACTGGAGGAGACAAAATACAAAATCCACTCCTTCCAAAGGAGGCACAGACCACATAAACCATTCCTTAATCCAAAGGAGACCTACAACCATCCTCGTTCGAGAAAACCGGGTAAAACAACATGATACAACTAAACGCATTTCCCAAGGCAATTCACAAATCGAACCACCACAAAAACATCCCAACCTAGAATAACTCCTCTGGAAGACTTACTAGACAAATAACCCCATTTTCCCAACATCGAGAAAGAACGAAAACATCATTTAGAAAGCATCTCAGACAATTCGATTATCTAATGTTAGGATTTCCTAAATCCAAGCCAAACAATGACATAGTACATGAAATCAAATAAAATAATTTACATTATTCGCAATTACTCAAAAGTAAATAAGATTACATTGACATCACTAAGGAACTTAAATTAATAACTCAATTCTATTTGCTCAAACATACATAATGATTAAAAATCAATCTTTTTAAATAAAAACATTTATTAAAAGTCAATTTCATTTCAACTATGAAAATGAGATAATCATTTTAAAATTCCTATTTTAAATATTTAAATATCATTTAAATATATGCCTCTAAAATATCATTTTTATATTCCAAGATTTTCCGATTATTCATAATAGTCAAAATCAAATCTTTAAATAAATCATTTGATTATAATATCAATTTGTGCATCTATTAACATAAAATAACCATCACAAGACCAATATATTTAAATATAAATATATGTTAAACATACATATATATATTTGTATACTCGAAGAATATATACAATTTATATACATATATACTTAAATATTTAATTACTATTCATATATATATATATTTTTTAAAAGAACAAATTAAATTCTCAATTATTAAAAAAAACAAACTCCAATTTGCTAATTCATTACCCAAGAAGAATATACACAAAAATATATATATAATTATATATATATATTTAAAGTAATATATACAATATATATATAAATATATATATACATATATTTTAATTTTTTTTAAAAATACATATATATATATAAATAAATATATATATTCATATATATTTATATAATATATAATATATATAAAATATATATTATATAAAATACATATTATATATATAAAATTTATAATATAAAATAAATAAATAAAAACACAAAAGCCCTCCCTTACTGCTGCGCAGTGCCCAACTGTTGGGAGTTGCTACGCAACCCCTCCCCACATGGGGGGGTCGCTGCCTGTGAAGGCAGCGCTGGCGCTGCCTTCACAACCAACACCTCCCATGGTGGGGGGTGGCTGTAGGGCAACGCCCCAGCCCAACATAAAACAATAAAAATAATTTTAATATTAAATTTTCAATTTTTTTAAACAAAAACCAGTCTCCCCTGTTTCAGGGAAAAAAAACCAAACAAAAATGACATGAAAACACCTCCCATGGTGGGGGGTGGCTGTAGGGCAACGCCCCAGCCCAACATAAAACAATAAAAATAATTTTAATATTAAATTTTTAATTTTTTTAAACAAAAACTAGTCTCCCCTGTTTCAGGGAAAAAAAACCAAACGAAAATGACATGAAATTTTTTGTATAAAAAAAATTCTTTTAAATGAAAAACTTCCCACCAATAGCATATAAATTTATATGCAATATATATATATATATATATATATTTCTAAATTCTATTTCACAGCTCAAATTGGGAAAATTATCTATAGAAAATCACACAGCCAAAACTTAATTTCTAAAACATAATGAAAATTTCTCAAATACACACACAAGGTTTTTTGATTTCATTTTGTTTCTTTCAAATTTCTATTGCTAAAATTGAAGATTTCTATTGCAAGTTTTGATTTTTCAACAACAATCTAATTTATTTTCAAGATTCAAACAGGGTTTCAAAACAAGGATTTACAAGCAAGTTTTAAACTAAAAATACAATTTTCAAAACAATAAAACATGAAGGAACCTGTGATGAGAAGTTGGAAACAAGAGCTTGAAGAAGAAATCTGGTGTTGGGTTGCAAAGATCTTTCCAAAACTTCACTTCAACCCAAAGTGCATCAACAAAACATGAACTCTCCTTTCAATTTTCTCACAACCCAATTTCAAGAATGCAAAGTCTTTTTCATTTTCTTCCCCAAATTTGGTCAAATACCCTAAAATATCTTATCCCCATAGTTATTGCAAAATTGGAGATATTTTGAATTTTAAAAATTTTAAAACTAAAATTCTTTTCAACATGGCTTTATCATTTATTTTAAAATTTCTATACCAAATGCATTTAAATGTTTTCAAACATTTCCAAAAATCATTCAACTTTAAAATTTTCTTTTCCAAAACAACTTTAACACTTATCTTTTAAAATTTTCAATTCAAAATAATTTGACAAATACAATTCCCAAAATGATTAACTTGATTTATTTCAACATAATTAATTTAATTAATCAATAAAGTAATTCTAATCCTAGATTAGATCATTTTATTAATTAAATTAAATTAATGAATAAATTTAAATAACATTTATAACATTGTAACCAATTAAATTTAATAAACAACTTAAATACATAAAACCACTTGTCTACCTTTTTCACTTGCAATTTAAATGAAAATAACAAGAAATGAACAACAAGATGCAACTTAACCCGACTAAAACCCGACGACACACTATGACTAGGGTGATGACTTGACACAGAAAACCTAGCTACTATCTCCCAATCGAATACCGTTGGCCAATGGACATGCTCAAACCTGTGAACCAGGTGGAGTTGATGTCCTGTACCTGTCAACCCGCGAACAAAGAGTATATCGAACATGCATATATACAACATAATAAACACACCGTGAAGAGGAAATCGCGGAATCGTAGGGCACTCGCAAGCGAGTGATGCAATCTCGTCCCCTTCACCAATACACTCATCGTAGACTGACAGTTCCATCATAAACAAATATCTCATGCAATAACATGTTACAATAACTAATCATCATTACACCAATTAAAACATGTCAAATAGAGCATCAGATAAGATACATCACCTCACACAAATAAACTATCGCTCTATAAATAGCGATCAAATTGCACACGCATGATAAAGCAAACAAGGACACACTATCCAGCCAAAAAGTAAAACAGAGGGGTATTACATAATATCCCCTTTTCTCATGGACTGTCAACAATGGAGAAAAGGTTAATTTTTGGGAAGACTCATGGAATGGGAATCCTCCTTTATCTTTAGATGATGGTTTGTAGGAGGCTCAAGATTGTCTAAAAGCTATCTAGGGATCAAAATTCAACCATTATGTAGTGAATAAAATTCAAATTTTAAATCCAATGTTTCATGGAAATTTTTCACATCCTTACATTCCCTCAACATCATAAGTAGAAGCTACAACCACTATTAGATACAAGAATTATTTTAATTTCATATTATGAGGACAAAATTATCTAGGATCCATCTAAATTAGGTCAGCATAATGTCAAACAAGGATGCAAATCATTGACCTTTGAAGACAAAATTCAATTGGGTAAATGTCCTTATAAAATTTGTTGGCACTCCTCAATTCTTCATTAATTAGGTGTTTTTTCTTGGCTAGCTCTTCACAAGTGGGTTCTCACATGATGTAGGATTTTCAGGTTGGGTATAACTCAACCATTCAACTGTATTCTATGTGGTTCATGTCAGGAATCAGCGGATCATCTTTTCCTTCATTATAGTTTTGCTCAAACATGTTGGAATTGGATCCAAAATAAATTACATTGGCTTTCTCCCCTACCTAACATCATATTAGAGTTATTTCAAAGTTGGTCGTTAATGTATAAAGGATATCTCTTTGATGCCTTATGGGTGGTGATTCTTGCATTACTATTTTGGGATATATGGCTTTAACGAAACAAAAGAATTTTTAGAAATATATTTTTTGATATGAAAAATTTCTTCAATAAACTAGAAAGGAATATATTTAAAGTAGTGATGTCATATGTTTTGAAGAAACCAAATCGAAATAACTCATTCTCAAGCTAGGATAGTGAAATGTTAAAGCTTTGGTCTCTCCTCAAGGTTCCAAATCAAGGTGCATACTCTAATGTCAAGAAAGTTGACATAAGCATAATGAAATGGCGCTCTCCACTTCCAAATTTTTTGAAACTAAATTTTGATGGAGCATCTAAAGGAAATTCGGGTATATTAGGGATACGAAGTGTAATCCGTAATAACAAAAGAGAAATTTTAAAAGGATTTTCCTTGAAGTTACCTATGGGTACTAATAATGTAGCAAAGGCTCATGGTTTGTTAGGAAGTGTTAATCTGACACACAATATGCAGTTCAAAAATATTCACATTGAGGTAGATTCATTAAATATTATTAATGCCTATAGAAATAGGCAAGAAAACAATTGTACCATTTCATACATTTTAAGGCCATTTTGGGAACTTCTTGATGGTTTAGTATCAGTAATAACTTCACATTGCTACATGGAAGCTAATTAAACAATAGCTGCCGTAGAAAATCATGCTTGTAAAATGGAGACAAAAGTCCTTCAAATTGATTCATCCAAATTTCTTAATTTGGAGGACTTAGTGCAAGTCATCCACAAAGAAGGCCAAGTAAAGTGATTTTTATGCTAATGTTTTATGTTTGTGCTGGGTCAACTTCCATTCCTTATGGTAGAATTTCCTAATTCTTCCATGTCATCTGCAACTCATGAATCCTCTTCATAACTTAGATTTACAAAACTTGGGAGTTTGGTGGTCAAGTTAGAAATGAGATAAAGTCTATAATTATTTCCTTAAAGGTGGGAGTTGGTGGGGCTGAAGGGGGGAAAATTTCAATATTTAAACTCATCAACTTCATTACAATTTATGTTACAAAATAGGGGAATGACGTCTCTGGGGTCTCTAGCTAACCGATTGGTTAACGATTGGACAATCTTGCTTTCCACATTGTTGGTGTGGAAAGCTATTCATTTAGTTATCAGGGTGGTTGCGTTGTTGGTTTAATGTTGTAGTTCATTTGTTTAAATGTGATGGTTATGCAATTAGTGGCCTAGGTATATGGGTGGCCTAGGTTGTATCATGGCGTCGAGGGCCTTTACTGTTGTTAGTAAAGCTAAAAGTTTCTAAAAAGTTGTGCGATAATGCCACATGCCTTGCATTGTATGCCCCTGAGGAAGGAACCGAAAATATTTTATTATGAACCCAGTGTACAATAGTGCCATGTGTCAGATGTATGCAAACCCAGGAATGTTGTGAGATTGAAGGATGCTAAAAGGTGCACCATTGGTCTGTTTCAAAACTGGATTGACCATAGGAGATAGCTGATGACACCACATTTAATAATATTATGATCTACCTCTTGAAGGTGTTATCACCATTTGTTTGGTTGTTGGGGTGGTTGTGTTGTTGGTTTAATACTAGAGTTCATTTGTGTAAATGTGATGGTTATGCAATTGGTGGCCTAGTTGTGTGGGCAACCTGGGTTGTATCATAGCATTGGGGGCCTTTTCTATTGTTAGTAAAGGTTTCTAAATTTAGTGAATGCTATTTTTGTGGTCATTGCATCCTCTTGAACAAAGGTGGCGGTGATATTTTTTCATACTACGTTTGTATCTAAATTTCTTGATTTGATAGGTGCTAATGATTAATTAACCTCCCTAGAAGGTGTTATCACTAAATCAAGGAAAGTCCACCATATTTAATAATATCATGAGCACGTATCAACACTTGTTATTGACATAATTACCTAGGTTGGAGTTGCGCATGTGAGAGGGCCGAAGGCCACTCTCATATATCAGATGAACACACAGTCAATGAATTACCAATGGCTATTAATACACTCATCTAGATGTTTTATTGTGCAAGATTAATATTGTCTAGTAGTGCAATTTAAAATGGCTGAGAAGTCTAAATTTATTGTGCGCATGTTTTTTGAATGTGTTCTATGTTGTGGTATGGATACGCCCATTAGGCTAGTGAGTGCTTGTAGGTAGATGACCTTCCTCGGTGAGATTTCAAAGCTTCAACTAAAGAGAATTATGTTGGAAACATATTTTCTATTGATTGGTGTGGTCAAACTCATTGTGAATTGAGAGTTTTTGTCATTGGGTGAGAGTTATAGAGTGGATTTAGACATCTCATCGAGGTTTGTGGTGGCTCTCCTTGACCTACAAATCTCGAAGGTGGTTATGGTGGTAATGGATCAAAAGTTGTTCAAACTTGAAATATTGGGTAGGTTGGAGGAGGTGTTGGAATCTTCCTCTCTAGGTGTTGGAATACCTTGGCCCTGTGATATGGAGCTTCTTTCTATTTTGGGTGAGGTGGTAACATTTTACCCTTTTATTCTGGATATCAAAGGTGCAACATTGTTAACGAAAAGGGAGCGGGCTGCGGTGGGAGCAATATTTTTGAAGAAAATGCTGCATCTCGAGCCAGTCTAAAACTTTGAATGTGTTGGAATCTTCATCAACTATGTCCAAGAATTTGGTGATGAATAGTCTATCTTTTCTATAAGGTTTGCATAGTTTTTTTTATTGTCTGCGAAGAGTAGAATGTTTTGCTTTAGCTAGCAATTTTTGTTTGATGCAGGGTTTTGGGGATGATTTTGGGGCGTTGGGTGCTTTGATAATGTAATGGCTAAATTTTCAAAGCTAACTTTATGCTATGGTGTTTGTTTTGATAGCTTGGTCCTGCACAGTTGAGTATGGTAGTATGGTTGGGGGGACATAGTTTTTTGATGTAATTCCAAAGTAGCCATTGAAGGGTTTTGGTTGCATCAAAGGTTTTTTTGGGGTCTTCAGTAATACTTTATGGTATGAGGGATAATCATATTCATCTCCTTTACTTATAATAGAATTTATAATAATGTAATTTTGCTATTATATTAATATAAAATAGTTTAGGCCTTTGGCCTTTTATTAAAAAAAGATCATATAGGTTAGGTCCGTCATTGATGGATCTTGAAGCTTTTCACACAAATTCATGAGAATTTAAATATTAAAGGAATCACGCTTTCAATATCACATAAATTTTATAAAAAAATTGTTAAGGTTCAAGGGGCATGCTACATTTTTCTCAAAATCAAAACCCCCTTCCTCTAATTTGCACAAGTTGAATAAATTTATGTCAAATTGAAAAACCAAGAGTACCCTCTAGATCTAAATACAATAAATATTACATTTTCATCAATATAATTTATTTATAAAATTTACAAGGGTTTGGGTGAAATTTTACATTTCTTTTTCAAAATAGAAACATCCCATCTATGATTTACACTACAAAATAAAATCTAATCCCATCCTTTAATACCAACAAACCCATACACACAATGAGAACAATAGATAATTTAACAAAATAATTTTTATTTTTCCTTTAAATTTATATCACTTTCCTACAAGTTTATGATAACAAATAGAAATAAAATATGTTATTACATTCCACAATAACACAAAGAAGGTAGATCATTTTCTTTACCACAAACAATCTTTTAGAAAGAACACTCCTTTGCACTATGCAAGGCTCTTTATTTTCAATGCAAGCTAGGGTTTAATAATTTTTCTTCTCTTTCCTTTTTCTCTTCGATTCCCAATTTTCATAATACATAATTCATAATGAAATAAAATGAATACATTTTAACATATGCCAAATAACCATTTTCCCTTCTACTCATTTTCACACTCACATTTTTCAAATATAAAGAGAATATCAAAATTTTCTCAAAAATATCTACTATGACCTCTTTACTATTTTTTGAAATTCAATCTTCACTTTTTGATAACTTATGAACCTTCCTAGCGTATATACATAGGGAACCCACTCCATTTATTAAATAAAAGTATGAAGAATAACTTTTTAGAATATTTTTAATTTATCATTTTAATTCCAAATATCCATCTTATAATTTGAATTGCAACCAATATGTATAAATAATAAAAAAATACAAGGGAATTCAAACATTTACTAGGTCAATACAATGAGGATCCATAATCACATGCAATTCAGATAAGGTTTCACAAGTATAAATATCTCATGTCTTATCACCCATACATGAAGCAAAATGGGTTAATAATACTAGACAAACCATTTGAACCTCCAATTTACTTGTACCTACACACTTTAATCACAAGTTAAATACATCTACTCAATACATAACAAAAGCCAAATCAAATGGTAAAATCAACCAATCATCAAATATATCAGATTTTGATATTTCTATTTAAATTAAATTATTTATCAAATAATGATGTAACATTACGTAATTAAATAATTTGGCATATCATTTTAATGGAAATGGTGAAGTTAAATACATTAATACACGATTTATCATAAATAACATGTTTAAATATCAAATATACATATTGAGTATCCAAAACTAGTACATTGGTATACACAAGTGAACCAATTAATATAAAGGAATATAATATAATGTATAACGAACAATACACAAATACAAAATGAAGAGAAAGTTACAAACTCTTGTAGACCTTACACCTTGACTAAGGAAGATCTCATTTATACCTTGCCACACCTTAAGACCTAGGAAATAGTACATAAGTCCAATGTCCTTATATCAAACTCAAAGTTCAATTATGTCTTACAACAATCCATGATTATTGCCTCAACTTGTAAGAATTAAGTCATCCATTACATGACCAAAACTAACATATCAACTTTATCAAGTAGAACATAAAGATTAGGATATATAGAAGTTTTGTGGAAACCCAACTTTAATAACCTCTCATCAATCCATGAGTACAAAACATGAGACACTTTCTTCAAAATTTATAGGGCTTTCAATCTACATATATGGTTCTCTTACCCATGCAACTCAAACCCCTTGGGATGATTGATACACACTTTTTATTTTTTATGTTGTTATTCATAAAACCATCTTTACATTGATTTGATATAAATACCAACCAAAATAATATTCAACAGAAATAATTAACCTACTAGAGAAAAGGTGTCATTGTATTTAAGCAACTCTCTTTAGTAGAACCACTCATGAAAAAAATATAGCACTATACTTTGCTATGCTCTTGTTTGACACATGCTTCAGATTGTACAATCACCCAAAATTAGTCACTAACTTCCCTTTTCATCTTGATACAATCTCCCAAAAACTATTTTGGGTAATGGAGTATTCCTATGCCATGTAATATCACTAAACTTAAATTAGACAAGTCTATATTAATTATTGAAGATATTAATACAACACAAATCAAAAAATTCTTTGGTGGTGTCTCTATACTTTGTGGATCAACATATGTAACGATAGTCTATTCATTCTTATCAAGATTTGTTTGAGGATTTTGAGAGTTAGATGACAAATAATCCTCATCAATATTCATACCTTGACTCACTACTATCTTCTATTGTGATGGAACATCAACCTTGTATGCCTTGGAGGAATCACTATGTCCCTAAAAATACACGTTTAAAGCTATAAACTTCAAGATTCTCCCTCTTCTTTTTTGAAACATGAATGTATGATTCCCACACACTAAAAAAACTAGAAAGATTAGATTTCTCTCCAATTAAAGCATCCAATGGAGTAATTTCCTTTAATATCATATGAGGACACCTATTTTAGAATAAAATTAATGCAACTGCATGTCTTTTTCCAAATAAACATAGATACATCTAGGTCATATATCATGTCCTTTTATGTCTTAATATTGGAATTATCATCAATAATAAAATATAGTAAATGCAACCTATTGATGAAGTTGCTGACATAGGTTTACACACATATAAATGAATTAAAAAAAATCACTCTTTATTTATGATTACTACTAGTGAAAATATTGGTATGCTTTCAAAGTGCACAATCCTTTTAACTTATATTTTTATCTCAAATTTCAATAATAATCGAACCATGTTTTGTAATCTTGAAATCCTACTTCCCACTATTATGCATAAGTCAAAAAAAGGTAGGGACATGTTTTGTCTTTGTATGAAAAAAATTCTCTCAATGAAAATGGGATGGAGGGGAGGTTTGAGAACTACCTCTCATGAGGAAGGAGGTCTTGAAATGTGATAATGATATTTAATTGAGGGCTTGTTGCTATCCTTGTGAAGTTTAACATTTTCATGAGGAGTGGCCCATTTCCAAATGGAGATGTTGTTGAGTTGTAGAGTTAAAAAATTTATTATATTGTGAATTTTATTTGTATGTTGTAAAAGTTCTGGTGAATATTTTCTTACAGAAATTTCTACATGAACAACCACTAGCTCTAAAAGGATAGCTTAAAAATGGGATGGAGGAGGTTTGGAGAACTACCTTTATGAGGAAGGAGTGTCTAAATGTGATAATGATATTTAATTGAGGGCTTGTTGTTAATCCTTGTAAGTTTAACATTTTCATGAGGAAAGGGCTCATTTCAAATGGAGACGTTGAGCTGTAGAGTTAAAAAATTTATTATATTGTGAATTTTATTTGTATGTTGTAAAGTTCTTGGTGAATATTTTGGAGAGAAATTTCTGCATGAACAACCACTAGCTCTAAAAGGATAGCTTAAATTTCTAACTCAATGGATATTATATGTTCATGTTCTTGTTTAGTGATTTTTAAGATGGTTTCTTGATCAAACATTTAGTTAGAGTTACCTCAACCCAATCCATTTTCACTTCTAGACACATATAGACTTCAAATACCCAAATATAAATAAGAGTGAAGAATGAAAAGTGAAATTTCCTCAAATTATTTGTAAAAAAAATTGATCTTGTTAAAAAAATTTATTTGTATTTGTTTAAGTTGGATTTTTTTATTTATGTGATTCAAGAGTTAAGTTTGGGAGCTTTTTAGTTTGAATACAAAAATTTCTAATGATATTGTATTTTTTCTTTTTGTCATTTTTTATGGTTTTATTATTTTTGTGATATTCAAATGTATAAGATTTCTAAACTAAAGTTTGCTAACTAAACTAACACTCATGCAAGGAAAGCATAGAAAAAAAGAGAGCATAAAATAATTAATTTTTCCCTTTTCTATTTTAATGTGATTTAAAATGGAATATATGAAGAAGCAACAATTATGCATGCAAGTAAAAAGTTAAGACAAAATTTCCCTCTTTTTTAATGTTCTTAATTTAAATAGCACGTAAATAATGAGAAATGAGACCTTTTTTTTCTTTTTGTACTTTTTAAAGTTCTACATGAATGCTACTGAAAAGGTTTAGTATATGTATAAAAGAACATACATTTTTTTCTTTTAATAATTCAAATGACAAATTATGAACCAAGTAGATGTTGTAAATGTGTTGTCATTGATGTCAATCTATGTTGCTATTGCAAATCCACTAGTGTGTTGTCTTTAATGATTTGTTGTGATGAAGGGATGTGATGTTGTTAGATTAGTATCATCTATACACAATTGTACCTTATCTTTTGAAGTTCATGGATTGATGTACTATTACACATGTTTGACTTGATTGATGTGCTGTTACACATTTTTGACTTGATTGGTGTATTGATGAAAGACCTCACATGAGGTATAAAGAAAAATGTATGTCTTCAAAATGATGAAGGCACAAAGAATTATGCTATAAAAGCTCAACTAAATGCTCCACATTTCTCCATAGATGAAAATGTGGCCTTGTAGTTTGGAGGATAGTTCAATACTACTATGAGGTATGCATGTTATAAGTTTTAGTGCATAAGTGTTACCACAAAGCTTTCCAGAGTTAACAAAATAAGAACAAGTCAAGTTCCTATGAATGGTTACCTAAGGTTGGATAGAATGTCACTATATTTCACCACATTATCTCATTTGGCCCTATGATTCTAGATTCATGTTCATATAGATAATGTGTCTTCTTAGTTAAAATTTCATGTGATATGGTTCACCGTAGAAATGTTTGTAAGTGATAGTGTGTTGTTTGTGCTTAGACAATCTGGAAGGTTGGTCAGTTGGTGTTTTAATGACTTGTGCCAGTAAGTAATTGCTTCAAATTGTGTAAATTAGGTTATGAGAAGTATGTTTGGGACTCATATTATTCTTTATGAGAACTGCAAGTTAATATTTTCCCTTCTATACCACAGCTGGTTTGGAATTGATATTTTGGGTATTAAGTGTTTGCGCTAGCATGAAATGATATGAAATGGTAAAAGGAGTGTAGATGAATGTTTGAAAAGCCATATACTAACCATGTCATGATCCTGATGAAGGCCACAACACTTGAAACCCACACAAATCACAACAATAGATACCGACATAGAAGATGTGAGACAAAAAAAACTCACTTTCAATTATTTTTAGAAAATGAAATTACAAATTCAAAACTTACATGCTACATCCTCATGGGCTTGATTCATTACAACAAAATCAACTTTGAAAATAAAATATATTATTCAGAGCCACAATCTACACTAATGGAGCCACCTTTTACAACCCTCGCTTATCCCTTTTTATTTTACCCAATAATTTCCCTAGAATGTTCTAGAAAGTGTAACTTTCCCTTTTGTTTTGGCACCAAAAGTCCCGCCCTTTGATTTATTTCCCAGGAAGATTTTTTTTAATGAAATTCCATTTTTAGAGGGGCAACTTTGTGTGGCCATAAATTTTGATATGGGTGTTTGATTTGCTTATAACATATCGTTGGAAAGCTCTCAAAGAGATATACAACATCGAACCATCAGAGATCGGTTCGTCCACTTTTCGAGCTGTTTTGGGGCCTCTAAGGTTTTCATATCTAAATTTGAAGCTGCATTGGAGAAATTTCTCGGGATGGAAACTTTAATATCTCCCAAACTGTGTAGGGTATTGAGATGATTATTTTGCAACCAAAAATATTTTTCAGCTCTGCTCCTTGGGGTAAATTTTTAGGTCCATACGAGCTCGTTTAGGTTGACTTACTAAAAATAGTAGGTGACCATTTTTTGCCTTTTTTGGCTTCTAATTGTCTTACACCCCTTAAGTGCTATCATGGGACTAAAAAAAAAAAACATTTTTTGGGTGATGCAAGTTTTCCCTACACCGCTGGATGCTTTTGCATCAGACACCCAGGGTAATTTGAAAAGTGACCCTATCACTTCTCAGGAGCTAGAGGGAAACTAAGATGGTTAACCTCAACCTTAGACAACCATGATGAATCTTCAACATGCCTTCCTCTCCACTTCACCAAGTACTCTACATATTTCCTATTTCTTGTGCTTGTACCCACATGACTATCCAAAATTTCTTCTATCTCCTCCTTTTCTGAAGTAGGTGTTGGGACATTCCACTGCGCTTCTATTATTTCTTCATCAATTCCTCCTTCATGATATTTTGTTAAATATGAAATGTTAAACACAAGTGAAATATGAATTTCATCAGGAAACTCTACCTCATATGTATTTCCTAAATCACGCTTCTTCAGGATCTTGCATGGTCCGAACTTCTACATCTTTAACTTGTTGTATGTACCAACTGGAAACCTTTCCTTTCACAAATGAACCATGACTTCATCTCCTACTTGGAACTCCTTATACCTCCTTTTTTATCTTCCTTAGCCTTATATTGTGAGTTCGTCTCATTGATATGTTTCTTCACCTCTTCATGCAAATTCTTCAGGTGCTCAGAAAAATCTTCATCCTCAACACTACTCTTCTCCCCCTTATCCATATTTCTCAATTAAGAAGCATTTCTTGGACTACTCCCATACACAATCTAGAATGGTGATTTACCAGTGCTCTTGTTGATAGAATTTTTATAAGAAAATTCTTCCTATGGTACAATCAAATCCCATTCCTTGGGCTTATCTCCTACTAAGCATCTTAGCAAGTTACCCAAACTCTTATTCACTACCTCCATATGTCCATCCATATGTGGATGATATACCGAACTAAACTTCAAATATGTCTTCAACTTCTTCCATAATTGATGAGAGCGCAACCCGAGACTTAGAAAATAACCCACAAACAAGAGAATAATTTTATTATTCAGAAAATGAAGCTTCTTACATGCAGAGGACCTCAAATCCCCAAGTTCTACAACACATGCAAGTTACAAAAAGCTATAGAATAACCCTTTCGCAATATGCGAGCTTGTCCCCAAAAGTTACCAAAAATTAGAAACCTGGCCATAAATAGAGCTCCTCTTTAGTTTGGAGCCAAAACAACATTCAAATTTGAGTTTAGGCGGTTTGGTGCCAAAATTTACAACATGAAGTTCAAATTTCAAAAGAGAATTTGCACTTGTATCTTCTAGAAAGCGCACCAACTTCCCAGGGCCAT
>VDFB02000015.1:12433032-12495113 GCA_007258455.2 Sequoia sempervirens | reverse complement strand
TTTTTTAAAACCTTGGATTTTGTGCTTGCTGTTCATATATAATTACAAAAACAATTACATTCAGATTCGAGAACAAAATATACACATGCACATGTTCACGAATATATCTCCAAAAGGAATGGGAGGGGATGTCCAAAGAAACAAGCCTTTCCAACCAAACAACCATGGAATATCTCCTTCTCCAACCTGCAAGTTGAAACAAAGAATGGAAAAAATGCATCGAGAACTCTTTTATTGCATATACTTTTAGATTAGGGTTTCCATCCATTTGTATGCACATGTTCACGAATATATACATGCACATGTTCACGAATATATCTCCAAAAGGAATGGGAGGGGATGTCCAAAGAAACAAGCCTTTCCAACCAAACAACCATGGAATGTCTCCTTCTCCAACCTGCAAGTTGAAACAAAGAAAGGAAAATATGCATCAAGAACTCTTTTATTGCTATACTTTTAGATTAGGGTTTCCATCCATTTGCCCAAAAAATTAGTAAGAATGAATGATTAATATACTTGGGACTAAGTTGTTAAATTGTAACATCAAATGATTACAAAATTCAATTTTATAAAAATGTAAGCAAGAATCCATTTCACCGAGATTAAAGGCATGTCATTATTTTACCTTACTAGTTTAAAACTAGAGAATCATTTAATTTGTACATTAACACTATATGCTAGGCATATAAAAATCAATCTTTAGTGTTTAAAAAAAATTGTGTTATCTTTGTGCTTAAATTTTGGGCATTACATATTTGTAGAATAGGATCCATTGAGGTAGATTCAGGAGTTGGATTGGCTTGAGGCTGTGTGCTTATAGGGAGAGGTGTAAGAGCCACATTATAGTTATGAAGGCCAAATATTTAAAATATTTAAAAAAGATCCAACGTATGTTGTGGTTGTGAGATTGTAGTTGCTTGGAGTTTGAGAGAGTCTGATTCCAAGGAAATAATTGAGAAGGCCCATGTTTGTCATCTCAAAGGAATCTTGGAGCTTGACCTTTAGCTTGCAAGCAAGTGAGGACAAGTCTCCGATCATGATCATATCAATGACATGCAACACAATTATGGGGTTGTGATCATCTTGGTGGCTCATATAGAGATTATAATCCCCTTCATAACAGACAAAACCTAAAGAAATGAAAAAAGTGTGAATTTCTCATACCATGCTCAAGGGGATTGCTTAAGCCCATATAATGACTTACTCAACCTGCAAACTAGAGGGATGACATTGTTTTGCTAAAAACTAGGAGGTTGCTTCCTATAGATCTCATCATGTAAGTCAACAAGAAGAAATACAATTTTCACATCCATTTGATAAACCTCCACTTAAAGGAGATGGCAAGAGAATGTACGGTGTAGATGGTATTGATGTAAGTAACAAGAGCAAAGGTCTCGTTGTAGTCAACTCTTATGAAAATCCTTGAACAACAAGGTGTGCATTGTGTTTGTCAACAACACCATCTACATTATATTTCGTTTTTTACTCCTACAATGTTCACATGCTTGAGACGAGGAACAAGCTCTCAAGTGTTTTTCTCTATGAGAGCACCATTCTTTGCTTGCATTGCATCTTCCAAATGAGTGTGGCCCTTGGCTTGTTTGTAGATATTAGGATTGTTGTGAGAACTTGATACAACCATGATTCTCTCCAAGCTCTTCTAACATGGGGAAAACTTCAATGTAGCAAGACACCGGTTACATGTTTTGATGGGAGCAATAGACAGATTCTCATCAATCACCTCACCTTTTGACACATGAAAAACTGCGGTCTTCTTTGATTGATCAATCAAAAATGTCTAATTGGAGCAAACATCTTTTGGAGGTTAATGTGAGAAGTGGATACACCCTCTCTACAGTTTGGAGTTGAGGGTGTAAGATGACTGTTGATTGAGTAGTATGAGCCTTTTCTTTGCAAGAAAGAGCAAGAATGGATGCAAATATGTGGAAGTCCTTAGGAGCAAGAAAATCTAAAAGTGCCCTAGTGGATGCATAACAAATATCTTTATGGAAGAAATATCCCTCAACAACAAAATTCATGGATGGAGGATCATATGGATGATAGGCCTTGTACTCCTTGCTATATCTAACTAGAGCACACTTATGGCTCTTATGTTCTAGCTTGTGATGATTTTTCATTAGGAATATGGGCCAAGACATCATATCCAAAGCTTTAGAGAGGGGAATGGCTAGTTTTTCCTACATCAAACCTTCATATAGAGTACATCCTTTGTGAGCTTGAGTACATGTTCAAATGATGATGTGGGTCACATATGTAATGGACCGACCCTTTCATAAAGTAAAAATTTCTTAATTTTACACCAACATATAAAGGAAACAAGTAATAAGACCAGTGCAATAAATTTTTTCTTTTCTTTTATTGATAATTTCCAAATAAAGTACAACATATTTCATCAAGTATTTCCTTTTCTTTTCAAATAAATAATAGAGTAAGTAAACATATAAGTACATACATAGGTCATGGGGCTTTCCAACAAATAGTAGTAAGATGGTCCAGGTTCCTTTCTTTTCAAATCTTGGCTATTATGTCGTCTGTTGTGGAGGAGAAGCATCACTCGGGTGCTTTTTTGCCAACCACAGACTCTTTATGCGGTCCCTCGCACATCTATCATTCGATAGATGGCCCTTCCCTTCAACGAAGAGATTGGTAGAGTAACTAGTACTGACAACCAATTGAACATAGTGTTGTGTCCTACATAACTAGAACCTTGTAAACCCATAATCTCGATCTAGCATGTAATAATGGACTACGGTGAACTGACAGGGTAGTCTCAAGCATCACACAATCTAAGTGTAGACTCGTACATTGCACTTCTTTGGCCAAAGTGTTTTAATTCAGTAAATGACTGAGAGTCATCTATCACATACACTACTCGGGGCCGATTTGACTTAAGGCTATCTTACACTATGCATAGGTATGGACCTATAGGATAATCTGTCATCCCAGAGTCAACCTACAACTTCCTATGTGATGTCCCTTGGTCCGGATCATTAGATATTCCGATTTCTCCTTATTGGATTGGCACCAAGGTTGTCATCCAATAATAGAATTTTCCAAGTTGTAAATGAAATAAACCTTGAACCATGAAATCAGGTTTAAATATTGATTTGGCAATAGAAAGTTGATAAATAATTGTGATAACCATTTCTAATTTAGCCTCTTAAAATCATGCTTTACATAAACAAGTGATTAGACTTCTTTAGGTTGCCACTGAAATCATCTTTATATTCATGCTAATTATGTGATGCTGCATTTGATATTTTCTAATTCTTCACCATCCTTAGCTTAGGGGATCATGGCTCCTAAGAGCTCTGGATCAACTATCTTCCAATTATGTACATCTCTGCACCAAAACTCTTCCCTCCTGTTGAGCCCTTGATCTGCACCTACATATCTACTTTATTCCCCAAACTCTATTCCTTACTGGTCGATATAGATAGGCTGATGCCTTAAACTGGATGCTATTTCTAATCTGTACTATCTGTAAATGTATTTTTCATAAGGTGTTGTATCCGAATTTCTCAGTTTATTCTTGTGTCCCTGTTTAGATGATCATGGCTCTCTTTGGAGTCCTTTAGATCTTTCGAAATAATTACCAATTCCATAATTCCCCCCCTTAATCCGATACCATTTCTTGTTGTACTTATACCTTTGCACTTGCACAAAATGATGTGTCTCTTTGAATAAATGTGTCCATCCAAATGGACATTCCTTTTAGTTAAGTGATTTGTAATAGTTATGCTTGTAAAAATATTAACCGCTGCCTTTACTTCTGAGTTTTGCCCTTCTAACAATTCTGTTAATATCTAATCTTTATCTTATTTGACCCTATTATATAATATCCGTCAGTATTACGTCTCCATTCCCAAACGATGTCAATAGGTCTAACTTCGGTGTGTGTTTCAATCCTTCTTGCCACATCTTAAGAAATATGCTCATAATAAGAAGATGCAATAAAAATCCCCATTTAATACTCTGACTCATTGTGAGATGATTCACGGCTCATATAAGGAGACTTAGTGATATTCAGATTATTTGTCTCTTCAGTTAGTCTTCATATGTCCAATATTCTAATTGATGCCTTTAGATCGTTGCAAGTATACTACTAGCGTTGCCTCCACAAAATGATTATCATGATCTCCAGATACACACGTTCCTTAGAGACTTGTATCTTGTCATGGGCCTTCCTCTAGATGGTCGATAGCCTATTCTTCTCGAATATCTTCCAGGATGGAAACGACCGGTAATCTTAAGATGAAACCCGATAACATTTATCTCTTTAAACATGAATATTGATGTCTCACGGAATGGTGGCGGGAATCTTCAGAACATAAGTTCGATATTATTTGAAGGCAGACAATTACTTTATATGACCACGTTGGTGATATTAGTTTGATCCAACGAGCAAGGTAATAATGACCATTGAATACTGCAAATTTATATATAACTGGTGGTTTGATTTATTCTTAAGACATACAACCGGTAGGATGTCCGATTGCTCTCAAGGGTCGAGTCGATCTTCTTGATTTTTTATCTTGGTGCTTCACTACTCTCCTGACTCTCTGTCTCCTTAATTCTTTATGTCACACCCTCTTAGCTTTGTCTGATGTTGATCTGTATGAAGGCGTCTTCCTTTTTTCCTTTTTCCTGTACCCGTGTTCTTATGGATTGCGTGCCTTATCTTCCTTTGTTTGATGTCGTTCTCTGTGTGCAATTGTCTTCTTTATGTTTTTTCCTCTCCCAGCTCCTTGCTTGACTGTAGGTGACTAAATACGCAACGATGCTAGAAGGCGCGTCCTTTGCTTGGAGACACATTTCTTCTTACGCGTCCCTTCATGCAATTAAACTAATACCTTTGTTTAATCCTCGCCTAATCATCTGTCGATGACTTATGCTTCATTTGCGTAAAAGTCTTATTGTTTAGTCAATCTTTCTGGAGATTATCCCTATAGCACTGAGTTAGTTAAGAAAATATAAGAAAATATCTAAAGATGATTACTCTATCTAAGTGTTTATATAAAAAAAATATAAATATATTGAATGTATACTTATCTTAGATATTCCTACGTGATGGGGACATCACAAGTCTCCCTCGCTTGACTTTGCTTGTCCTCAAGCAACTTATAACCTTTTTCTTAATGTTCTTCTTCTTTTGATATTCTTGTTTGGTATACCTGTCTTATCCTAGAAAAAGATTGTAACATCTTTTGTTACATTTAATCTCTTTCCAGACCTTCTAGATACCTCATTATTGAGGATATCTAGCCTTATAATCTTGGGGAAAGACTATAACATCTCTACCCAAGCCTTCTGGATACCTTACCTTTAAGTATACCCAGCCTTATAATCCTGGAAGAAGATCGTAACCCTTGGTTACCTTTAATCCCTTTCCAAGCCTTCTGGATACCTTTTGCTAAGTCTATCCAGCCTCATAATCCTAGGAAAAGATTGTAACCTTGTTACTCTTAATCTCTTCCCAGGCCTTTTGGATACCCTTTTTTCTTAAGAGTACCAAGCCTAAAATCTTGGAAGCGAGCCTTTCACTTCTCAGGCCTTATGGACACCCTATTTTGGTGTATCCATCCTTAAGATCTTCGAAAGAGCCTTGGCTCTGTCTAGGCCTTATGGATACCCTATTTGGCTATATCCATCTTAATTCTTGTATGCATTCATCACTGTAATGTAATATGACTTATATTGAAAATTCTATTTCTTGTTCTAGTCAAGGGCCTTTATGGTTTGCCCTTCCTAAATTTTGTTTATCTTTAAATGCCTTAATAGTTTATTCCTTTTCCCATGTGGCATCTTCTTCAGGGAGTCCCTTCCATTTGATTAGAGACTCGGTAATGATCCTATTCCTCAATTTCCTTTCTCTGGTGTCTAGAATAAATTCTGGCTCTACGATAAGTTGTCCTTCATCGTCGAGAGGAGGTAGGAGTATCTCTTGTCTCTTCATCCAATGCTTCTTATATTTTATGTATTTGTCCCTTCTTGCATTGGTGGTCTCGTTCCCAATGTTCTTTACATTTGAAACATAAACCTCTCTTCATTAATTCTTCCCTTCATTTGATTGCTTTCTTGCATTGGCATTGGTGTCCCATAGTCCATGGTTAAAAGTAGCATGCCCTTTCTTTATTATCTCTTCTTGTTTAATTTTCTTCCATAAGATGTCAGGATTATGCTTTGATACCACTGTGATGTCACCCTGGTCCGGATCATTAGATATTCCAATTTCTCCTTATTAGATTGACACCAAGGTTGTCATCCAATAATAGAATTTTCCAAGTTGTAAATGAAATAAACCTTGAACCATGAAATCAGGTTTAAATATTGATTTGGCAATAGAAAGTTGATAAATAATTGTGATAGCCATTTCTAATTTAGCCTCTTAAAATCATTCTTTACATAAACAAGCGATTAGACTTCTTTAGGTTGCCATTGAAATCATCTTTATATTCACGCTAATTATGTGATGCGGCATCTGATATTTTCTAATTCTTCACACATCCTTAGCTTAGGGGATCATGGCTCTTAAGAGCTCTGGATCAACTATCTTCCAATTATGTACATATTTGCACCAAAACTATTCCCTCCTGTCGAGCCCTTGATCTGCATGTACATATCTACTTTATTCCCCAAACTCTATTCCTTACTGGTTGATATATATAGGCTGATGCCTTAAACTGAATGCTATTTTTGATCTGTACTATCTGTATATGTATTTTACATAAGGTGATGTATCCGAATCTCTCAGTTTATTCTTGTGTCCTTGTTTAGATGATCATGGCTCTCTTTGGAGTCCTTTAGATCTTCCGAAATAATTACCAGTTCCATAATTTCCCCCTTAATCCGATTCCATTTCTTGTTGTACTTATACCTTTGCACTTGCACAAAATGATGTGTCTCTTTGAATAAATGTGTCCATCCAAATGGACATAGCTTTTAGTTAAGTGATCTGTAATAGTTATGCTTGTAAAAATATTAACCGCTACCTTTACTTTTGAGTTTTGCCCTTCTAACAATTCCGTTAATATCTAATCTTTATCTTATTTGAACCTATTATATAATATTCGTCAGCATTACGTCTCCATTTCCAAACGATGTCAATAGGTCTGACTTCGATGTGCGTTTCAATCCTTCTTGCCACGTCTTAAGACATACACTCATAATAAGAAGATGCAATAAAAGTCTCCATTTAATACTCCGACTCATTGTGAGATGATTCGTGGCTCATATAAGGAGACTTAGTGATATTCCGATTATTTGTCTCTTTAGTTAGTCTTCATATGTCCAATATTCTAATTGATGCCTTTAGATCGTTGCAAGTATACTACTAGCGTTGCCTCCACAAAATGATTATCATGATCTCCAGATACACACATTCCTTAGAGACTTGTATCTTGTCATGGGCCTTCTTATAGATGGTTGATAGCCTATTCTTCTCGAATATATTCCATGATGGCAACGACCGGTAATCTTAAGATGAAACCCAATAACATTTATCTCTTTACATATGATTACTGATGTCTCACAAAATGGTGGCGGGAATCTTCAGAACATAAGTTCGATATTATTTGAAGGCAGACAATTACTTTATATGACCACATTGGTGATATTAGCTTGATCCAACAAGGAAGGTAATAATGACCATTGAATACTGGGGTTCAATGAGAATTTATATATAACTGGTGGTTTGATTTATTCTTAAGACATACAACCGGTAGGATGTCTGATTGCTCTCAAGGGTTGAGTCGATCTTCTTGATTCTGTATCTTGGTGCTTCGCTACTCTCCTGACTCTCTGTCTCCTTAATTCTTTATGCCATGCCCTCTTAGCTTTGTCTGATGTCAATCTGTATGAAGGCGTCTTCCTTTTTTCCTTTTTCCTGTACCCGTGTTCTTGTGGATTGCGTGCCTTCTCTTCCTTTGTTTGATGTCGTTCTCTGTGTGCAGTTGTCTTCTTTACGTTTTTTCATCTCCCTGCTCCTTGCTTGACCGCAAGTGACTAAATATGTAGCGATGCTAGACGGCATGTCCTTTGCTTGGAGACAAATTTCTTCTTATGCATCCCTACATGCGATTAAACTAATACCTTTGTTTAATCCTCGCCTAATCATCTGTCGATGACTTATGCTTCATTTGCGTAAAAGTCTTATTGTTTAGTCGATCTTTCTGGAGATTATCCCTATAGCATTGAGTTAGTTAATAAAATATAAGGAAATATCTAAAGATGATTACTCTATTTGAGTGTTTATAGTGTTAGCATGATATAAACTAGCAATCGCACCTTAGTGTGCAATGAGTACGCCGAAGAGGTGTTGAAGGTCAATAGGGAAAATTTTGCTCTATTTTTTGCATACATTTGTGTAGTGCATGAGATCAATTGGTAGACCATTGAGAAAATGACAGTGTTTGTGCAACAAATGTCTCAATGGATAAGTGATAGCTTCAAATCAACTATGCTTCTAATATATGGATCCATTACCTTTGAATCAAGAAGATAATTAGTCTCCATTACCAAAAGGCTCAATGTTATGTTTACAATAGGGAGAGAGAGAGGGGGGGGCGGGGGAACGAGGAAGGTAGGCAGAGGGATAGATAGAGGGGGAAAGAGTGAGAGAGGAAGATAGAGATAGAGATGGACAAGGACAAGGACAAGGAGAGGGGGGGACAAAGAGAAATATATATATATATATATGGAAGAGACAAATATATACAAAGGGATAGAATGAGAAAAGGAGGGATATAAAGATAAAGATAGAGATAGGAAGTTGTATAGAGAGAGGGGAAGAAAGAGGTAGAGATGAAGATAAAGGGAGAGAAAGAGATAGAGAGAGGTAAAGGGAGAGAAAAATAAAGAGATATAGGGAGATAGAGAAGAAGAGATCATAGAGATATATAGAGGGAGAGGGAGAGATAGAGAGAGATTTATATGGTGAGATATAAGGAGATATAGGCAAACATGTGATAGCAAGAGAGGGAGAGAGAGAGATACATAGAGGGGGGGAGATAGAGAGATAGAAATAGAGATAGGGAAGGAGAAACAAGGATTATTTGTGTGTGTATGAGTGAGAGAGATATGGAGAGAGATAGAAAGGGAGATACATATATATAAATAGATAGAGATAGAGGGTGAGGGAGGGAGTGAAATAAAGAGTGAAGAGAGGAAAAGTATAGAGATATATAAAAAGGGGGTGATAGGGAGAGAGGGAGAGATAGGGACAAAAAGAGGGAGAGATATGGATAGAAAAATGAGAGATAGCTCGAGATAACAATTGCACCTTGTTGCACATTGGGTATGCCAAATAGCTGTGGTAGTTAAATTAGGAAAAACTTTGGTCTTCATTACCAACAAGCTTATGTTTACAATAGAAAGAGGGAGAGATAGGGATAGAAAGAGAGAGAGAGAGAGAGAGAGAGAGAGAGAGAGAGAGAGAGAGAGAGAGAGAGAGAGAGAGAGAGAGAGAGAGAGATGGAGATTGAGGTGGAGAAGGAGAGGGATATGGAGAGGAGTGAGAGAGATAAGGAGAGAGAGTCCAAAGAGGGATAGGAAGAGACGTAAGAGATAAATATATAGAGAGGGAGAGAGGGAGAGAATGAGGGAGAGAGAGGGAGAGAATGAGAGAGGTGGATAGGAAGTCATATATAGAGAGAGGTAGAGAGGGAGGTAGAGAGGGAGAGATATAGGGCTAGAGAGAGATGGAGAGGTAACAAGATAGAGATAGAGGGAGAGATGGAAGAAGAAATATGGAGAGATAGAGATAGAGAGACAAAGAGATATAGATATATAGATATAGAGGTATAGGAAGAGGGAGAAGGATAGAGAGGGAGAGGGAGAGAGAGAGGGGGGAGAGAGAGATGGATGGATAGAGAGAGGGAGAAATGTCTAGAGAGTTTGAGGGGAAGAGAAGAAGATAGAGGGAGAGAAATAGATAGAGAGATAGAGAGGTATATGGAGAGATAAAGATAGGGAGAGATAGGGATAGAGAGGGAGAGGTAGGTAGGAAGAGATAGAGAGACATAGAGGAAGAGGGTGAGGGAAAGATAGTGAGAGAGTGATAGAGAGATAGATATATAAGGATATATATATATAGAGGGGGAGAGGGAGAGGGAGATATAGACCCAAAAAAGGGAAAAGAAGTAGAGATGGAAAAATGGAGATACAAATATATGTAAGATCAATCGAGTTCACAAAAAATGTAATGAAAAATGAGTTTTTCTTAAGTGTTAGAAGCATTTATAAATAAGCATAGATTAACCTGGATCTAATAATTATATAAATTTAAGGGTATGCATATTTGAAAATAGTAAATGCTAATTGGAGAGTTTTTCACACAGGGACTTGTCAGTGGGTTGGGGAGGATGGTGTCCCTCATGAGGTGTCTAACTTACTAAAAAGTATATTTCATATGTATTTGGTCAAGGGGTCCTTACCCCTCATATTAAAAAAGAAAAATTGAAACTATAATGAGGACTAATCAAGATGGCTCTTCAAGAACAGAGAAGCTTTTATGGTTATATTTATGGAATCAGTTTGGAAATGAACACAATTCAACCTAACATAAAAGGCATGGACTTGGTGTAATGAGGTGGAAATAAGAGACCAAATTTCTTTTGCTAGGAAAACTCTCCACTACCATGGGAGGGAATATCAATTCAGTGGAAGTCCCTTATTGTGTGATTATGTGAAAGTAGACCTTAATGTTCGCTATATTCTCAAAAGGGGAGGGCTTGCCAATTATATGGAGAGGTTTAATGGGTTCAAACCCATGATTTTGGTGGAGTTCACTAGAATTGGAATCCCTAAGAGGTAAGAATATGATAATTTAAATGAGATGTTTTGAAGGAGCTTATTGCTGAAATATTTGGTTGATTGAAGGAGGGAGGTAGGTTTATATGGGCCACAAGAATAGGGAATAAGTATTAAGATCATATCTTAAGGTTGAAGTTTTGAGGATTCAAACAAGCTATGCAAGGTACATTCTTTACCTCATCTTTAAGATAAAGTGCTGCTCCAAATCATGAGTTTTGTCACACTAGATGACCACTTCCAAGCCTTTTATATGTATCATTTTTGTTATCCTCCATGGAATACTCTATTCTTGAATTCAATAAAGGAATTGGGTTCCCCCTATACCAATTTGTAATCATTTTTTTCTTAGCAAACATGCTTTATCCATGAAACCACAACTTGTCATTGCTACTTGGAGCTATTATCCTACTTCCTCTTCATCACCCTAACAAACTTGTAAGAAGGTATAGCATTCTCATTTGTCCTCTCTAGAAATGGTCTTTTCCTATCCTCTCAACCCTAAGTCTCCTTCTGAGGGTAGTCCTTCCTTTATCTCTACTAGTTCTAAGGATTAGAGTAGAAGGAATTTGGGTGGTGGGGAACGTAGTCATGGAGCTAAAGTCCCTTCCAAGGAGAAGGGGAAAAGGTGATGGTAAAGGACCCTATAGTGGAGGACAGGCCATAGAGAGGGGAGAGGAGAAAACACAATAGTAAGGGAAAAGGTAAAATGTATGAGGTGGATGACATTCATGTGTATGCTAAAATTTCTAAAGTAGAAGATTATGTACATTGGCTCTTCTAAATTTCCTATTGATATTTCATAACCTTCTTCATCTCTTGAAATCATGGCTTCAATTGAAAATTTTCTTGCCAACAAAACTAATGAAATAAACAAAAAAATTATTATGTGCCATAATATTTTCAAACTGTTCTTCATTGAGATAAACAAAATGAATTGAAAAGCCTATTTAATAGTTAAATGGAAAATGCAATGGAAAAAAGTGATAGATGAAAATGGAAAAACACCAAATGAAATGAAAAGATTGACGTGTTAGAATGAGGGTGGCGTATCTCAATAAAACCACCATTAAGAACTTTACCAAAATCATCTAAATGCTAGAAGAGAGTCAAAATAATTCTTTCCATTCTAGATCAAGCTCATGGAATGCTTCCAATAATGTGGTCTCATGGAATGCAATGTTGGCGGAGTATGCGCAAAATAGATTTTGCAAGGATGCTTTCAAAATCTGTGACTGTACATGGTTGACCTTCTTGCCCGTGCTTGTTATCTTGAGGACATCCTAAAATTTATCAATAAGATGCCATTTAAACCTGTGCCTTCAAATCACATATGAATATAGTCTTAGCAGTATTTACAGCGATTTTGCATTTTGATTTGGATCCTAAACATGCTACGACTGCTGTTTTTTTCTTAAATATCTTTGCAGAAGTAGGTAGGTGGCGTGAGGTTCAAATAGTAATGAGATTGATGAATGATAAAGGAGTTAAAAAGATACTGAATGTAGTGGGATTCAAGGCCATAAAATGGTGTAGGAGACAAACCACATCCACAGACATGGGAGACAACAAAACATACATATAATTTATAAACGGAGGGAAAGAAAACTCTTTCGGTAGAGAACAATTTCTGGTGATATGCCTCGACAAAAATCCAAGATCTTAATATTTATCTATCACAAGCCATTGCATTAATCAAAATGCTGTACAGTGTTAATAGCTTACAAAAGAAGCAGCTCTCTCTGTAAATGGTAAAAAAAAAACAAAAGAACAAAAACCTATGATCGTGTAGTTAAAGGGAGTCTGTTCTTTAAGCCATGAGAAGTGCATAGATTCAAAGGCACGGGCGGGGTCACAGAGCGATTAATTTCAGTTTTTCATTAGTTCATTTCGTACGCTACTTACTGCATCTTTCTTCCAATTTTGGCATCTGTATCTCTGCATACGTTCTCAAGTGCAGCGCACTCGTGACGAGAGGCGAGTCGTCTCATCTGCCCAAGCGAAGGACAATTTCCGTCAACCTCTCGAGAAGAAACTGAATGATGTATGTTACAGTTGGGTGTTATAAATGCAGGGAAAAGAGTTTCGGCAGAAAAAACAACGGCGAACAACATATCCTGCAATAAACGGTCACGATTAGTTCAATCGTTGGCAAGGGCTATTGATAAATATAAGCGGTTGATTAAACTTTTCAGGTTGATCTTGTTCATATTGGATACGCCTTCGGCGTAAAAAATATAAATATATTGAACATATATTTATCTTAGAGATTCCTACGTGATGGGGACATCACATCCTAGTCTAATTGAAATGCAAATAATTAACAAGTCTACAAGAACCCTCCCTTACTGGATTAACTATCCTAGGAGTAACACAAGCTTCCCTAGTTACCTTGATAACTTAGCTAGTGTACCTCAAGAGACTCTTGCATTCAGTCAAGCCTAATAGAAAAATATCTAAGCAACCAACATTCTCCTATTAAGGAGATATCTACAAACATGTAACGTATAGCTAGAAATTGCTTCATTTTCTCTTTTTCAAAAGACAACATTTCATTACCTAAGCACAAATAGAAAATGCACTTCAAACAACATAATAATCTCTCTGTGCATAAATATAAAATACTTTTCCAACAACATAATAATCTTAGTAAAAGATAGTAGAAGAATATCCCATGTCTGTAAGTGCCTTTTCCAATTGAAAATAGAGTTTCCTTACTTCTAGCTCAATCTAGATTCCAATTCCACTTAAGATGACAATTCCTCACAAATTCTCCCTCTTTCTCACTCTCAGAAAATAGTGAAAGAACTAACGTATTCCTTGGGTAGAATACGTTTCTCCCCAAATATAAATAACTCTTAGTAATGTGAACTCTAATATATACAAATGTCACTTAGAATTATGAAGGTTGATTGTATCAAATGACATTTAGAAATATGATGTATGGCTGTATAAATGTCACTCAGAAAATACACATATGGTAAACAACACAAAATGGTAATATCAAATTGTGAATGAAATGAACTAAAAGAGTATTGTAGAATACAAATGAGTGAATTGGTGCAAAATAGGAGAGTTGGGAAACTATTTATAGTGAGCCCAACCTCCTTATTTCCTACAGTCATGGCATGTGGTTTGCCACTAGTGCTGTATGAATTATTCAAACCCGAAGGTGTTGCAATTTATCTTCCCTATTTAACATTCAGCAAGGTGAGTCGGCCTTTACTTCTGCCAACACCAGGAAGACCAATTCCAAAGCACATGGAGAAATTGTGCCCGTCGACACCTACATGATTTGCTTTTAGATGTGACACCAAATTCATAATATGGCGGGTGAATCATTTAACAGAGAAAAAGTCAGTTCATGATTTGTGAATGCATAGCCTATTTTCCAGGCTGAATCGACAAAGCTTGTTGTTGCGTTTGATTTATTCTTTGTTTCAGATTCAGACTTCGTCAACTTTTAAACACCTTAGTGATTTTTCTCTCTGCATTTCACCTATAGGTGATGCAATTTCTTATGATGTGTTAATTCCAATTTCAAATATTCGGCCATTTCAGTATATTACTCAGTTTATAAAACGCCTTTGATTTATTTCGATCCTCCAAATATATCGATTCCATATGATTTACCTCCAAAGTTCATATGCGTTGATTCAAAAATATTTCTCTTCTATAGTTCGATGATGAATATTTAATCCAAATAGGAAATAATTCGATTTCCTTAAGTTCAAACAATGGAGACTTAATCGATTAAGAAATAATTTAATTTCCCAAAGTTTAAATAATGAATAATTATTTATTTTATTATATATATAATTATAGTCTCTAAAATATTAAACATATATTTATATATATATATATTTAAATACCCAAGCACAAATATATATATATACATTTATTTTTTAATATATTTATCATGAGCTAGTTAGCACACATCCGATATATATATATATCCGACTCATAAGGTAATAATAATAATATTATCCACATAATATAGGGTGTGTGCATATATACATATATATACTTGTATATCCCTCTATGTACACGTATGTGTAGGTATACCATATTGATATATCCGTACGAGCAAATCCATCAGGCAACGTATGCTTGTATCGATATGTATATACATATGGATATGTGTATATACTATATATATGTATATATGTCCACTTTTGTCTCACTTACATCCATTAACATTGCCACCATATTGATAGGTATGTATGTGTGGTATCTCTATACATATGCATATACGTGTTGTTAGATCCTCCTAACATGTGTATGCATACATATAAACATACCCCCATCTACATCCAACCTGTCCATATGATTGTAATTTCACAAGATAGATACATAGATAAACATCACTCACAAACGCACACAAAAATAAACAAAACTCCTAATGCAAATATATAAGCTAAGGATGACTTAACTATAACCCATACAACTAACTCAATTCACTCAATCTAAGGTGAAGTGTGTGTATGCTCAGGTGGTTCACTTTACTAGTTACCTGACCAAGCTCCTCTCCCGAGTGATACTTCCCCTCCGCCTGAAGGAATGGTTCATATAGCTGCTTCCACTAACATAATCTCACGACAATCATATGTTCATCATTAGCAGTATACTTAAACATCGCAAGTTAGAATAACATAATTCAATAACCTTATAATGTAAGATTTCATCATGGATAACATCAATTGAAGCAACATTAAATGAGACAATCATTAAATGTGAAAACAGTCATATTGATAAAAAGGAACAACACATTTTATTCATCTTCTGAATTCTCTTTACAATAATTCTTCCCTATGCAGTACTAATAAATAGTAGCTATACAATTGGGGTGTAACAACATAGATCACAACTTCAACCTAGAATTTGAGATCTACGTGCTTAGCACAAAGCATGTATCTGGCCACTTCCATAATGACATGAGTATAACTCTTGACAATTCCATCCTGCTGCGAAGTTTAGTGAATTGAAACATGACGCCATGATTGGTAAGAAATTGTTGAAACTCTATTGATATATTCATCTCCCTTGTCTAGTCTGACCAAAGGCATTTGATCTTCCTCTCAAACTGATTCTCCACAAGAACCTTGAAATAGTTGAATCTAGAAAATTTTCCATCTTTGCTTTTGATGTTGTAGATCCAAGGGAATCAAGAGTAGTCATCAATGAAGCTGTGCAAGTATCTTTCTCATGAAGGTGGGGGCTTTGTCATGGGCTTGCAGATGTGGCTTTGTGTGAGCTCTATAGTTTGAGTTCTAAGAGCTTTGCTCTTCAAAAAGGCTTCTTGATGGTGCTTTAAAAGGACATAAGCTTTGGAAACTTTGCTTGGAGGATTAATGGAATTTCTCTAACCATGTTCTAAGTGCTCCTATGATGCATCGATATGTAGTTGCTATGACCGAAGTTGTGATGCCAAAGAGAGCTTGTCACATCCATCTTTTAGACCATAGCCAGAAACTTTGATGTCTTGCATGATGGATCTGAATTGCTCAGCTTGTACATCTAATCTGTTTCATCACAATATCCTTAAGCAATTATCTTGTAGCCATTATCCATGTTCTCCATGCTTTACTTGTTTGGCCAGAAATCAACCTTCTTGTTTCTATGAGTGATGTGGTATACATATAGAAGATTGGGACCCATATTTGGTACATGTAGCATTTTTCATAAACTCTCATTGTCAATGGCAACATCACCTCTTCTGGATATGGTGAGGGCAGATTCATATCTTATTGCGACTTGTTCTACTCAATGTAGGATTTAAGGAACTCCGTCCTCTAGCCATGATGTTAGTGCTCATGTGATGCATTGATATGTAGTTGGTGTGATCCAATTGTGATGCCAAAGAGAGCTTGTGTCATCCAACTTCATGACCACAACCATAAAGTCTGATGTCTTGCATGATGGATTTGAAGTTGAACTGCTAAGCTTGTAGATCTTATTTGTTTAATCACGATATCCTAAAGCAACCATCTTGTAGCCATTATCCATTCCTTTCCCATCCCAATTGTTCAGCTAGTTTCAAAGTTTGTTGCTATGGGTGATGTGGCAGACAACTAGAAGATCAGGACCCAAATCTAGTGTACATAGCACTTCTTAGAACTCACATCATTGATGGAGAACACTGCTTCTAGATATGCCAAGGGAAAAATCATCTTTGATTACGATATGTTCCCCTTGATGTAGCATGGAGTAGTTGGAGAGCATGCTTCTATGACATGTCATGTGACCACTGTCTATTGAGTCAACCAACCATTCAGTAGATAGTTTGTAGTGAGAAGATGCATCTAAGGTGGGGAGGGTTAAAGTGTTTTGATCAAAAACTTATCTTCATTGGTCTACCTAGCATGCTCCACAAGATCTTGAATATGCATTTGACATTCTTTCTCATCATGATTTGGTTTTTTGTAGTAGCCACAATTGACTGCTTCTGGAATGATCTCTACTAGAGCCTAAACTCCTAGTTCTTGATCCCTCAAATTGTCTGACTGCATGGCCCTGATTAGTGGTGGATGACTTTCTGAAGTTTAATAAGGAGGCCTCAAACTTGGTGAGAGTTTGACTTACTTTCTCAAAGGATGGATCCTTGGGCTTGTTGATGAAGAGACGATACATGTGAAATTTGCATATGAAGATTTCAAAATCAGATGAAAGATCATTAAAAAATATTTGTATATTCTAAATGCTTCTTGTCTAATTCTCCTCCCCTAATCTCAGTACAGATTCTATTGAGTTGCAAAAGAGAATTTGACACAATCAAGATCAACAAGCTTGAGAGGGGAAAGGTCTCTAAGCATTTGATTTGAGAAGTGTTTTTGGTACCAAATAAGTTCTTGAAGATGTCTCATAGCTTGGATGGATCTCTCCCAATGTAATGTAAGAAAAATCTACCATCCACAACTAGTGTACTAATTTTGTAGAATCTTTCCCTACATTGCCTTCTCTTGATCTTCAACTCAGTTGTGTTCTTTTGGGCTAGATTATCTTCAGATATATATATATATATATATATATATATATATATATATATATATATATATATATATCCATCACACTGAATCTTGAGATACGATGCATCACATAATTTTTGGAGCTTGTCTAGATGAAAGTTATACTCCATGGACTCAATTGTTCCCTATGAAGATTGAGCTAATAAAACCTACACCACTGTATAGAGGACAAAAAGTTGTATGCATGTAAAAAAAGGAATATCTTTTGAAATATTAGATGGAATGTAATATGATCAAATGTATTTGATGCAAATTTCCATCTGAAATGTTTTGATAAATACAAATAATGCTAAAATTAATATATGGCAATAATGCTCAATTACAATATGAGAAATGACTGAATAAATATGAAGCACTAGTCACTCAGAGTGCATGCTTGACGCTTGAGTAAAAAAGCAGTAGAATGCAAGATACATGCTAAATGAAGGCAAGGAAGTGAGAGATAGATGCTACTTAGGTAGAATCTATTTCCTTTTGCATTTAGCATGTATCTTGCATTCTACTGCTTTTTTACTCAAGCGTCAAGCATGCACTCTGAGTGACTAGTGTTTCATATTTATTCAGTCATATTTAGACCCATGATTCTTCAGACCATTATGCATTCCCTATACCCTCTCTTTAAAGGTTTGCAAAAGGCCCTTTCAACTGCAACAAACCATTGCATCAGTTTTCCATAAATGTGACTTCCAACAAGAAGAAAAATTTAGGGGGCAACAAGAAATGGCTTTGTCATGTTTGTGAAACTCATTACCATGGGAGCTATACTAGGATTAGAGGCCATCTAGTGGGTGACAATGGAAAGGGTGTTAGAGTTTGTGAAGCAATAACATTGGAGCAACAACTTCAATTTGCAAAGTTGGCTGGAGTAAGTGATGACCAAATCATTACCATTCAAAATAAAAAACAACCATTAGTTGATTTGCAAGCCTCTTCCAATGTATCAATTGGAGAGAGTTGTGATAGAGGGAAGAGGAAAGCAAGTGAGAAAACTTCAGTCATGAGGTTAATGAATGTACAAAAACGTGAGCAAGCTGATGATGTAGTGGCCAAATTCTTTTATGCACGTTTCATTTCATTTGGCAAGGTCACCTTATTTCAAAACTATGGTGAAATAAATATTGACAGTTGGACCCTCTTATGCCCCCCCTGGTGAACATTGATTGTGTACCTCCCTCCTTGAAAAAAAATTCAAAATCTACCTTGTTGATGGAGGAGATGAGGCAAACAAGGATTAGGACTGGCTGTTCCATTGTCATGGATGGGTGGACTGATATTCGACATAGGCCACTCATTAATGTTATGGTTACATGCCTTGCTGGTTCATACTTTGTTTGAGCTATTGATTGTTCTAGGAAGCTTAAGGATGCTGATTTTTAGTTTGAAATTTTGAAAAAGGAGGCTATAGAGGATGTTGGGCCTTCTAATATTGTGCAGGTTGTGACAAATTCAACTTGTGTTTGTAAGCTAGTTGGTTTGATGATTGAAAGTTCTTACAAACATATTTTTTGGACTCCATGTTGTGTACATGCTTTGAATAATGTTTTGAAATACATTGGAAAAATAGATTGGGTGAAGGAAATAGTTGCAGAGGCTAGAGACATCCAAATGTTTGTATGTAACCATCACACTTCACTTGCACTATTCTGGTCTTATTCAAAGAAATAATTCCTCAAACCCGTTGAGACTAGATATGCTAGCTACTATATTTTGTTGGAGATGATGTTGGAGGTCCAAGATGCTCTACAAGCCATGGTTTTTTGTGCAGATTGGAAAAGGCGGACTCTATCAAAGATAAATGAAGGCAAGGAAGTGAGAGATAGAGTACTTAATGAAACTTGGTGGGCAACTATCAAGTAAGAAATCTGAAAATTTAAATTGTTTTTGAATTTGTTACACTTTGTTTTACTTTGTATTTTAAAAGTTCTAATTTTTAATTTGTTGCTTGTAGGTTTATTTGCTCTTTCATATCACTAGCTGTGGGGGTAATCTGGTATGCAGATACATACTCTCCTAGCTTGGGAGAGATATATGAGATTTTTGATAGCATGCTTGACCAAATGAAGCAAGCTATTCATCAAAATGATCTTGAGTTGAGTTTTTATGAGGACCATATTAAGCCTATTGTGACAAAGAGGTGGAACACAATGAATATCCCTCTTCATATGCTTGCTTATGCTCTTAATCTGAAGTGGTTGTACCTAGACTTGGTTGAATGCTTCCTTCTAAGGATGACGAGGTGATAGAGGGACTTACAATAACCCTTCATAAAATGTATACCAATGAGTAGGAAACCATTCTTAGAGAGTAGTGGCTTATGTTTTCTAATCTTCAGGGTCCTACATTCAACAAACTAGGGGCTAGGACAGATAGGGCCACCATTGCACATAAAAACCCATTGAATGGTGGAAATTTCATGGGAAGGACACACCGGATTTGAAACAACTTTCCATTTGTTTTCTCTCACAGATTGCTAGTTCCTCTGCTACAGAGAGCAATTGGTCCACCTATTGCTTCATCCACTCCATTAAAAGAAACATGCTTACTTCAAAATGAGCTGAGAAATTAGTTACAGTTCATAATGCTTTGAGACTTTAGGACCGACAAACTATTGAGTATCAACAGACTCCAACAACACGATGGGATGTTGATCCTGAGGATGTTAGGAAAATTGATGAGGAGGAGGTGCAACCAGGATTGGTTGCGATACCATTGGATGATCCACTCTTGCTAAAGGATGATAATGACTTAGATAATTCTGAGTCTTTGGATATTCATAGCTCGAATGAGGCTTAATTTTAGACTGTTGTATTTAGTATTTTGATTTTCATGTTTGAACTTTGAGACTTTTGGATGGATGTTTGAGACATTTAGATATTGATAGACCATGGTTTTATTGATGTTTGATATTGTTGTGATAAATTTTATAATGCTTTAATGACATTTATTATGTTGTTATACTACTACTCTCGCGATTTATTTACATGTTGATATTGTTGTTATCGATTATTAATTTATTGACATATCTCTCTCTCTTTCCCTTTCTCTATCTATAATATATTAATAAATTTTGAAAAAATCATATATATATATATATATATATATATATATGTATGTATTTTGTATGTTGCTGTCCCCTTCCATCCCCTAAAAATGCCCCCTAGGAAACGTCCCAGAAACACGTCCCCAACAGTCCCCCGTCCCTATCCCCGAAAAGCATGTAAAGTATATGAAGGGGGCTACGATTACCTAATAGCTATTATGGAATATCCGCTTGAAGCTGAATATGCCTTGACGAATTCTGAAAGTTTTTGATTGTTTCCTAGATTCTTTTGGACTTTAGCCAGCAGACTAAGGTCTGAAAATTTTAACTGGATCTCTGTAATGTTGGGTGATTTTTGGAAAGCTAGGATGCCTCAACGTCTAATATGGCATATTCATCTGAAGTTAATTGTATTTCTGTGGAAGAATCTGAAGTTACATGGCTGGAGGCTAACATGTTTCTGTAATCCTGAATAGCTGATCCTTCTTCCTGATGTGTTTATAACCTTACAGAGAGGTTGATTAAGCATTGTCTGACACTTGAGTATAATTTGAAACCGATAAAATTTGTCATCGGCAAGTGGAAGTTTGACTTGAATCATTTTTTTTCTAGAATCGCAAAGTTCTTTGATATGTTGTCATTTTGCTAATACAACAGTGCTCGAATTTAAATAAACATTGATCTTCCATTGTGCCATCATCACTAGCACTGTTGTTATTATTAACCTTCTCAATATTATTAGCCACTGTAGTCCTTTGATCTTGTTTTTTCTTGTCATTCCCATTATGCTGCAGGACCTTGGTGATAAGAGAGCTCCATGTTGGAATAACTACACGATGCCACCATCATGCTCGTTAAAGAAATACCATGGTTCCCTGGATTCTGTAGGAGTTTTATATTTCTTTTCTTGGGTCATTTATTCTAGTGAACATTTCTTCAATGAAAGAAACTCTTAGCTTTGGCTTAGGTCACAAGGTTGCTTAAGTACTTGTGTCATGTTTTCATTGTTCTCTTCTTTTGATCTTGACTTAGGGCATGAGTTTGAAGGTAGAGGCTTCAATTTCTTCACGAGAGTCACAATATTTAATTCTTGACCACATGATCTGGCTCATCATCATCATTAGATTTCATCAACATTAGATTTGACAACACTAGGAGGTAATCTACCTGTGTTTTTTGGATTTTTTAGGAGTGGCATCTTTATTTTTTGTTTCACTTATTCTCATGTGAATAACTCTTCATTGAAGGCAACTGTTAGTTATGGACTAGCTGATTTTGAGATATTCTTAGGTTTGGCTTAGGTGATAGGGCTGCTTCAATACTTGTATCTGTTGTATTTTCATTCTTCTCATTCTCTAATTTTGACTTAGCGTATAAGATAGAAGGTAGGCAGGATTTGATTTCTTCAAGAAAGTCAACGTCACCATTTGTTGACCAGAGGATGTGGTTCATTATCAGATTAGACACAACTACGAGGTAGTATAAACATGACTCTATGATGACTTCCCTAATTTGAGATTTGGTTACATTAAGTTGGTCTTATCTATATGGGACAAATTGTATCTCCTTTATTAAATAACTCCAACCCCTGCCCCTCCTACCCCACATTTAGCTGGGTAAAATTATGTCTTGGGTGAAGTGGCTAAAGGAAATTTCAAGATGTAGGGATATTCCATGTGTTAAATGAAATAGACATTTTTGGATAGACCAAATCTGAACATCACTTTGTTGTCTTGAGAAAAAACTGCATGAAGCTTTGAAAAGAAAATCAAAAGATAACTATTGATGCAAAAATTGTGGGAGTGTGATTAAATGTTGGATCAAATTCATCTCTTGATTAGTGTGAATCAAGACCTTTATATACACAACATGACTTCTCAATTGACCTAAGGTTAGGTGAGGACGACATGTTTGACTTTAGTTGAATTTTTTGGCTGCTACTAAAGGTTTAAAAGGTAAATTAATTGGAGTTAAATATGATAGATATATTCAAATCGAGGAGAAATTTTCACAATGGGTCCTAAAAGAATGAATTGCGGGTTAAGATAGAGGGATGGTCTCAAGTTCATGTGATTAAATGAATATGCAATGTGGAGGGTGATTGGGTGAATGATAGGATCTAATAAAGTCTAGAGTACCTAAATGTTGTATGGCTTTGGACCAACAATACTTGATTAGGAACTTCACAGAGACCACTCTAATTCATTTGATTAATCATTTGAGAAGATAATTGTTTAGTGGTCACCTATAGTCTACACACACAAGAAGTGATAAAGGCATGTATGTATAGTGAAATTGCTATGATACTTGTAGAGATTATAATGAAATAACTTGCACAAAAGGAGAATATAATAGAAAATATGCTGCAAATATTTGATAGTACTTGAGAATAATAGACCACTTCAAGGGGGGAAAAACTCCAAAAGTCTTCAAGAAAAACACAATTCACAATATGGTTATTATAGAATATCCACTAGCTCTTACATACACCATTTGGATGCAACTTAAATTGACTTAATTATCCATATCAAATTATATTAATTATATAATTTAATTAAATATTAAGGTAGACACAAATCGACTACTAATAACTCTAGGTACACTTTAGGACTAAGGGCATAGCATGCACCCCTTTTTAGAGAAGTGTTGTCTTTAACATTGATCAATTATGGATGCATTTACAAAAAAATCTCATTTTCTCACAACATAATCAATTGGAGAGTCCTTCCATTTGATCAAATACTTTGTGATTGCCCATGTTCTTAACCTCCTAATGTGTATTTGAAAATCCCATAGGATCCAAATTTTTTTCCCCTCATCAAGCTTTGGTAATTTGGATTGCATAGCAACTCTTTATCCAATAAACTTCTTCAAGCTTGGAATGTAAAAGATTGAATGTATTTTTGTTGACAAAGGTAACACTAGTTTATATGCTACATTGACAATCCTTTGCAACACATTATAAGGACCATAACACTAGGGTGAAAGCTTGTTATCCTTCTTCTGTTGTTTTAGCAACATTTGCATATATGACTATAATTGCACAAAGACCTAATCTCTTACTTCAAAAGTCCTTTCATTGTGGTGTTCATCAACTTGTTGCTTCATTTTGTTTTGTGCCATTGCCAAATTCTTTGAGACTAACAACTACGTCTTGTTGATGCTAGAAGTGTTCCATTGTTTGAACCTTTGGGTTCTTCATTGATGGCAACTAGTACAAAGTGTGTAAAAAATGGACATTTTGGAGGAAGTATGAAAATAAGTGTTATTCCACCATTTTGCTAGTGGTAACTATTGCATCCATCTCTCTTGTTTATCCAAAATAAAACATAGATATATTTCCAAGCATTTTTTGACCACCTTAGTTTGTTCATCTAATTGGGGATGATATGACCAACTACAAGCAAGATAAGTGCCCAAACATGAATAATTTAGTTCAAAAATTGCTTGTTAATATAGGATCATGATCACATACTATGACATTTTGGAGTTCCATGTAGTTTTTGAACAATATTTATAAAGGTTCTTATTATAGTGCTTGCTACAAGTGGATGTGTCAAAACACAAAAAGTGCACATACTTGGTGAGATGATTCACAATGTCTATGATGACATTTTTTTTAAAGATCCGGACAATCTTGTGATGAAATCCATGGATACCTCCTCCCACATTTGGCTTGGATTAGATAAGGGTTGCAAACTTGAATTCTTAATTATTTTCCCTTTATTTTGTTGGCATACCATATGCTACAAAATTTTGAACATTTCCTTTAAGCCACGTCCAAAAGAAATTTTGCTTGATTCTATGATAAGCCTTCAAGAATTTGGAGTCCCACCTATTGGAGAAACATGTAGTTTTGGCAAAACCTTAAACTTTGTACCACAAAGCATTTTCATTCCATGCAAATTTTTCCAACACACTTAATCTTGTTGGAGTTTCTCAATGAGAGTTTAAGTATTCATGTCCTTCCAATCTTCTCATGCTTTATTTACCAAATCTCCTTGTGATATGGAAATGACATACAATAGTGACTTTGTGGGTTCATCCCTTTTAGATAGAGCATCAACCACAACATTCTCCTTTCCTTTCTTATATATGATCTCAAAGTGTTATCTGTTATCCTAACATCTTTGTGACCCATTTTCATTATTCTTTAGATGATAACCTTTGTTTGAAGAAGTATTTATGAAAAGGATATGAGTGATGAAGTAGGTTGTGCATTTTTAGATCAAAAGGGCATGTTTGAAAATTAGAAATTGCTTCTATTTTAAAAATTAGTATTTTTTAGCATTCAAGGGTGGTTTGGAAAATTTCGTATTTTTACATTTTAAATGAGCTTGGATATGAATTGGTGGCAATTCAAGAATCCATATGTTGTGAAAATCCCTAAATTGAGGTTGAGAACTAAACACGGTTTAATTTATCTTTTGTGTTGTATTTAAAATTATTTTGAAATATGTATTTACCGTGTTTGGAGAATAATTAATGTGTATATATTTTTTATCCCTTAGTAGGAAAAGGTTGTTGCAATATTATATTTTGGTAGAAGAAATTTAATGTATTTAATTATTTTTTCAAAATGAAATGTTTGGCTTATTGGAATAATATTGCTAGTTGAAAAGTAATTTAGATTAATTTAGTCTATATAGTTTTGTTAAATCATTTTCATTGCCAATATTGGCATAGTGTGATGGTTAACTTGTGGTGTTGTTCTTTCCATCAAGGTTCAAACCCCACTGGGGTGTTATTGTTGAATGTTTATATTGGGGGATGAGGTCCCCATTTGTGACCTCATCGATTGATAGTTTTGGGTCAAAACTGTTTACCCCTAAAAAAATCATTTTCATTTAATTAATTATTATTAAATATATGGTTGACCAAAGTGAATAATTGAAATAAATAAAATAGAAATTAGAAAATGAAAAAAATGGAGAAGGGATAAAAGGAAAATAAAAGGTTTTATTTTGCTCACTTCTTATTTTTGCATTTTCTTGTCAACACTTTATTTGCCTTCTTTGAAAAATTGAATTGGAAAGAAATAATGAATGCAATGGCTTGAAATTTTATTTTTATTTCTTCTACTTGGAATGGCTTGGTATTTCTTGCAATTGTGTGGAGTATTGGCTTGAAAATGACCAACTCAAGGCATAAGCGTGTGATTGTTAGCTCCAATTTCTACATTATTCTAGCCTCCAACATACATGTAGCTCTAGTTGTGCCATGTATTAGGTCCTCTTTGGTAGTTGTTGCAAGTTTTGTGGCTTGAGTCTTGTCCTCTATAAAAAAAAAACATTGAACCAAACTTCTAAACAAAATTTGACATTTGCAGGTTTTATATTTTTTTAAGAGATAAATAAGTGGTTTTATTTGGGACCCTTTCCCTTATAACATGATATTTATTATGGGCTATAATTCTTGGACATGAAGTATTTTCTACAATAAAAATCAAGAGTTGGAATATATGATAGCTAATTGAAGAAGAATCAAAACATAGATCTAACATAAAACTATCCTAAAAAATGACCATAGAAACAAGAAAAAACACCATAGCTCCTATTTAGCACAAGGATTTGGGATCCTCTTGGGTCCAAGGGTTAGTTTCTTGTTCCACTAGCAAACCCCCAACCTAATATGCAATTTTTTTAGCAACCTCCTCTCTATCCAACTCTACCACAACTTGAAGAGACACTATCTTAGCATCCACCCCTGCCAACTTAACAATCTTCTCTTTTGTCACCATTGCCTTCTGCTCTTTTGCACTAATTGTGTGCTAAAACTTAAGACCCTTTTTCAATCCATTTTGTATACTTCATTGACCTTTCATGCATTCAACCTTTCCATCCTACCCTCTCCCACATGGCGATCCATAAATGGATCAAAAAATGAGTTAGTCTTACTATGATGAAATTTTGGAGGTCTTCATAGTCATCTTTGGAGACCCATATTTCTCTCCAAGTCGTATGCAATCATAGAGGCATGCTTACATGCTCATCACCTCAAGGTAGATGATTCACCATCCCTTTCAAAGGCCTAAGGGGCAACCAAGTCAAAGAAGATGAATGCCATAAGCTCAAAACTTTCAAGATATTGCAACCATTGTGATGTCAACAACCATTTAGATGAAAATTCTTGGAAATTACATCCAAATAAGCCTAACACATTAGAAGGGTAATAAAGGATGAAAAACCACTATGCGTACCTTTTGTAGAAAATAATTGATTGTAGTTTAGAGGTTGACTCCAAATTATCTTGCATTACATGGAAGGAAAGGTTTCATGTTTAGAAACAAGAGGAAACAGAGCATAGGAGTTGTTTAGAATTAGATCACAAATGTTCATTTTGATGCAATTTTTTATTCTTGCTCCCAAATTACCTTGATTACTCAAGGTTCAGTTGAAAATATAGCTTTATAAACTAGTCAGCTTCTCAAGCCATATGCTTGGGGTTGGATCAAGAAGGGTGTTGATTTGTTGATTATTGGGAAATTCTAATCAAAGTTAGGTGTTAATTAGTGGTTTTTTGATTAAGTACTAGTAAATTTTGTTGTGTTGGATGTGTGTGGTGTTTATTTTGGCAACCCCTACATGTATGTAGAAGTACTACATATTTTAGATGGGAAAACAAATATCACTTGGTCAATGCTCCTCAAAATTTCATTTTATATTCCCATAAGGAAATTATAAGTAATATCAAATCCATAATCTTCAAGATATGAGGATGCTCAATGAACACACTAGGATCATTCTTATAGAGTGGAGGAAAAATATTGTTGGTATAACTACCCTATCTAGTTCAAATATTCCATGATAATGTAGACATCATCAAATAGATAGAGATAGAGATTTTTATGCTTTTGGTTAGAGTAGTACAAATTTTAGTGCAAAGTATGTCAAGAATTGTGGGTCATACCTTGTTTTTTGAGACTACCTATCTTTTGAAGACAAAAATATTTTGTATTGGGGAGTTGTGATTTGTAAATGGATAAAAAAATGAGTGAGTTGCACCTTGAATCTATAATGAAGCTTGTGTTTTAGGATAGAAAATAGAGAAGTTTCAAGCTTACATACAAAATTGGTAGCTTTGATAAGGTGTGATTATGTAGTCATTAGTTTCAAAAAGTGGTAGTTTTGTAGCCACCAGGGTGGTTTCCTAGTTGCATTTTCTCTCTTCTTGGCATCTTTTTGTCTTTTGTTTAGTCTTGTAAAAATAAAAATACCCATGTTTTTGATTGATTAAGTAGGGAAAAGGGCCCTGACCCGAACAAAAAGTACATCAAGAAAAAAACAATAGGTGGTGAGAAACAACAAAAAAAGGAAGCCCACCAAACTTCCCCTTCCCCCAACCTAAATGCTTAACCAATCCCTTTTCAATCAAACATATCAGTTCTATCATACGAATTAAAAAATCAAAAAATATCATCAGTAGCACCCTTCCCTATCCATCTACAATACTTATAGACATCAATCATAATGTTCCTACTTAAAATATACACAACATTATAGAAATTTAAGTTCAGGAACCCACGACCATAACCAATAGCAACAATCCTATTAAACATAGTAGAAATAAGCAACAAAAAACAAAAGAAACTAGCACAACAAAGCAACCAGGCTATGCATCCTCGATCAACTTCCAAGCTTTGACTAGATCTTCAATAGTGCTGTGCACAGTTTCCTTCAGCTCCATCTTACCAGCTAAGTCCCCACCATCACCTGCAACTTTCTTCTTTTGTTATTTTTTGATTTTTCCCATCCCTGAGACTGTAGCCATAACTACTTTCTTCATCACAACATCAACCATCATGCACACATTCTTAACTGCTTCTTCAAGGGTCTGAATTCTGTGGAGATTTCCTTTTGCTTGCATACCTTTCTCCAGAGCCTTCAATCTTTCCTCTATTATTCCATTAATCAGATTTTCCAGGGCTTGGAGTTTGCTGTCCCCCGCCTTCTCAAGTATCTTTTGCTCTAGAATTTGCATCCTCTCCTCTAGTCTTTTAAATCTCTCGTTCTCATCCTCCTTAGTTTTAATTTCCTCTTTGCTAGTATTCTCGGCCCCATCTTGATTTTCCATTACATTTGCTTCCTCCTCGTCCCGAACAATCTCATGCTGCGACTCCTCCCTTTCCTCATCACCCTTACCTTCCTCACTATCAACCTTCGATTCCTCTTCTTCAGTCCAGTCTCCACCGAGACTGCCCGAAATTTCTTCAGTTGAGGAATCATTTTCCTCTTGTTCTTTTTTCCCAACACTTTTCAGAGGGCTTTGGGTTCTTTCTTCCTCTTGTCTTTGTTCATTTTTCTTCTTCTCTTATCTTTTTGACACCACCATAGCCAATATTTTTGACCTTCTACCACCCTGGTTTAAACATTCCATCTCATTATCATCAAGAATAGTTATAGTGTCCACCCCTTCTCCCAATTCACTCAATATCAATCTCCTCCTCTTTTAGTTCCTTGCTCCATCGAGATATATTTTCTTTTTTCAGGAGTGACCGCAAGTAAATCCATCCACATGGTAGTATCAAGGCTTTGGGATTTCTTACCGGAATTCTTAGGGCTTTGGGATTTCTTGCTAGATTTTTTAGGCGTCGGGGAGGGGTGGTCTTTGAGAAGCTCAATTTTCATCGAGCTTTGAGGTTTGGGGTTTTCAATCATTTTTAGAACTAGAATTTTCTACGGGGTCCTAGAAATCACAAATTTATAAATGGCTCTTATGAGGCCCTAATGTAAAGGCGGATTGGCTCCATGAGTAAGACTCTAGCTTAGGGAGGAAAACAAGAAGAAAGATAATTAATTTTTTCCTTATGCCTAATGTGGTTGAGAATGGGGAAGTGATAACCATGAACTGACTGGTATCAGCCTTATAGAGTAAAATATTTCATTACTATAAAGCAAACATTGTGATATGGAGGTGGCAACTTAACCCTAGAATACCCATTTTGAAATCTTTTTGGTTTTTCTTTTCCTTCAATTTTTTTTTCAAAATAATCCTGATACTTACCATTGCTGACCTTTGCAACCTTCGTGCCTTCATACACCAAACCCGTCGCTTCTGCAATCAGCTTAGCATCCACCTTAAACTGAAGCCCTCCCAGAGTAACTTCTCCATCTCTCCAAGCATTAGAAAACTTGTAGCTAAGTCTCTTGTTCTAGCCCTCCATAGCAGCAAAATATTGAGTGAAACCCGCTTGTTCGAAAAGACTCCAGAGCTCCTCATTGTTGCGAAGCGAGTCAAATTTGTGTGGCTCGGTGCGCTTTCTAGGGCCTCTCATATTATTATCAGAGCTATGGCAGCTTTTTGGGACGAGAAGGAAATCACTCCTATTACCTTCTGCGTCCTCAACACTCGCAACTGGTAACTCCACACACTTTGTTCTAATGGAAACTCTGTGACTATTCATTTGGGAAATAGACAACTTAGGATTTTTTATATAATTCATAAACAAATTCACTCCACGATTGCCACCTTTTCGCCGGTAATCATTATTGCTTGTGGCAGCTCTGCGTCCCTTTCTAGCAATGATAGTATTTGTTTTATTCCACCTTTTTTTATTATTGTTGATGCATCTCCATCTGTCACATCGGAGATCAATCATAAAAATACCCATGTTAAATTTGAAATAGGAGTATAATTTTGAAGTTCTTTCTTATCGTATTCCCAAGAGGCCTAAGCTTATAATCGAACTGGAGATAATGGATGAGGAGGCCATTAAGCATTACATATGTTTGGATTCTCTCTTTGAATTTATATTCTCCATAGTAAATAATTTTGTCTTCCGTTCTGGTATGGGTTGTTCTTGTTCTTTCATGTTCATTTGTTCATTTGAATGTTTCCATACTTTAGTTCCTCTTATTAAATGTTTAATTAACAAGCAATGGTATGGAATATTGCTAGAAAAATATGATGCCAAAATCAAATACCGAAATTGAATCAAAAGAAACATAAAATAAATAAATAAAATAAAATACAATCATACCACAACAAAGGTGAGACATGATTTTTAAAGTGGAAAATGGTTTGAAAAAATAAAAACCCATTGTATTAATGAATATGGCACTTGAAATCTTAAAATGCTTATAATCTCTCCACTACCAAAAAGCAGTTTCAAGATAAGTAAGTACCACCATAAATGAAAGAGATGGAGAATGTTAAAATACGTTTTATTTATATCACTCCAAGCATCAATATTTGCCTCTTTGATTAGGTGTGCCTTTATGTGTCCCATTTTGCATGACGAGGTATGCACACACATGTGCAAAGAAAATGAGTTACACTAGTATTCCTTGCAAAAATACATATTGATATCTAAGAAAGGAATTACACTCCAAGAAATACTTATCTAAAATATAAGTAAAGTGTAGAATAATTTAAATAATTAAATAAATAATAATTTTTTTTTTAGTCACTTCACTGTGGATAAAACCTCCTTAAATGTAGGAAAAACCATACACAAAATTAAAAAAAAGGATAGGTAGAAAATGCTATAATTTAAAAAAAATAAATCTATCTTATGGTTATAGGTCTTAATAACTAGAATCTAATAACAAAGGAGAGATTAATTCTAACAAAATTCCACCCAAGTTTATGATCACTTCTCTTCAACACATCCATTGGTACATACAACAACATTATTCACAAAGAGTCACAAATAAAATGACAATAACTCCATATATCATCCCTTACAACAAAATCATGATGCTCTTGGATGACCATATTATCCTTTAGGATCATCTTTATAATTTAAACAATAATTATCAAGATCCCTTATATATCATGACAAATTAGGATCTTGTGGGCCCAAGGGTTAATTCCTTATTCAATTGTGAATCACCAACTTATTTGCTATTAGGGTTAGTATTCTTGTCTTTTTCTAGCCCCCAAACCTTCTAACTCAATATCCTTCTTTTTGTTTCCATTACCTTCTCTACACTACTTGTCCAAAGACCCCAACACCCTTAATTGATCCTCTATATTTACTCCATTAACTGCTCCTATGTTTGGACTTTATACCGCATTTCTCTCACCTAGAGTTGATACATACATCAACATGGAATACATAATTTTCACTTAAGGGCCACAAATAATAATGACAATGGTTCATATCATCCCTTACAACAAAAAAATGATGCACTTGAACAATTATATTCTTCTCTTGGATCAACTCCTTTAATTTGAACAAAATTTTATAGAAACCATTGATTGGTTCTTGGAAAATTAATGCCTTCTTTATTTGGTAGAAGAGGAAGGGGAGCCACATGAAAGTTTTAAGCCATATCCATAAGGGAAGGGACAACTTGTGACTATTAGGAAAAGAGAGGGGATGACACATTACTAAAAAGTGAGAGCCCTCTTTAGCCATTTCAATTTTACCATGTAAAATTCTAGAAAAAAGGTGTAGTGGCTTTGAAGAGCCTTGAATCTTCTTTCTACATTTTTTTTTTCTTTCAAAACCTCCACCTTCATTAGCTAAGACATTAATATCACACTATTTGGCTTTCCTCAATCTAGATATATAGTGGAATGCATCCCACATAACTACAATCTTCTTGATTGGAGAATAAGTAGAAATGATACGTAATGTATATTGCCTAGACAAATAGATTATTGGTTAGGGAAGAATTTAGAAATATAGAATAAAGTCAGCCACCTAGACAAAAAAAATTGTTAACAAATTTTTATGCCAACTTTGGGAGGTAAGAATTTATCACTCCAAATTCATTCTTTCCACCCCTTGAGATGATGCTTTCTCATCTCCATTTGGGGTCCTACTAATAAGCTCCATGTCAAATTTCTTCAATTGAAAAGAGTCATTTTAAGCCTCTTTACTAAAGTTGGTCCTTAACTTCCACCTTTACCATGAATATTCTATTAACAACCATACTTGTAGTGATCACACCAATAAGATAACTCAATAACAAAAATATAGCTAGGAAGAACTATGTTGTCATTTTATCCAAGTTGGAGAAAAAATATTCCTAATAACCCTATATAAGATGAACATTAGAATTGTGGCCACAAAATGGCTATCATAGATTTTGTGGTATTACAAAGGAAATAAGACCCTCTCAAAGAGGCAAGGAAGATCTTAAGGAGAGTCTTATCCTAGTAGGGGCTAATTTTGACTAATACTCGATAAAAGTGATAGACAAGGAAAATAAGTTATCCATGTTAAACCTTCACATTAGCTAGATACTCCATAAACTTGTTGATCTCTTGACAATAATGCATAAAACTTTTGTTCTTAAACATTTTGACTATAACTCTTGCTTCAGTATTAATGTGATAAATCTTCCATTAAGGAATTTTTCCCTTCAACATCACATTAGTAATTATTAGAAAACCCCATTCAACCTTTAGTGATGGAAGCTTAAGGAAAATGACTATTTTTAGGCTTCTCACTAGCACCAACACCTTCACTTCATTGTTAGTACCTAGGGGAATATGAAAATTACTAGTTGGAACCATCTCCTATCTCATATACTAGATCAATTAGTATGATCTTGCAACAACTTCCTTTAGAAGATCCATGGAAATTTAGTTTCCATATGTCCTTAGGAGTGCATTTCGAGTTTTTCTAGTTTCCTTTGGATTGATTTTCCCTTTAATGGTAGTGCAATATTTATATTTAAAGTACATATGTAAAAATCATAAAAAATCATTGTTCAACCTTTATAGTATTCTAATATATGCATATTATAAATTTGACATTTTTTCAAAACCTATAACTTGTATGTAGAAAATCCCAAAACTTATGAATTATAATTTGTGTGGAATACACATTTTCTATTTATTTTGTAAAATGAATCTTATATTAGTTGAGTCAAATGTTTGTAATAAAATTTTTACTCAACATAATTAAGGAAAGATTTAAGAAGATCTAGGACACTTTGCAAGCTCATATGTCTATCAATACTCACACATGACTTGTACAACTCTATCAACAACTTGGTCATCACCTAAAAAATATGTGAATGCAACATGAAAACTATATCCTCTTAAAAGTTCCCACACAAAGATAATTGCATATATTTTAATAGACCTACTTTGCATAGATCGTTGCAGTGCCATTCTTGAGTAATGACATTACAATGGAATCTCGCCAAAATTTGGTAGAAAGAGAAAATATTGTAAGTATCAATCCACTCACCATATTCCTACATGTATATTAGTGTACATTACCATCCTTATAATAGTCACTAAAACAATGTGAGTTAGCTAGCTTAGTTTTAGGATCAATACATCAAATTTGTACAATTACACTAAACACGAGATCAAATTATGCAAGGGTACATGCATATCTTCCATAGTATAGTCTCCAAATTATGCATTCAAGAGATCAAGAAAAATATCATTATAAAGTAATGTTAGGCTTGAAACCACACATCCAATCAAACATGGATTTCCTATATATATCCACCCTTTAGGTGTACAAATTTTCATACCAATTGGATGACAAAACCAAGTAGAAAACCAAGAAAGAAGAGTTCAAGTCAGGAAAAATAAAAATCAAATAAATCCAAGGCTAGAACTCAATGGATTTTTAGGAAAGGAACATGAACTCTATAATAGGACACACTATTTGATGAGTAAATTAAATAGTCCAAGACTCACAAGTGGTGCTTAATTCACAACACTAGTATTCATTCAATTGAAAAGTTCTATAGTACTCAATCCCTACTTGTGCAATTGAATTTCATTTGTACTAGAAAGGCAAGTGAATCATGGTGTAGAGCCTAGTCTTATTGTTGGTATAACCAACATTACATCTTCATCAAAATATTGAATTAGATTAGGGTGGAAATATGAGTTAATGGACAACTAGTACATTTTATAGAAGTCTAAAGAACCTATTTTCTCTTGAAGTAGTTCATAGATTAAACTTGGTAATGACACCTCACCCTTAGCCATATACTAGTGGATGGTTTAGTTTGGATTCAAAGAAACATGTTACTCAATAGTGTTATTTGGTATGAAAAATAAATCCACTTCAAGATGCAATCCTTTAATATTTTTTACCATTAAATGTATGTGACATTTTACTTGGGAAACCATGTTTGTTTAATCAACATGAAACTTGAGGTGAATCCTAGGAATATTATCATAGATATTGTGAGCATAAATACCATGTATGAATAGTAGTTCCTAAGTTATCTCTCATTATTTCCAAGCGATGCAAGAAGCTTTCCAAATACAACATAAAATTTATCCTTCTTATGGTTGAACTTGAGAGTAAGAGCATTCTTGTAGATCATACTCTTATCACAATTGATTTTGACTAATTCCAAGAGATGAATAAAGTACAATCTACAACTTATCTAATTGATTGGAATCACTTGAACAAAATTGTATATTCTAGAGCGTGCAATATAATCTCAAATTATATAATGTGGAACACTATTACACATTCAAATTATGAGAGACTAGAACATAAATATATTTCTATTCAGTTATAGAAAATGGTAAAATACATATATGCACAAAGCACAATAATTTCATAAGAATTAAAATTCCTCTGAATAGAAAGGGGTAGTGCATCTTATATGATTTTCTTAGATTATAATGGATTTGATACTAGATCCTTGCAACATGACATATTTTCCTCTAATCTCTATTGAAGATGTACAATGTATATGTTTATATGTGAATTGCAACTAGGCCAACATCTAGGCACCATGTCCATGTTGAAAAGTGTCCAACATGTTGTGTGGCATGTGTGAAGAGAATGTTTGTAAAGTTTCAAACTTGAACGATGTTGTTTCTTGTTGCACAAACATTTCTAGGTGTTGTGTGCATATGGTGACATTAATTATGGTGTGGATGGCTCCACATGTTGCATGTGTATGTTCTTCTTTAGCATGTGTGTGGAAAAGGTATGTGAACATTGCATATGAATAGGTTGTTCAAAATAATGTATTGATGAATTTTGTGTGTGAATAATTGTTGAAGCTTTCTTGATGGCACATCAAGCAATTTAGGCTTTTCTACCAACATGTGGAGGTTTTTTGAATCTTTCATGATTGTACATGAAAAATTATAGGTGGCTGCATAGTTTTGTGCATGAATGTGTAGGAATCATCTTGGAATTGTGCTAACATGAAAGAAGATGAATAGGGAATGTATATGTGGTACAAACTGCTCTCAACTATAACCTAAAATTGTTGGGCACACCAATATTAGGTTGAGGAATTGAGGAACCCCCACATGCTTAGATTAAAAAATTATTTTTTATGGTAGAAAAAATAAAATGATATGGATGAATACAAGGATATCTTGTAGTCACCCACAATAATGACTCAACATTGTGCAAAAAAAGATAGAATTGACTTAATGATAGAACCGCATTTACCTAATACATCTCTATATTACAAATAATTCCTCAAGCATGAAAAGATCAAGTGACATGTTTATTAGCTCATGGAGATGAACACATTAGGTCATATTCTTTGTTTTGTGGTAACCCAATGCATGTATTGAAGGATGATACCTGATGGTTGTGCACAAATCCCATTAACAAGATCAAATTAAAGAACTTTATCCCCTTTCCTAAGTGAGGATCTCTTGGACCAACTTAGTGGTACCAAGTTATTCAACAAAAATAAAATTAACTTTGGGTATCATTTAAATTTTTTAGACCATGATTTAAGTAGGTTATACACTAAGAAATTTAAACCATAACTACGAATTAGATTTATACAAAAAATAATACAAAATAGATTTGAATATGCTAATCTACAAACATACATTATTGAAAATATGAACAATAAATACTCACAAATTTGAACTCTCAAAGCATCTATATTTCTATTAATATTGGAAGTAATTACATTGCAAATAGTTTAACACTCAAATACACACTCTTTGTATTTTCCCTCTATCTATTTTATTTCAGAATTGTGCCCCGTGCCTATTTTATAGAACAAGACACCTCTAGGTTCAATTAATGAAAAAAATCCATCGTTGTGGAGCACCTAGGCTAGAAGAAAAAAGAAAAAATAGAAAAGTAACCAAAGAAAAAAAGTGCATTGTTCTAAAAATAGAATAAATTCTCTTAGAATTTATAATAAAAACTAAACATAAGAAATAAAAACAACACACTTTTACAAAAAAATAAAATATTTTGCTTAGCTAAAGATAGGAAAAGCTAAAATACAAACTGAAAAATTTATTGTTACATTGTATTAAGAGAATACACCCTATTGAAAGAGAACAACTACCAAGAAACGACTATAGAGAAACTAAAAATATCTCTTTACAAGGATGGTTTTCTCCATCAGATCTAGTCTCCCCCTCAGTTTCTAAAACTTTCTTTTTACTAGGGGCTTTGTCAAAATATTTGTGACTTACAATGAGGGAACCTATGCAAGAACTACTCCTCTTATTTAAAATTTGATAATTAGTAAATGGTACCAAAGGGCTATATTTTTGGAGTGATAAAAAAACTTTAGATTCTCAATGAGATTCATACAACTTTGATTGTCATAGTACATAATTGTAAACTCTAACATCTAATTAGTAACTTCTAATATCAACTTGTGAAGTTAGATTACCTCACAACTATCATAAGAAGTTGACACATAATTTTCCTTTTCTACTTGCTTCTAATTGAGCTACGATATTATACTTGATCCAAAGTAGTAACTTTTTCAAAATATTTGTAACTTACAATTTGAGGGAACATACACAAGAACTACTCTTTTTTAAAATTTGATTATTAGTAAACAATACCAAAAGCCTATATTTTTGGAGTGATAATAAAAATTTATATTCTCAGTGAGATTGATACAACTTTGATTGTCATAGTACATAACTGTTAACTCTAACATCTAATTAGTAACTTCTATTATCAACCGGTGAAGCTAGATAGCCTCACAACTATCATAAATAGGTGTTTTACCTAGATCTAGTTCACTTATAGGTCCTATTTACATGTTAAGTTTACTTAGGTTCTAGGGAATATTTCTAGAAGTCTTAGGTGTCATGTAATATTATCTTATCATGAAATTTAATGCTTGTGTCCTAGGCCATTTAATAATTTTGAGTTAGTTGTCTCATTGTAAACGATTAAGACACATGTCAAGATCTTGTCTAATCTTATCTCACAACTTTGCATTTATAAGAAAGGAATCATATGTACATATAATTCAATTCAATACCTTTTCAATATTGAATATGTCATATTGATCACATTTGATCTAATCTTGCATCCATTATTTTAAAATTATGCTCTTGCTTCTCTCTTGTAGAAGGTTTTTTTTGGTTTTGCAAGTGATCCCGGAGGCTTGAGTCCTTGAGTGACTCTAACATGGTATAAAGCTTCAGATTTGCAAACCCCCTTATATTTGAGGGTGATTCATGCTTGAGAAGATTTGTAAACCTCCTTCTTAGATATGATGGTGATTCATTCTTGAGATTTTTCTAAGTGCACATTGGGGAAAAAAACCCTCATCATTGAGTCCAAAAGGCCCAAAAACCCTATTTTCATATAAAATACTTGATATTTGAGCAAAATTGTTTTTGGGATACTTTTAGGGTTTTCAAATTTTGGCTGGAAAATTGGTCTGTATAGTCATATAGAATCCATACACTATGGATCCGTACGAAACATACCTCATCATACCATAACTGGAGTTGTTCAACAAAATCACAAAGGAATATTTTGAGAAATATTCTTGTGTCAACGTATTGTTCTGCATTAGCCTTCATCACCTTTGCATCAATGGTGTATGAATTCTTCGTAGGGTACAATTTTCAAATCTTATAAATAAAAAATATATATTTTTTTAATTTAGCGGTTTAAAATCCTAATTTTGTACTTGGTTAGTGGTTTGGTTAGGCACTGGTCATGGCCTAGTGGGGTGGGAGGTTTCTCCTAGCATGCAAGGGCTTAACACTTGGATGCTTTTTTAATTTCAAACCCCATCGCCTTTGGTCATATGTAGTGACAAAGATTTTAGAACTTGGGTGCTAATATTTTACCCCTAAGCCCTAATAGGGAATTTTTTTCAAAACACCATAACTTTCTGCCAAGGTGTCAAAATTTTACAAACATGATATCAACAAAAAGCTTGTTTCGAGAACTTCATAGTGGTGCAAGAATTATTTTCAAATTTTCCTCAACTGAATTTTATTAATGATTGAAGTTAGATTTTCCTTTTTGGACCTTCGAGCTCATAATTTTTTTCCAATTTATCCAATTTTTGTGATTTTTACGATGTTGGAAAGCTATTGAGGAGATCTACGATTCTATCCATGCACATTTTCTAGATTCTACGCCAGGTATCTTCTATCTAGATCTATGCAAATTTTCATTCTTGTTGATTGCTTGGAAATGTTGAAACTTGGAGAAGATTTATCCTTTTGGGAAGGCTTCATTTTTAGTCTTGATCATATTGGGAAAGTGTACTTTCAATTTGAGGATTACATTTTGAGATATCATTGTAATTTTCAATATTTGATCCATCTTGGCATTATAAACTCTGGAAATCAATTTTGGCATCGTAATCACACTACATATAAAGTGCCAAATCATATTTTTTGAGGGATTCTTGATTGAGTGATTTAGAGGAGTCTCTTGGTGCATTCGTTTGATCTGTTTGCTTGTGCTCTTCTTTTCCATGGATCATTATAAGGTTCCTTTGCTAACATCATACAAATGTTCAACTTGGCATCAAAATGCATGGAGTTCCCTAATGAATCAAGGTCACTTTTTATATGTTGAAAATAAGGTATTTGAACCTACATATGATGAGAACAATATAAAATGGATGATTGAACATACTAAAGATCTTAGATTTCTTCATATATTAATTTCTCAAGATCTATTGTTTCAAATTGAATCATGTAAGGATTCTCATGAAGCTTGGAAAAAATTGAAAATATTATGACACTAAAAATTAAGTAAAACACTATCAAATTGATAATAAAATGATGATCCTTGATCCTAAGAACATTGGCAACATTGATGACTACATCACCAAGGTTAATTATATAAGAGAGAAATGTAAATCGTGTGAAATTGATAAAAAGGATATTTAGTTGGTGTATAATGCATTGAACGCACTTGGTCTTGATTATGTTGCTTTTGTTTATAGCTTTCATACTCATACATTGACTACGGGTTTGCATATACTACACCTTCATTTGTAAATTTTTTTTGAGATGTTAATACATGAGAAATAAAATATTCTTTATATAGGTCACATAAAGTCACCTAAATCTTAGGCATTATTGGTTAGTTAGGTGAAAGAGTAAAAAATATAATAAGAAACAAAAAAAATCAAAGAACAATCCACATTCAAATTAAGCACATAATGAATCCTCTTCCTTAGAGAAATCATCTAAGAAGGGGAAGCCTAATTCTTTATATTGCAAGAAGTTTGGACATGATGAACATTCTTGTTATAAGAAGGATATTGATGCATAAAAACATATTATTAAAAATAATTCCATTGATCTACCTTCCAGAATGTTTGAGTGAAATTCTCCTTCAAAATAGTATAATAAGGTCAAAGGTCATGCTAATTTAGTTACTACATTAGGTGGAAAAGGATAAGCTCTTTGTGCTTCTATAGGTCTTGGATGATGGAGATGACTTCTAGATTTAGGAGCATCTCATCATATGACATCTTCATAGTCTATATTCTCTTATTTTGTGCCTTGTACTATGTCACCTATTTTTATGGGAAACAATACAAACATGAATCTAATTGGGAAGGATCTATTGATATTGGGGAGGGCACTTTCAATGATATTTTGTGTGTACCTTATTTGTCAAAAAAATTCTTTCCATCTATAAAATTACCCATGGTGCAGGGAGGATTGTGGAATTCACTCCTGATTCAGTTATCATTAGAGACTCGAAGAGTAGAGAGATTATTGCTACTAGGATGATTGATCATGCATCTCAGTTGTACACCTTTACATATTTTTCTTCTGATGATGAATTTGTTCCTTCATCTGTTGATCACACTTCTAGAGTGGACCATAATTTTGAGGAGACTTTTGGATAATTGAACTTGGGTGTTCTCACATCAAATTACATTCTTGAGCCTTGCATTCCATCTCTTCCATCTTTTGTTACATTTGATGATGCTTGTGTTGTCATAGTTTTGGACTCTTGTGATTCAATACAATAGGATCTACATTGTCTTCTAGATATATCTACTTAGGATGAGTATTTGACATACATTTCTGGTTTATTTGCAGATTCCCACATTTTAGACTTGGGAGACACTATTGATTACATACATCTTCTCTTTGATGGAGATGATCCTTCTTCAATTGTTCTGAGGGAATAATTTGACTCTCTTGTTCATTCTCTACATGATCATTCTTCACAATTTGACATGATTGTGGATGCTTTTAGATAGCATTTGGAGGAGGCTTATTTGTCTTAAAAGGAAATATCTTTTTCTTTGGATTGTGCTCTACATTTGTCTCTACTATATTCTAGATTGTCATCTTCTGTAGTGTGGCCTAGAACATCTGTTTGGAGTATGCCAAATTTCAAGAATTCTCAAGGACATGAAAACAACACAAAAAGGATGAAAAATAACCAATGTTAAAAGATAAGACCAATCCAAGTTCCAACAAGATAAGAATTCATGGTAGACCCCAATGAGAAATTTTCATTTAGATTTTTCTAAAAGGGTATAGAAGTGTGGTTCACCCATTTCTAGACCAATTCACCCATATTGATAATTTGGGTCACCCCTAGCCTTCCCCAAATTTTATTTAACCTTCTTAATTTTTCCCCTATTTATAGGTAGTTATCACCTGATAAACTAAGTAGCCTAAAATTATTGAATGGTCTTGAATAGACAATGATATTCCTAAAAAACTAGAAATTTGTTTCAAAGTACCATGAAAGGTCCCCTAAAATCTTTCTACACACTAAAAACTACCTTTCAACTTCAAAAGAAAAGAAATGAGACATAAATCCCTAATACTAGCAAAGGGCTATGCACATACAAGCCTATAGCAACCTACACAACATAACATAAATTTATTAATTTTTGAGATATTAATGAATCATTTAAAATGAAAAACTAAATTATTTTAAGCCATATTCTAACATAAAATAAAAAAACCATATGAACATTTTTAAGAAAAAATGCACTATTTTGATGAAAGTATTCAACAACTCAAAATGTGATAATAAGATATGCAAGCACATGCAACTTCCAAATTCAAGAATTTAGGAAATAAACATAACATTATTAATGTTCATATCTTCACAATATCTAAAATTCAAAATAAGACGATTAATCCATCACTTTCACAAGTACACATCTAGATATACATACAATCATGACATTTCATTTCAAAACAAGATTTAATTTCAGCTTAAATCATAATTATTTAATGATACAAAGGTGAAATTGCATCCTAAACATGGATGAGTAAAATTCCAATAGAAAAATAAGGTACATATACAATTACCACTTTTTATTGCTTAGCAAAAGTTCACCAATAACCATATATTAAAAATTTTCGTAATATGATAATAGTTACAATAAATCAAGATATAACAATTGGAGAGAGATGAGATCCTTGAATACTCTCCAAGATTTACCACCACAATGTTGTCATGTATCCCAATGGTAACAAACACCAACCAATCATGTGGGACCTTGAGGCCCATCCTTGTATACTAAGAGATGATTACATGGTTGCAAACTTAAGCATGACATATATGATTGAAATCAAACCTGCAACATAATAAAACATGGTTTAATTTTAATTAGTTCCACACAAGGATCACAATTTTCACAAGAGGAAGAGAAAAATACTTATAAGATATGGAGTATCTTTGCCTTGGTCATCCAAGACAAAGTGAACTTTGGAGACATGAGTATCTCATATAGCAACCATCATAGTATATGCATTTAAAATTTTCATCAAACTAGACAAAATAATAATGGTTTGAAAAGCAATATTCTCTTGCCTAAAAATTTTCATCGACTCTAGATGAAATCCTAATAGAGTTGGGATACATTTTTTTCTTTTTAGTATTTTCTTGGTTAATAATTGAAGCCAAATTTTATTAATTCAATGAATTCAATCATGTCTAAACCCTAGGTAAAATCCAATAGAATTAGAGAAATCATGGCTACTCTAAGCCTTTACCTAGTTCTCCATTCATATCATAAGGACTTAACTATTCATGTCTCAATCCTAGATAAAATCCAAGAGTTAGAGTCAATATTATAAATTGGGTTTTCATGTACAAACACCAATTTCCTTCCTAAACCATTTCACCAACCTTAAAATTTTATAATTACATAAAATAATCATTTAATAGAATTCTCAAAATTCAAAAATAATAAAAAATATATATTTTATTTACTTCAAGAATCATATAGGCTATATCCAATCTTATGCAACTATTATGCTACCATAATTTCTATTGAATAATCTTGATCATACCATTATGCTATAGAAATCATGAGTAACCACATCCAAGCTATCAACACATCAACATATTACACTTGATATTTTGAGGTATACATGTATTTGGTTTGATCTAGGCTAGATTCTATGCATATTTCATTTATATCATTTGCATGCAATACAACCTCTTTTGTAACAAGGAAGTGATTTTTTTCATGCTCTAACATTGAACTTTGAAATTATTGATTTTTTTTTGCCATTTTCTCAACCAACAAGCTCTATCACACTATACATGCCACTTTCTTAAGGATTTTTGGTCATCATCTTCATGAGATAGTGAATAACAATAAATTTGAAGTGTGAGAGAGCTCCGATGAAGGTGAGAAGCCCCTAACGGGAAAATTTCAAAGTTTTGATTCATAGATGTGCCATGGTGAGGGTTTCCAAATGGAAAGGAGGAAAAAGTCTATATGCTTGTCAAAATATTGTCAACAACTAGGAAATTTTAATGGAAAAGGGTCCGCAAGCACTTTTTCAAAGACATTGGATGGTGGGAAGGGTCTCACAACTTTTCCCAATAACATCTCCATTCCGAAAGTAAGTCTATTTGGTGTCCCATTCAATCTACCTTTACCAAGAAAACCATGGTATCAAAAGCCTACTTGAGAACTTTTTAGGTGGTATAATAAGGAGAAATCAAGGCCTCATTCTCAAAAAATAGTATGAATTTGTAGCCTTAGCTACAAAAAATAGTTGTGAAGTTGCTAGTAAAACAAAAAACCAGGGATCTGGAGAGTAAGAAAAGATTAGGAGGTGACATCTAGGTGACATTCTTGGAAGAATATCTCAACTATCAAATCAAGGAGATTTGAGAAAGAGCTATTAATGGTAAGTTTTGGAATCTTAAACCTACCAGAAATGTTCTGATTAAATGGGTTGATGCTTACTAGTTGGAAGTCAATGGAGTTTTTTACATAGATCACAAAAAAGGGTTATTATTAATATTTTTTCCTCTAATCAAGCAAGGGATGTTGTCTTCAAAGTGAATACATGGTTTCTAAAATGTGTGAGATTATATAATCAACCTTGGATCCCAAAATTTAACCCTTCATCTACAGTTATAAAGTTTGTGCCATTTTCGGTCCAATTGTAAATCCCTACCACTTGAATACACAAACTTAGAAATAGTTGAAACCCTGGGAAATCAAATGGGTATTTTCATGAAGCATGATTGGGACTTTTTTGATAATATCAAATCCCTTGCTTGGATTTGTGTTTTGATAGATACCACTAAAAACCTCCCACGAGCTTTTAAATGTCCTTCTAGAAATGGGATCTGGAGACAGGAAATTTGCTTCGAACTCATTGGCAGAGGAAATAGTGAAACTGGATGTTTCTTTCGTATTCCCAGATTCATTGGTAGAAAATTCAGAGAACTAGGATGATAGAGAATGCATTTCAAGAAATTATGAGGAAGGAGTGTCCTCTCACAGTAACATTGCTAAGGCTTTGGAATTAGACACTCCTAATCTGAACCATTTGGTTCAGAATGATATGGAAAAGGATCCTCATCCCAAGCCTCACAATGGAAGCTTTATGGTAGAAGATCACAAATGAAATTATAAAATATATACCACTGTCTCTCAAGTTCCCTCTCTAAGGTCTCTGTCAATAATGCACGAATGGATCCTAGTGGAAGTAGGAGAAAAAATCATTGATGAAATTGTTGAGGAGGATTTAAATGACTTTGATTATTATCAACCTCTCTTAATGTCCTAGGTCCTCAATTTGATGTGACGAATTTGTCTCCCAAGACAAGTACAAATAAGGGGAAAAGTATAAGACAAGGAAAATACAAGAGATTGCATTGGGTTTATAGACTACCTTGGATAAAAATTTGAGACCGAGGAGGGCCTATCACTCTCCTCTAGAGCAACAAAGGTCCTTTCGTGTAATGTTAGGAGCTTAAATTCCCATAACAAGAGGCACTTGATTAAGTACGAAATTGAATCAAGTGATGTAGATATTTTTCTGTTGCAAGAAACTAAATTATTAGATGAACAAAATAAAGAAATTTTGGGTAGATGGACCAAATGGGAAGTGTTTTATATTCTTTTTGTAGGGGTGTTAGGAGGGTTAGTAGTTTTATGTGATCCATGTAAGGTCAGGTCTAAGTTTATTGCAGCCCAAGAATGGTGGATGCTCACCAAAATTGAATATTATCAACATAAATGTTGGATATTTAACATATATGGTGCTACTTGTAATACTCATAAGAAATAGGTATGGGATTCTTTGACAACAAACCTCAATTTGTTAAAGGAGGAATTGATTATTTTAGGAGGAGACTTTAATACTATTGCTTCTTTGAAAGAGAAAAATGGGAGTACCATTCATCCTACAAAAAAAATGGAGGACTTCTCTAATTTCATCCTAGATAATGCATTAATTGATTGTTTACCAAATAATGGAAAATTTGTGATATCAAGTTTCCACAATCCGTAATGTTTATTGCTAAGTGATTTCTAGATTCAATTGTGTGCAAAATTTTTGCATCAACATTTCGAATCACACTCTATGATCCATCATCAAGATGAGCAGAGAGCATAAGGAGAAAAAATGGACACTTGCAGACCAAGATCAATCTTAAAAAGACAAGGGGAGAGAGGGAAGGTTGCAAGTGGGCCAAGGTAGAAAAGACATAAAAATAGAAGAAATGAAAAATTAATAGAATAAATAATACCACAAAGAACACTAATAAATATAACTAAATAATTGAGACATCACAACACAAAAATGACTTATTATTTAGTTATATTTATTAGTGTTCTTTATTCTATTAATTTTTTCTTTCTTTTATTTTATGTCTTATCTGCCTTGGTCCACATGCAACCTTCCCTCTCCCTCCCTTGTCTTTTTAAGATTGATCTTGGTTTGTAACTGCCAATTTTTTCTCCTTATGCTCTCTACTCATCCTAATGATGGATCACAGAGTGTGATCCGAAACGTTGATGCAAAAAATTCACACACAATCGAATCCAAAAACCACTTAGAAATAAATGGAAAATTTACTTGGGAAAATAGAAGGAAACATTTATGCTTCATTGTAGAAATATTAGATAGGTTCCACCTCTCTATAATCTGGTCCAACATCAATTTTAAATATGCTTCTTCCATTCTCACATTTCCTGGATCAGATCACTATCCAATCCAATTGGATATAGCTTGGAATTATACATTAAGTAAATTTAAACCATTCTTTAAATTTGAACACACGTGGTTCAAGGATAACAACTTTATTCTTCTCCTCAAACAATGGTGGGGGAATGCACCATTTGTTGTAGGCTCTAGACTCTTTCAAATTTCCAAAAAGCATCAATTTATAAAAGGAAAGATTAAACAATGGAATTACCTCCACTTCAAAAATATTTTTGAAGAAAAAAATATCCTACTACAAAAAAATAATGAGCTCAATGAATAGGCCATTCAGTTGGGTATGAACAATGAATCCTTCCTGCATCATAATCAACTTCAGAATGAACTAGAAGTTCTTTCTAAAGAAGAAATATTTTAGAAACATAAATCAAAATAAACTTGGTTAAAAGAGGGAGATAGAAATACAAAGTTCTTTCACACTTCAACTAAGGTTAGAAGAAATGTTAATACAATATTCTCTATTAAATATACTTCCAATGAGATATTAAAAGATGAGCTCCAAATTCAAAATGAGGCTGTCCTATTTTTTTCTAACCTCCTCTCTAAACTAGTGAATCAGGATCTTGATTTGGAAGGAAAAGAACAAGAATTTTTAAATTTCATTAAAGGGTGCTTCATTTAGATGATAACAAGTTTCTCTTGGCTCAATTCACATTGGAATAGGTTAAAACTACAGTCTTTATACTTTCTCTAAACAAAGCTCTAGGTCTGAATGGATTTACTGCACTATTTTATCAGAAATGTTAGGATTTTATGGGGAGAGATATTTGGTTGGCTTTAGAGGAATCTCATAGAAATGACACAATGCTAAAAGAGCTCAATACTACTCATATTGACCTTATTCCAAAAAGAAAAATTCCTTCCACATTTTAAATTTTTGAACTATTTCCCTCTTCAACACTATTTATAAAATCTTTTCAAAAACTATTACTTTAAGGCTTTCCAAACTTATTCCAGGTATAATTTTAGAGGAACAAGGTGGTTTTTCCCCAAGAAAAGAGACTGATGAAGGGGAAATAATAGCTCATGAAATATTGTATTCAATTCATCAAGGAAAAGATCTAGCTATGATCATAAAATTAGATATGATGAAGGTCTATGATAAAGTAAATTGGGTTTTCTTATCAATGGTCTTGGCAAGGCTAGGTTTTGCTATAAAATGGTGCAGATGGCTTCTTTCTTATCTCAAGTATGAAAAGTTTTCAGTCCTCATAAATGGATCTTCGATTGGTTTTTCTCTACCTTTTAAGGAGTAAGGCAAGGGGAACCTATCTCCCTTTCTCTTCATTCTAATGGCAGAAGCGCTAAGCAAGGCAATTTCAGCCTTTCATGCATCAAGTAAGTGGAAAGGTATAAAAAATCCAAGATAAAAAATATCTTGCACACATTCCTTATTTGTGGATGATACATTACTATTTGGACATCCCTCTATAAGAGAAGCCAAAAATATTAAGTATGTGCTAGATAGCTATTGTTTGATTTTAGGGCAAGTAATCAATATGGGGAAATAAAAGTATTCTTTCAAAATACTAGTGCATTGGTAATTGGTCGGATTCTATTTATTTTAGAATTCAGACAAGATAATCTACCTTGTAGCTATTTGGGTATTCTCTTCTTTGCAAGGGCTCAAAAAGCTTCATTTTGGGGTAAGATCTTTATGGCTATTCAAAGCAGAGTAGCATCCTGGAGGGGTAGACGGTTGTCATTGGCAGGGAGATTTACTATGATTAGAGCAGTCTTATTTACCATCCAAAATTACTTCTTATCAGTGCTCAAAATACCAAAAGGGGTTCATGAGAACATTGTTAAAGCTTCCAAGAGGTTTCTTTGGAAAGACAATTTAGAAAATTCTAGGAAAATACCTTTATTTTCTTGGGAAAAACTGTGCAAAGATAAAGTTTTTGGAGGTGTTGGTTTACAAAACCTAGAATTGAGAAATTTAACTTTAGGTGCAAAGCTAACTTGGAAATTGTATGCAAAACCCTCATAAAAATGGATCCAAATTATGACATCTAAATACCTTGACTTGGTATCTTTGGAAAGAGTCTTCACTCTGGAAAACCCATTAGAAGGTTCAAAATTGGGGAATTTCATCATCACATGTCAAGATGTAATATGTAACGCCCCGCCACGCAACCCTAGGGGAAGTTGCATTTAACTACTCAAACGCAATAATTTTTTTTTTGTTTAAGAACAATTAACATGCAAGTTCACTACCGATTGCCAACAACCCCTAAGGTTATGAGACTGAGTTTACTTAAACCCAAACAAGAAACATGAATTGAAAACATAACCTTTAAATTACTTAAAGAATTAAGAACGCATACATTCCATACATGATAAAAAATATCAAAGGATAAGAGATACCACTTGATTTCAAATAACAATAAATTTACAATAAGATTACAACACCCATTCCCCGAATGAGATAAATCCAATAAGCATGATTATTTATTACAACTTCCACCTCGATAACAAATGAGGGGTAATAAAATACAATAATTACTAAAAGAATAAAGCATGAGAAGAAACTGGATCCCACGAGCTCTCCAACTGGAAATCTCGTCCACATGAACAAAGGACGACCCAACAGATTAAGGTGCATGTTCCACCCAACCATGTGATACCCGAAGGCTCACCCCCCGTGCTAGGAGATAGTAACAAGGAATTCCTATACAAGACTATCTACCTCTAGACATAGGCTAAAACACAACTGAACCGAATTAGATACAAGAACAACATCACTTAACACAAAGGTTACAATGCTTCCAGAGAACAATGATCATTTACACAGTACATCAAACTAACTTCTGGTTGACATAGAGAGAGTGTCACACGACATTTGCTATGAGCTACCTAGGCTCAACCTTCCTAGGCTACCAGACCCCCCATCTTGGGTTACCCTGGCTTGCCTCTACTAGCCGCCAGACCCTCATACAAACTGTACTTCTCATCTCATCTCAAGCCTTGAAAGCGAATGAGTCATGAGAGAGGCATTTATTATCTTATTTAGTCTGAGATTTTTTCATTAATTTCGTTTAATTTTTCACTTACTTAAACCCTAAGTGAGTTACCATGGCACCCCTTTGTGTGCCGGACCCCCACAAAGAGCCACTCTCCTATCGACAACATACCCAACAAAACCAATTACCAAGGGTGCCAAAGTGCGTACAAACTAGATAAACAAACACTCCAACTCTAGGAGTCAACATATAATGAAACTCACTCCAAACACTGGAGGAGACAAAATACAAAATCCACTCCTTCCAAAGGAGGCACAGACCACATAAACCATTCCTTAATCCAAAGGAGACCTACAACCATCCTCGTTCGAGAAAACCGGGTAAAACAACATGATACAACTAAACGCATTTCCCAAGGCAATTCACAAATCGAACCACCACAAAAACATCCCAACCTAGAATAACTCCTCTGGAAGACTTACTAGACAAATAACCCCATTTTCCCAACATCGAGAAAGAACGAAAACATCATTTAGAAAGCATCTCAGACAATTCGATTATCTAATGTTAGGATTTCCTAAATCCAAGCCAAACAATGACATAGTACATGAAATCAAATAAAATAATTTACATTATTCGCAATTACTCAAAAGTAAATAAGATTACATTGACATCACTAAGGAACTTAAATTAATAACTCAATTCTATTTGCTCAAACATACATAATGATTAAAAATCAATCTTTTTAAATAAAAACATTTATTAAAAGTCAATTTCATTTCAACTATGAAAATGAGATAATCATTTTAAAATTCCTATTTTAAATATTTAAATATCATTTAAATATATGCCTCTAAAATATCATTTTTATATTCCAAGATTTTCCGATTATTCATAATAGTCAAAATCAAATCTTTAAATAAATCATTTGATTATAATATCAATTTGTGCATCTATTAACATAAAATAACCATCACAAGACCAATATATTTAAATATAAATATATGTTAAACATACATATATATATTTGTATACTCGAAGAATATATACAATTTATATACATATATACTTAAATATTTAATTACTATTCATATATATATATATTTTTTAAAAGAACAAATTAAATTCTCAATTATTAAAAAAAACAAACTCCAATTTGCTAATTCATTACCCAAGAAGAATATACACAAAAATATATATATAATTATATATATATATTTAAAGTAATATATACAATATATATATAAATATATATATACATATATTTTAATTTTTTTTAAAAATACATATATATATATAAATAAAATATATATTCATATATATTTATATAATATATAATATATATAAAATATATATTATATAAAAATACATATTATATATATAAAATTTATAATATAAAATAAATAAATAAAAACACAAAAGCCCTCCCTTACTCTGCGAGTGCCCAATTGTTGGGAGTTGCTACGCAACCCCTCCCCACATGGGGTCACGCCTGTGAAGGCAGCGCTGGCGCTGCCTTCACAACCAACACCTCCCATGGTGGGGGGTGGCTGTAGGGCAACGCCCCAGCCCAACATAAAACAATAAAAATAATTTTAATATTAAATTTTCAATTTTTTTAAACAAAAACCAGTCTCCCCTGTTTCAGGGAAAAAAAACCAAACAAAAATGACATGAAAACACCTCCCATGGTGGGGGGTGGCTGTAGGGCAACGCCCCAGCCCAACATAAAACAATAAAAATAATTTTAATATTAAATTTTTAATTTTTTTAAACAAAAACTAGTCTCCCCTGTTTCAGGGAAAAAAAACCAAACGAAAATGACATGAAATTTTTTGTATAAAAAAAATTCTTTTAAATGAAAAACTTCCCACCAATAGCATATAAATTTATATGCAATATATATATATATATATATATATTTCTAAATTCTATTTCACAGCTCAAATTGGGAAAATTATCTATAGAAAATCACACAGCCAAAACTTAATTTCTAAAACATAATGAAAATTTCTCAAATACACACACAAGGTTTTTTGATTTCATTTTGTTTCTTTCAAATTTCTATTGCTAAAATTGAAGATTTCTATTGCAAGTTTTGATTTTTCAACAACAATCTAATTTATTTTCAAGATTCAAACAGGGTTTCAAAACAAGGATTTACAAGCAAGTTTTAAACTAAAAATACAATTTTCAAAACAATAAAACATGAAGGAACCTGTGATGAGAAGTTGGAAACAAGAGCTTGAAGAAGAAATCTGGTGTTGGGTTGCAAAGATCTTTCCAAAACTTCACTTCAACCCAAAGTGCATCAACAAAACATGAACTCTCCTTTCAATTTTCTCACAACCCAATTTCAAGAATGCAAAGTCTTTTTCATTTTCTTCCCCAAATTTGGTCAAATACCCTAAAATATCTTATCCCCATAGTTATTGCAAAATTGGAGATATTTTGAATTTTAAAAATTTTAAAACTAAAATTCTTTTCAACATGGCTTTATCATTTATTTTAAAATTTCTATACCAAATGCATTTAAATGTTTTCAAACATTTCCAAAAATCATTCAACTTTAAAATTTTCTTTTCCAAAACAACTTTAACACTTATCTTTTAAAATTTTCAATTCAAAATAATTTGACAAATACAATTCCCAAAATGATTAACTTGATTTATTTCAACATAATTAATTTAATTAATCAATAAAGTAATTCTAATCCTAGATTAGATCATTTTATTAATTAAATTAAATTAATGAATAAATTTAAATAACATTTATAACATTGTAACCAATTAAATTTAATAAACAACTTAAATACATAAAACCACTTGTCTACCTTTTTCACTTGCAATTTAAATGAAAATAACAAGAAATGAACAACAAGATGCAACTTAACCCGACTAAAACCCGACGACACACTATGACTAGGGTGATGACTTGACACAGAAAACCTAGCTACTATCTCCCAATCGAATACCGTTGGCCAATGGACATGCTCAAACCTGTGAACCAGGTGGAGTTGATGTCCTGTACCTGTCAACCCGCGAACAAAGAGTATATCGAACATGCATATATACAACATAATAAACACACCGTGAAGAGGAAATCGCGGAATCGTAGGGCACTCGCAAGCGAGTGATGCAATCTCGTCCCCTTCACCAATACACTCATCGTAGACTGACAGTTCCATCATAAACAAATATCTCATGCAATAACATGTTACAATAACTAATCATCATTACACCAATTAAAACATGTCAAATAGAGCATCAGATAAGATACATCACCTCACACAAATAAACTATCGCTCTATAAATAGCGATCAAATTGCACACGCATGATAAAGCAAACAAGGACACACTATCCAGCCAAAAAGTAAAACAGAGGGGTATTACATAATATCCCCTTTTCTCATGGACTGTCAACAATGGAGAAAAGGTTAATTTTTGGGAAGACTCATGGAATGGGAATCCTCCTTTATCTTTAGATGATGGTTTGTAGGAGGCTCAAGATTGTCTAAAAGCTATCTAGGGATCAAAATTCAACCATTATGTAGTGAATAAAATTCAAATTTTAAATCCAATGTTTCATGGAAATTTTTCACATCCTTACATTCCCTCAACATCATAAGTAGAAGCTACAACCACTATTAGATACAAGAATTATTTTAATTTCATATTATGAGGACAAAATTATCTAGGATCCATCTAAATTAGGTCAGCATAATGTCAAACAAGGATGCAAATCATTGACCTTTGAAGACAAAATTCAATTGGGTAAATGTCCTTATAAAATTTGTTGGCACTCCTCAATTCTTCATTAATTAGGTGTTTTTTCTTGGCTAGCTCTTCACAAGTGGGTTCTCACATGATGTAGGATTTTCAGGTTGGGTATAACTCAACCATTCAACTGTATTCTATGTGGTTCATGTCAGGAATCAGCGGATCATCTTTTCCTTCATTATAGTTTTGCTCAAACATGTTGGAATTGGATCCAAAATAAATTACATTGGCTTTCTCCCCTACCTAACATCATATTAGAGTTATTTCAAAGTTGGTCGTTAATGTATAAAGGATATCTCTTTGATGCCTTATGGGTGGTGATTCTTGCATTACTATTTTGGGATATATGGCTTTAACGAAACAAAAGAATTTTTAGAAATATATTTTTTGATATGAAAAATTTCTTCAATAAACTAGAAAGGAATATATTTAAAGTAGTGATGTCATATGTTTTGAAGAAACCAAATCGAAATAACTCATTCTCAAGCTAGGATAGTGAAATGTTAAAGCTTTGGTCTCTCCTCAAGGTTCCAAATCAAGGTGCATACTCTAATGTCAAGAAAGTTGACATAAGCATAATGAAATGGCGCTCTCCACTTCCAAATTTTTTGAAACTAAATTTTGATGGAGCATCTAAAGGAAATTCGGGTATATTAGGGATACGAAGTGTAATCCGTAATAACAAAAGAGAAATTTTAAAAGGATTTTCCTTGAAGTTACCTATGGGTACTAATAATGTAGCAAAGGCTCATGGTTTGTTAGGAAGTGTTAATCTGACACACAATATGCAGTTCAAAAATATTCACATTGAGGTAGATTCATTAAATATTATTAATGCCTATAGAAATAGGCAAGAAAACAATTGTACCATTTCATACATTTTAAGGCCATTTTGGGAACTTCTTGATGGTTTAGTATCAGTAATAACTTCACATTGCTACATGGAAGCTAATTAAACAATAGCTGCCGTAGAAAATCATGCTTGTAAAATGGAGACAAAAGTCCTTCAAATTGATTCATCCAAATTTCTTAATTTGGAGGACTTAGTGCAAGTCATCCACAAAGAAGGCCAAGTAAAGTGATTTTTATGCTAATGTTTTATGTTTGTGCTGGGTCAACTTCCATTCCTTATGGTAGAATTTCCTAATTCTTCCATGTCATCTGCAACTCATGAATCCTCTTCATAACTTAGATTTACAAAACTTGGGAGTTTGGTGGTCAAGTTAGAAATGAGATAAAGTCTATAATTATTTCCTTAAAGGTGGGAGTTGGTGGGGCTGAAGGGGGGAAAATTTCAATATTTAAACTCATCAACTTCATTACAATTTATGTTACAAAATAGGGGAATGACGTCTCTGGGGTCTCTAGCTAACCGATTGGTTAACGATTGGACAATCTTGCTTTCCACATTGTTGGTGTGGAAAGCTATTCATTTAGTTATCAGGGTGGTTGCCTTGTTGGTTTAATGTTGTAGTTCATTTGTTTAAATGTGATGGTTATGCAATAGTGGCCTAGGTATATGGGTGGCCTAGGTTGTATCACCATTTGTTTGGTTGTTGGGGTGGTTGTGTTGTTGGTTTAATACTAGAGTTCATTTGTGTAAATGTGATGGTTATGCAATTGGTGGCCTAGTTGTGTGGGCAACCTGGGTTGTATCATAGCATTGGGGGCCTTTTCTATTGTTAGTAAAGGTTTCTAAATTTAGTGAATGCTATTTTTGTGGTCATTGCATCCTCTTGAACAAAGGTGGCGGTGATATTTTTTCATACTACGTTTGTATCTAAATTTCTTGATTTGATAGGTGCTAATGATTAATTAACCTCCCTAGAAGGTGTTATCACTAAATCAAGGAAAGTCCACCATATTTAATAATATCATGAGCACGTATCAACACTTGTTATTGACATAATTACCTAGGTTGGAGTTGCGCATGTGAGAGGGCCGAAGGCCACTCTCATATATCAGATGAACACACAGTCAATGAATTACCAATGGCTATTAATACACTCATCTAGATGTTTTATTGTGCAAGATTAATATTGTCTAGTAGTGCAATTTAAAATGGCTGAGAAGTCTAAATTTATTGTGCGCATGTTTTTTGAATGTGTTCTATGTTGTGGTATGGATACGCCCATTAGGCTAGTGAGTGCTTGTAGGTAGATGACCTTCCTCGGTGAGATTTCAAAGCTTCAACTAAAGAGAATTATGTTGGAAACATATTTTCTATTGATTGGTGTGGTCAAACTCATTGTGAATTGAGAGTTTTTGTCATTGGGTGAGAGTTATAGAGTGGATTTAGACATCTCATCGAGGTTTGTGGTGGCTCTCCTTGACCTACAAATCTCGAAGGTGGTTATGGTGGTAATGGATCAAAAGTTGTTCAAACTTGAAATATTGGGTAGGTTGGAGGAGGTGTTGGAATCTTCCTCTCTAGGTGTTGGAATACCTTGGCCCTGTGATATGGAGCTTCTTTCTATTTTGGGTGAGGTGGTAACATTTTACCCTTTTATTCTGGATATCAAAGGTGCAACATTGTTAACGAAAAGGGAGCGGGCTGCGGTGGGAGCAATATTTTTGAAGAAAATGCTGCATCTCGAGCCAGTCTAAAACTTTGAATGTGTTGGAATCTTCATCAACTATGTCCAAGAATTTGGTGATGAATAGTCTATCTTTTCTATAAGGTTTGCATAGTTTTTTTTATTGTCTGCGAAGAGTAGAATGTTTTGCTTTAGCTAGCAATTTTTGTTTGATGCAGGGTTTTGGGGATGATTTTGGGGCGTTGGGTGCTTTGATAATGTAATGGCTAAATTTTCAAAGCTAACTTTATGCTATGGTGTTTGTTTTGATAGCTTGGTCCTGCACAGTTGAGTATGGTAGTATGGTTGGGGGGACATAGTTTTTTGATGTAATTCCAAAGTAGCCATTGAAGGGTTTTGGTTGCATCAAAGGTTTTTTTGGGGTCTTCAGTAATACTTTATGGTATGAGGGATAATCATATTCATCTCCTTTACTTATAATAGAATTTATAATAATGTAATTTTGCTATTATATTAATATAAAATAGTTTAGGCCTTTGGCCTTTTATTAAAAAAAGATCATATAGGTTAGGTCCGTCATTGATGGATCTTGAAGCTTTTCACACAAATTCATGAGAATTTAAATATTAAAGGAATCACGCTTTCAATATCACATAAATTTTATAAAAAAATTGTTAAGGTTCAAGGGGCATGCTACATTTTTCTCAAAATCAAAACCCCCTTCCTCTAATTTGCACAAGTTGAATAAATTTATGTCAAATTGAAAAACCAAGAGTACCCTCTAGATCTAAATACAATAAATATTACATTTTCATCAATATAATTTATTTATAAAATTTACAAGGGTTTGGGTGAAATTTTACATTTCTTTTTCAAAATAGAAACATCCCATCTATGATTTACACTACAAAATAAAATCTAATCCCATCCTTTAATACCAACAAACCCATACACACAATGAGAACAATAGATAATTTAACAAAATAATTTTTATTTTTCCTTTAAATTTATATCACTTTCCTACAAGTTTATGATAACAAATAGAAATAAAATATGTTATTACATTCCACAATAACACAAAGAAGGTAGATCATTTTCTTTACCACAAACAATCTTTTAGAAAGAACACTCCTTTGCACTATGCAAGGCTCTTTATTTTCAATGCAAGCTAGGGTTTAATAATTTTTCTTCTCTTTCCTTTTTCTCTTCGATTCCCAATTTTCATAATACATAATTCATAATGAAATAAAATGAATACATTTTAACATATGCCAAATAACCATTTTCCCTTCTACTCATTTTCACACTCACATTTTTCAAATATAAAGAGAATATCAAAATTTTCTCAAAAATATCTACTATGACCTCTTTACTATTTTTTGAAATTCAATCTTCACTTTTTGATAACTTATGAACCTTCCTAGCGTATATACATAGGGAACCCACTCCATTTATTAAATAAAAGTATGAAGAATAACTTTTTAGAATATTTTTAATTTATCATTTTAATTCCAAATATCCATCTTATAATTTGAATTGCAACCAATATGTATAAATAATAAAAAAATACAAGGGAATTCAAACATTTACTAGGTCAATACAATGAGGATCCATAATCACATGCAATTCAGATAAGGTTTCACAAGTATAAATATCTCATGTCTTATCACCCATACATGAAGCAAAATGGGTTAATAATACTAGACAAACCATTTGAACCTCCAATTTACTTGTACCTACACACTTTAATCACAAGTTAAATACATCTACTCAATACATAACAAAAGCCAAATCAAATGGTAAAATCAACCAATCATCAAATATATCAGATTTTGATATTTCTATTTAAATTAAATTATTTATCAAATAATGATGTAACATTACGTAATTAAATAATTTGGCATATCATTTTAATGGAAATGGTGAAGTTAAATACATTAATACACGATTTATCATAAATAACATGTTTAAATATCAAATATACATATTGAGTATCCAAAACTAGTACATTGGTATACACAAGTGAACCAATTAATATAAAGGAATATAATATAATGTATAACGAACAATACACAAATACAAAATGAAGAGAAAGTTACAAACTCTTGTAGACCTTACACCTTGACTAAGGAAGATCTCATTTATACCTTGCCACACCTTAAGACCTAGGAAATAGTACATAAGTCCAATGTCCTTATATCAAACTCAAAGTTCAATTATGTCTTACAACAATCCATGATTATTGCCTCAACTTATAAGAATTAAGTCATCCATTACATGACCAAAACTAACATATCAACTTTATCAAGTAGAACATAAAGATTAGGATATATAGAAGTTTTGTGGAAACCCAACTTTAATAACCTCTCATCAATCCATGAGTACAAAACATGAGACACTTTCTTCAAAATTTATAGGGCTTTCAATCTACATATATGGTTCTCTTACCCATGCAACTCAAACCCCTTGGGATGATTGATACACACTTTTTATTTTTTTATGTTGTTATTCATAAAAACCATCTTTACATCGATTTGATATAAATACCAACCAAAATAATATTCAACATAAATAATTAACCTACTAGAGAAAAGGTGTCATTGTATTTAAACAACTCTCTTTAGTAGAACCCCTCATGCAAAAAATATAGCACTATACTTTGCTATTCTTTTGTTTGACACATGCTTCAGATTGTACAATCACCCAGAATTAGTCACTAACTTCCCTTTTCATCTTCATACAATCTCCCAAAAACTATTTTGGGTAATGGAGTATTCCTATGCCATGGAATATCACTAAACTTAAATTAGACAAGTCTACATTAATTATTGAAGATATTAATACAACACAAATCAAAAAATTCTTTGGTGGTGTCTATATACTTTGTGGATCAACATATGGAATGATAGTCTATTCATTCTTATCAAGCTTTGTTTGAGGATTTTGAGAGTTAGATGACAAATAATCCTCATCAATATTCATACCTTGACTCACTACTATCTTCTATTGTGATGGAACATCAACCTTGTATGCCTTGGAGGAATCATTATGTCCCTAGAAATACACGTTTGAAGCTATAAACTTCAAGATTCTCCCTCTTCTTCTTTGAAACATGAATGTATGATTCCCACACACTAAAAAACTAGAAAAATTAGATTTCTCTCCAATTAAAACATCCTTTGGAGTAATTTCCTTTAATATCATATGAGGACACCTATTTTAGAATAAAATTAATGCAACTGCATGCCTTTTTCCAAATAAACATAGATACATCTAGGTCATATATCATGTCCTTTTATGTCTTAATATTGGAATTATCATCAGTAATAGTAAATGCAACCTATTGATGAAGTTGCTGACATAGGTTTACACATATAAATGAATTAAAAAAAAAACACTCTTTATTTATGATTACTACTAGTGAAAATATTGGTATGCTTTCAAAGTGCACAATCCTTTTAACTTATATTTTTATCTCAAATTTCAATAATAATCGAACCATGTTTTGTAATCTTGAAATCCTACTTCCCACTATTATGCACAAGTCAAAAAAGGTAGGGACATGTTTGTCTTTTGTATGAAAAAATTTCTCAATGAAAAATGGGATGGAGGAGTGTTCGGAGAACTACCTCTTCATGAGGAAGGAGTGTCTTAAATGTGATAATGATATTTAATTGAGGGCTTGTTGCTATCCTTGCAAGTTTAACATTTTCATGAGGAAAGGGCTCATTTCAAATGGAGATGTTGTTGAGTTGTAGAGTTAAAAATTTATTATATTGTGAATTTTATTTGTATGTTGTAAAGTTCTTGGTGAATATTTTTGAGAGAAATTTCTACATGAACAACCACTAGCTCTAAAAGGATAGCTTAAATTTCTAACTCAATGGATATTATATGTTCATGTTCTTGTTTAGTGATTTTTAAGATGGTTTCTTGATCAAAAATTTAGTTAGAGTTACCTCAACCCAATCCATTTTCACTTCTAGATACATATAGGCTTCAAATATCCAAGTGAAGAATGAAAAGTGAAATTTCCTTAAATTATTTGTAAAAAAAATTGATCTTGTTAAAAAAATTTATTTGTATTTGTTTAAGTTGGATTTTTTTATTTATGTGATTCAAGAGTTAAGTTTGGGAGCTTTTTAGTTTGAATACAAAAATTTCTAATGATATTGTATTTTTTCTTTTTGTCATTTTTTATGGTTTTATTATTTTTGTGATATTCAAATGTATAAGATTTCTAAACTAAAGTTTGCTAACTAAACTAACACTCATGCAAGGAAAGCATAGAAAAAAAGAGAGCATAAAATAATTAATTTTTCCCTTTTCTATTTTAATGTGATTTAAAATGGAATATATGAAGAAGCAACAATTATGCATGCAAGTAAAAAGTTAAGACAAAATTTCCCTCTTTTTTAATGTTCTTAATTTAAATAGCACGTAAATAATGAGAAATGAGACCTTTTTTTTCTTTTTGTACTTTTTAAAGTTCTACATGAATGCTACTGAAAAGGTTTAGTATATGTATAAAAGAACATACATTTTTTTCTTTTAATAATTCAAATGACAAATTATGAACCAAGTAGATGTTGTAAATGTGTTGTCATTGATGTCAATCTATGTTGCTATTGCAAATCCACTAGTGTGTTGTCTTTAATGATTTGTTGTGATGAAGGGATGTGATGTTGTTAGATTAGTATCATCTATACACAATTGTACCTTATCTTTTGAAGTTCATGGATTGATGTACTATTACACATGTTTGACTTGATTGATGTGCTGTTACACATTTTTGACTTGATTGGTGTATTGATGAAAGACCTCACATGAGGTATAAAGAAAAATGTATGTCTTCAAAATGATGAAGGCACAAAGAATTATGCTATAAAAGCTCAACTAAATGCTCCACATTTCTCCATAGATGAAAATGTGGCCTTGTAGTTTGGAGGATAGTTCAATACTACTATGAGGTATGCATGTTATAAGTTTTAGTGCATAAGTGTTACCACAAAGCTTTCCAGAGTTAACAAAATAAGAACAAGTCAAGTTCCTATGAATGGTTACCTAAGGTTGGATAGAATGTCACTATATTTCACCACATTATCTCATTTGGCCCTATGATTCTAGATTCATGTTCATATAGATAATGTGTCTTCTTAGTTAAAATTTCATGTGATATGGTTCACCGTAGAAATGTTTGTAAGTGATAGTGTGTTGTTTGTGCTTAGACAATCTGGAAGGTTGGTCAGTTGGTGTTTTAATGACTTGTGCCAGTAAGTAATTGCTTCAAATTGTGTAAATTAGGTTATGAGAAGTATGTTTGGGACTCATATTATTCTTTATGAGAACTGCAAGTTAATATTTTCCCTTCTATACCACAGCTGGTTTGGAATTGATATTTTGGGTATTAAGTGTTTGCGCTAGCATGAAATGATATGAAATGGTAAAAGGAGTGTAGATGAATGTTTGAAAAGCCATATACTAACCATGTCATGATCCTGATGAAGGCCACAACACTTGAAACCCACACAAATCACAACAATAGATACCGACATAGAAGATGTGAGACAAAAAAAACTCACTTTCAATTATTTTTAGAAAATGAAATTACAAATTCAAAACTTACATGCTACATCCTCATGGGCTTGATTCATTACAACAAAATCAACTTTGAAAATAAAATATATTATTCAGAGCCACAATCTACACTAATGGAGCCACCTTTTACAACCCTCGCTTATCCCTTTTTATTTTACCCAATAATTTCCCTAGAATGTTCTAGAAAGTGTAACTTTCCCTTTTGTTTTGGCACCAAAAGTCCCGCCCTTTGATTTATTTCCCAGGAAGATTTTTTTTAATGAAATTCCATTTTTAGAGGGGCAACTTTGTGTGGCCATAAATTTTGATATGGGTGTTTGATTTGCTTATAACATATCGTTGGAAAGCTCTCAAAGAGATATACAACATCGAACCATCAGAGATCGGTTCGTCCACTTTTCGAGCTGTTTTGGGGCCTCTAAGGTTTTCATATCTAAATTTGAAGCTGCATTGGAGAAATTTCTCGGGATGGAAACTTTAATATCTCCCAAACTGTGTAGGGTATTGAGATGATTATTTTGCAACCAAAAATATTTTTCAGCTCTGCTCCTTGGGGTAAATTTTTAGGTCCATACGAGCTCGTTTAGGTTGACTTACTAAAAATAGTAGGTGACCATTTTTTGCCTTTTTTGGCTTCTAATTGTCTTACACCCCTTAAGTGCTATCATGGGACTAAAAAAAAAAAACATTTTTTGGGT